>JAACJM010000146.1:0-212702 GCA_013368315.1 Tetrapyrgos nigripes
TGGTTCGATGAGGAGTAGTGGGCATCACAACGACATGGCGAGTGGTTTCGGAGATGATTTTCAAAAGGGCTTTTTGCCTTTTTGCCTTAGGCTTGCGTTTGCGCTGTGGAGTTGGAATCCCAGCGGTGATTGTTTTGACTGAGGTTGATGATGGCCAAGAGCGGACACTTGAATGGCAAAGAGCAGTACTTGAGGCTTTAATGGCCTCCTACATTCGAAAAAATTTAAGTGTAAGAGTAGATAAACAAATATTCAGAGGACTCACTGCGATATGAGGGTTTTGTTTGATACGTTCGGACCGGCGATGGACATGGGCTGGCTCGGGTGACAGTGACGGCAACTATCACAATAATTAGACTAAGAGCAGAAGAAAAAAAAATAACCCGACCTGAGCGGCACGTCTGCCTCCACAGAAAGTTGGTACCTCGACATAGCATTGTCGAGGATTGTTGAGCACTTTGGACTTGGAGGATGTGGCGGGAGATGGAGTAGAATGCTGAACAAAGAAGGGAGAGTGATTGAAAGTCAATGTTAGCATGAGTACACTGGTGGAAAAAAAAAAGTAACACTCACACTCTTCCTTGAAGTAGCCTGAGTGAGCTGATGAGTCGAAGTGGCCCGGGTAAGCTGATGATGAGAGACAAGGAGAGAGAGGTTAGTAGAAGGGGATGTAAAAGGTCAATGGATCACATACCCTTTTTTGAGATGCTGGAGGCATTTTTGGGGAGGATGATTCAGATCCTGTTCGGTAAAAATCCGATCCAGATCCAATCAATACAAAAATGGAGTTTTGACAGTTCGGATAGATGTCGAACTTTAGCCCAAATGTGGCGCGTTCGGTAAAAGGTATGGGTAGTGTCACGCTGCATACACCCTTTCTTCCTTTCTTCCCTTCTTCTCGTCCTGTGCTTCTTTCAAATCACCCACCCGTGGTCACTCTTTTAATTCTCATGCAGGCGAAATGGTCCAACAGTGATGTGGACATCATGATAGACAAGTTGAAGAACCAGAAGGCCCAAGGCAACCAATCACAGAGCGGTTGGAAACCAGACACTTGGACCACTGTCAGTAAACGTATCATTGCTGAGGGCTCACAAGAGGGAGCCGAGAAGAACCCAAAGAAGTGCTCAGACAAGTATGGCACTGTATGTACTTTTCATTGGCTTTCTCGTATATATGTCTTGCTAACTATTATGCAGTTGAAGGCTCAGTACAAAGCAGTCCATTATATACATACTAAAGCTTCAGGCTTTGGTTGGGATGAACAGAAGCAGATGGTTGTAGCAACTGATGAATGGTGGGACTGCCATCTTGATGTAGGTTATGATAATTGTCTATTTTTGTGCCTTTTCGTTGCTTATTATCTTACAGAAATTCCCAGATGATTCAAAATGGCGCACAACACCTTTTCCTTGGTACGATGACATGTTTATCCTCGTTGATGGCAAGATTGCCACTGGGGACAATGCCTTTCGTGCTGGTACTGCTTCCCAACCTACACCAGTGCATGGGATATCCCACATGCATTCTACTGGATATCCCAACCTGCACCAGTGCATGGGATATCCCACAACCTGCCATTGGGATCTCCCAGTGGACTCACATGGGACATCCCAGCAGATTCCGCTCACTGGGCACTGGGCAAATGGTGAGGCTAGCAAATTGTGTGCTCTTCTCTGGACATTTGTAAGAAGTATCGGGCCTGAACAGCGCTGTTAACCGTATTTTGGTAATGACGACACTTCGGGTGCCCGGTCTGCACTCAGGAACGCGCTCTGTGCCACTAAGGCTTGTGGGCGCTAAGGCGTACAGACCACTCTGTCAGAGGATTGATGCCAGCTTTTTCAACGCCACAATAGTGTACCGGTTAGCACACCTTACTCTTTGAGTGGGAGGCCTGGGTTCGAATCCAGGTTGTGGTGTAAACTCTCCTGATCCTGTTTTTGCCTTTCGATATTGTCTTCATTTGGATTTTTCTCGTGAACTGTTGTAAAAACCTCTGTACTCAATAATGTCTCTTGATCTGCCCTTTTCAGTAGTGTACAGTATATAAATTCTTCTTCCCTCTTGAATCTCCCAAAAAGTTCATTATGAAAACAAATATCTATATATCAATCATCTATAACATCCACCACCCCTCTGAATCCATCTACCTCGTCAGTCGCATCCAAAACTGCCACCAATGCCGCATCCATACCTTCCTCAAAATCTACATCAAAGACTCCACCCTCCATCTCCTCCACCGATGAAGTTACCACCTCAGCTTGTGCCTCAGCCAACTCCTCTACTGAAGGACCCCAACCTTCTGAATATCCATTACTTGCATCCACTCCGACAAGGGAAGGCAGCCACGCTGCACACATTTTCAGAAGGTGCTTGCGCTGTAGATCCAGCCAGTAGAAGAGCCCAGATTCCCCTTCTAGATGGATGAGTCAACTCTCATTGAAGATCAATCCGAATTGACCATATGACATACCAGTCACCCCCATTACATTGTTCAGTCTTCCCCATTCCTCAACAAACCACTCCTGCAGAGACTGGCGGTAAATGCGGATCCGCGACACTTCTTCGTTACAACGATCTAGCTCTAACATCGCCCGGATTCCTTTCCTAACATTTTCATCAGCCATCCATGCTGGGGGCTCTGTTCCCCCCTCGTCATCTAATCCAATATCCTGCCAGATATCCTCATCGACGTCCAAATCAAATAATGTTTCCCATTGCAGCTTCTTCGGAGCCACCGCAAACTTTGTCGCATGGCCTTTCCAGATTAACTCAGTCATTTCGTCGCAGAGCTTGTTGTACTTCGTTGCCAAGGCTGCGATTCCAGGCTCCCGTCTCTTGATGGAGTCTTGAATGTGCTCTGTCAGCTGTTGCTCTGATAACCCAACACGTCAGTTAATAATCCCATACACATAGAACAGAAGTCACTCGGACTCACCACTGTGTTGTTTCCTAAATGAACGCTCCAATCTATCAAACTCAAATTTCTGCGATCGCAGACATTCCTGGATACGTTTCTTCAATGCTCGTGCATTCATCCTCTTCATAAGATAAAGGTTTCTCTTCAAGTTGTTGACTTCCTCGAGCTGCTCCACTCCCAGTGCCCGTTCCTGTCTCTTCAAGTCGAGTTCTGTCTTGCGAATAGATTCGTCTGCCTTCTTCAGATCCTCGAGATGAGCACCTCCTGGAGCTGTGTCTATCGTTGCCTCAGAATCTCTACAGCCTTCCGTAGCCTAAGCGTCTCTTCCACCGCTTTTTCCCCTTCTTTTTTCTGTTTTTCTGAAAGCCAGATATTCATCAGCTACCCTTGATCGCATCCAAAACAAGAGGATTGACGCACTTTGAAGAGGCTTCGTCTGAGACTTGACCTGTAACCTCCACTGTTCACGAAGCACCTCTCGGGATTTCCCTGCCTTGTCAAAGTCTTCTTGAGCATCTCGTCGTCGCTGCAGACATAATTGAAGCTTTCGATGCAGCCATTTCCCAGCACCAACAAGGGCTTGCTCGTTATTGAAGTGTAGTTGTGAGTCAAGCGTGTAGAGACGGAGATAGTACTACATTCCGGGAACGGATGTCAGTAGCTGGAGCTAGATAAAGCACAATAAATTAAGGAACTCACCCCTGCTACCCATGTATACGCAATTAACCGACTGAGAGCATGCCAACACCTTTCACAAGTCTCTCCATCACATAAACCAAAACCTCCGCACTTCCTCGGGTGGTATACAAGCTGACATGGCCATTGGTGACCGTAGGCATGGAAAACTGACACTCCCCACACGATACAATCCAGATACCGAGACAGGAAGCCCCACTTCAAGCAGCTTCGTTCTAGTTGGCAGGCAATATCGTACAGAAAACCAACAGTCCAGTCCTCTGGCAAGTTTTCAAATAATGTCTGGAGGAGGATGAGAATATAATGTTGTTTCTCCCCCAGGGAGTTCATCGTTACCACAAACAGGCTGGCACCATGAGGGCAGAAAATTTCCGCCAGTGCATGCTCCTCATATCCTTTAGCACGAGACTTTGAACGTGAATCGTCTGAAGCCGTAAAACTCGTGTTACACCCGTCCAAAACTGACTTCAGAATCTTCATTCCCTGCTCGACATAGTTGTTCTCCGGATCCTCGTCCTCTCGCACTCGCTTGCCTGGCCTTGTACCTCGAAAATTCTCAATGTAGTCCTCCATCTCGCGCACTGTGTCCAGATGGATGAAGAAGGTGTCTGGATGTACTCGACAAGGGTCTTTCCCGTGCTGGTCGTTATGCTTCTGGGTAAAGCACACGTCCACGCACACAAGGACAGTAGGTCTAAACGAGAACATCATTAGCACTGTCAAATCATTTGAGGTGTCAAAGTGACTCACCCTTTCTCTGCATCCTCGTCATTTGGCCTTGTAGTCCGTCCAAAGCACATAGGACATCGGGATCTCAGATATTCAGAAGGCCGCCTATTTTCGTCGTCCAGGGTGCGAGACCTGCCTTCCACAGGACCTGCAGGACCAGTAGTCGTTCTCTCACGGGAGGGTGACTTGGAACGTCTACGTTTTCCAGTGCGTCCAGGCAGATGTTCCTCATTGTCAGATGAGTCCTCTTCATGTCCAGCTGCTTCCATATCTCTTCTGCCTTGTTCAGTACCACGGTGCACATTTGCCTCTTCTTGAAGTCGATCATTGGTGTTCCTTAGATATTGGTTGCAATACTCAGTCGTCACATTCTGTAGACTATTGAACCACTGCAGGGCATTGGAAAAACGTCATCAAAGAGGATCCTATACATCCACAATTAGCCTACTTGCAGGTCTCTAAGCCGCAGATATCACTCACCGTGCCTTTCAACCGATAGTTCTGTGCATCAAGGAAGCTCTCCAATGCATGGCACCACACTGTATGGTTAGGTGCGATTCGCAGGAACAATCGCGTAATGAAGTCCAGCATCCTGATATCCACCGCTAGAGTCGGTTGGAATGGTGCACAAGGGAACAGGCCACTCTTAACCAGCTGTTTTGCAATATAGGTACGAGGCTGGCAACAACAATAAGGAACAGTGATCGTCTCCAAGCCTAGGGACTGTCAGTATGTGATATCTGACACAGCTCTAGTGCAACTCATGATTAAAACGGACTACGCTGACTGTCAATTCCTGACGATTCCGACACTTGCAAACCTCCTCCAACCTAAATCCAAGATCCTCACGTAGGTTCCGAGTATCCTGCAGCAACTCCATGTAGGGATCTACCAGGCTGGGGATGACCTCGGTCATCCAATGTTTGGCCTGGTCTGCTTTCTTCTGCCTACTTCCCTTTACTGGAGATCTTTGTCCAACTATGCTGTGAAATCCTCCTTGTAACAACGTTGCAACTTCCCCGTTATTGGGAAAGTCAGTCCTCAGAAGCAGTCCAGAGGCAGCGTCCATTCCAAACTTGCCAACTGGATGATCCCCATTGAGACCGACTTGTCCTCGTAGAATGGGAAGAGTGGGGTCTTGTGTGAGGGCTTCATCTTGTGGCAACAGCACCAGAGGTCGGGACTGTCTGTTCTTTTTGGCAGTCTTGGACATTCCTCGGATTATACTAGGTTTGTACGATGTCGCAGTGAGTTCCGATGCTTTCTTCTCACTGCTCTTGCCTTTTGGAAATTTCAATCGAGACGACATTGAGCTGGGTGGTGGGAGTCCGAAGGTAGTAGAAGGTAGCAGAGCTGGTCCAGTGATTCTGCAAAGCCAACATTGCCTAGAAAGGACTGGTCCAGCATCCTGGCGTCCATTGTAGGCCAGCTGTTCCCACTATCACTCCACGCCCCATCAAGACCCCCACATCTTTCCTCGTCAACTTTTAAGCTCTGTACCCTAAACCTCATCTATGCCGGCCCCCAAAAAAGCAACCATTCAGAGACCTGTCGCTCCTCTCAGAATGGTAGATGACGATTTCCTCAGAGACCTTGCAGAAGATTGGCAGACTCTCCACTGTCCCTACATCATTGCTGCAACTGACGTGCAGAACGTCACTTTTGCTATACGTTGCTACATGCATCCAAACATCGAAGACGAGCTTGTCTGGTGCCCCAACCCCCTTCAAAATGCCCCTAGACACCACTTTTTCCTTATCCAGCCCACCGGTGATTTCGTGGTTGAGTGTCAGTACTGTGATGTTGGTGGGGCGCCAGCCATAGATATTCGCCAGCGTCTTCTTCTGCAAGATGCTTTGCGACGCTGGCGTTGCTACTGTGACAGCTACCTCAAGTACCTGCGGCTGAAGCCTCACATGGGAGAGATAATCCGCCAGCTGATCACTAGAGCATGGCAAGGTCAGCTAATTTCACCTTTAACTTCTATCTTTTCACTCACTGAGATCGGTCGTCTTCGTCTTAGAACGCCCTACAGGCACTGGCACTCGCACAGACCCCATCTGTCTTGACATCGAACCATTCCTCCCGTAGTTTACGGTCATTGCAGACCTAATTTTTATCTGGTGCTTGTCCTGTATGAGTTACCCAACCAACTATTATGTAAAAAAATGTCTCTTTTGCCCACCTCTATCCGTCTCCAATGTCTCCTACTTTTTCCATAGTTTTATGTCGTTTCGGATACCCTTACTGCCTTCCTCACACTCTGTTTACTGTCGAAAATAAAATCTTATTGTGCTCCCAGTTTTACATTGTAAGGTACCCAATCAAGGTTTAGACATACGTCCTCTCGGACTCCAGAAAATCTTATTGTTCTCCCCATTCTCTACCTCGACATCCTAAGTGAAGGTCCGTAATAAGCCGAGTCCGCAATCATAACAAGGGACATGAAGTAATAGCAACTCCATAAGTGCCGCAAATGGACTGCCTAATCTGAGTCCACCTCTTTCGCTATCTTGTACACATATAAAGGGGCGTAGTTTTCTCAGTCAAACCAAACCACTGAGACCACCTTTTGTTTCGCTTCCTCATGACTCAACCAACCCCAAACTCTACCAATGCGCTCAAGCAGCGTGTCTTGGGACATACTGTCCAACTTCATCCTCCTCCAGCTGTCTTGCTTGCTGTCGGTTGCCCATATCCCGTGTTCACGAACACAGTATCCTTGGATCGGCAGGCTATGCTAGAGATCTTTTTTAAGATCCGGCCTTGGGTCACACTTGACATTGTGTGTCCACACGCCTACGACAACGATCCCCTCGACACTGAGGACTATCACCTCCAACCCCATCCATCCCTCCCTCCTATGGACCTTACCCACGATGACCGTCGTCCTATTCACACCCTCAGAATCGACACCAAAGGCAACCTCACAATCTTGTGCTCCAACGAGTTTCTCGACCATGTCCATTGCAACAACACCATCGTCTTGGACAAAGACGAACAAACCATCTTCCAATCCGCCATCAAGAAGTGGCATTGTGAACATGTAAGTCTTCCCCCCTTGGCTTCATCTTTGCTTGCGTGACGAGTTCTGACTTGCTGCACCTTCCAGAAAAAACTCGCCAACTTGCCTTGTCAGCACAGAATTCAATGGGCAGATGACGCATGACTCCCTCTAATCAACATAGTGGACTGTAGGATTGTTAGGCAGTAGAATAGAACGTAGCCAAGACTTCTCTTACCAATATGATTGACATCGGTTTCTGTTCTGCTCTTTCACCGAGTAAACCTGCAAAGGTCATCCCTTTCAGAATAAGGAAAGCGTGAATAGCTGGAGACAGTCCTCACCCATGAAGTGCAATCACGCAATTGTTCATTGTTCCTTTATCTTCAGTCGCATCTTGATGAATCCTCCCCACCTCCTTGGCACTTCCAAACAATGTCGTTCATGCTACCCAACTTTGACATTCCAGCTCTCTATTGTACCCAGCTGACGGACATCCCATCCTCAGTCAGAGACCGCGACACTGGCCAATGGTGAGCTGATAGTCTCAATTATACTTTCGTACCATACTCACCTTATGTTATCAATAGCCCCGCAATTTCCAACGAGACTCCTATGGACCGTAGTTTAACGTCGTTGCAGACGCTCATTTGCTGGCTTTACGGTTCACACTACGTTTATGTACTGATACACACGCTCATATTTTCATAAACATCATCTACATACATCATAATATACATAGATACGATGGTCAGGTGGTATATCAATACAAAAGTCTGGATGAGTCCGCACAACACCAAGACAAAACCGCTATGCAAAATATATACACAATAAAGTGTACAGACACGTCCACACTGTCAAGTAATGCAATCAATCCTTATCCTTCTTCTTCTTCTTATTGGGTGGGCATCTCTGCTCTCTTTTATTCTTTCTCAACACCTGTTTCTTCTCCAGCACCCATGGAGTCAAAGGATTGTCACGGGCTATAGGCCCAGTATTCACACAAATGCTCGCATCAATCAGTAACTCCTCGTCTAAGACTTCCTCCTGTGCTGTTCCCCAATCGCTGAACGTTGCTACCACCATCCAAGGCACCTCCTTGTGCTCCTCTTTGTCATACCGGACGTAGAGACACCGAGCATACTTGCCAGCATGTTCTCTGAAGCAAATGAGGATGCCTTCTTCATGAGAAGTTGCTTTCACTGGCTTCGGATGCACCTGGTCAGGATCCACAAGGAACGGTCTGCTCTTGCCATATTGTAGCTGCACCTTCTTGTCCTTCACGATGGGAGTAGCATGGATCCGGTCTTTTTCAGGTCAGTCTTTGGGTCGGTAAATGGCTAGGAATGTTTTCCCATCGAGTTGAGGGTGCATCCACGTCGGTAGAGGCTTGGATGACGACGGCAAGTCCAGTTCCGAGAAGGTGGGGTCCCAAGCACTGCCATCACAACACACTTCTTCCTCGGGTGGAGGCGGAGTCAGACCTCGCTGAAGAGTGGATTTCTTTGGAGTTGAGGCACTGGGTGCAAACACTTGTAATTCCTTGGATATACAGAGGAATTACACAAGACTTACACTGGTACACTCAATATGTAAGTCCACTTGACTTACTAAAGTATTACCAAGGACCACTGTGAGACTTCATGCCTTACAATAGTCATATATAATTGTTCTATTTTTCTTGGTCTCTGGTAATACTTCAGTAAGTCAAGTGGACTTACATATTGAGTGTACCAGTGTAAGTCTTATGTAATTCCTCTGTATATCCAAGGAATTACAGGTGTTTGCACCAAGTGCTGGGTGCAAATACCCGTAAATACATCATCATACTGTGATATTACTGAAGACTTACTCAGTGCCAATCAGTTTGTAAATCCCCATGTATTATGGAAGTATTATGTTAAAGCCAAAATTTCACAGCAATTCCATAAGGTTTCTGTAAGTCAGGGTGTATTACTGGAGTCTTTCTATGTGAGATTCTGTCACAGTAATACATACTACAATACCATTGAGAAATACAGAAACATTTTGTTGTGACACAGAGTCACAGTATGTCATAGAGTAATACAGCCTGGATTTATAGAAGACTTACACAAATGAAATACTGTAAATACACTGTCATACTATGACATTACTAAAGACTTACTTAGTGCCAATCAATTGTATATCTCTGTGTATTACAGAAGTATTACAGAAGTATTACAGAAAAGCAAAAATTTCACAACAGTTCCATAAGGATTCTGTAAATCAAGTTGTATTACTAGGATTTTTCAATGTGACATTCTGTCACAGTAAGACATAGCATAATACCATTAAGATATACAGAGATATCTTGATGTGACACATGGTCACAGTATGTCATATAGTAAGACTGGCCAGTTTTACAGAAGATTTATGAGATTAAAAGCTATAGTAAATCACAAGAAATTGTCATTGTATTTATCATAGATTTACTGAGTGACAAAATGGTAACAGAAATGGATCAATAAAATCAGGTGTATTATGGAAGCTTTATGGAATCCAAAATATTTCCATAGAATGTCATAAGTTCACAGAAAAGTCTTACACCAAGATGGAATACATATAGTATCCTGGATATGCTGAAAGAGTTAAAGTATGACCCCTGTAAGTCAAGGGGAATTATTTTAAATTTATTGAATAGCAGGTATTCCATAAATCTTGGGTAAATCATATGGACTTACATAAGATATATATAGAGACGGGAGTTCATAAAATGATAGTGTAAGAGTGCAAGTCTTACTGTAGATTTATGGAATCACAAGTCAAATTTTTGAAGATAGTGAAGGTTTACAAAAGGTATACAAAATGTGGGGAGGTGCTGTGACAGTGCTGTGAGCTTGTGAAGAATATCATTGTCGTGAAGGTGTCACAAAAGTGTCATGAAGGTATCGTGAAAGTGTTGCAAAGGTGTCATGAAGATGTCATGAAGATGTCATGAAGGTGTCGTGAAGGTGTCGCAAAGGTGTCGCAAAAGTGTCATGAAGGTGTCGTGAAGGTGTCATGAAGGTGTCATGAAGGTGTTGCAAAGGTGTTGCAAAGGTGTCATGAAGATGTCACCGAAGGTGCTGTGAGGGTGTTGCAAAGGTTTGGTGAAGGTATCATGAAGGTATTGGGAAGGTGTCACAAAGGTATCGTGAAGATGTTGCAAAGGTATCAGGAAGGTGTTGTGAAGTTATCATGAAGGTGTCATGAAGATGTCATGAAGGTGTGGTGAAGGAGTCGCGAAGGTGTCAGAAAGGTATTGGAAAGGTGTTGTGAAGATGTCGTGAAGGTGTGGTGAAGGGGTGTCATGGTGAAGGTGTTGTGAAGGTATCAGGAAGGTGTCACAAAGGTGTCATGAAGATGTCGTGAAGGTGTCGTGAGGGTGTTGCAAAGGTTTGGTGAAGGTAGCACGAAGGCATTGGGAAGGTGTCATGAAGGTATCATGAAGGTGTTGCAAAGGTATCGGGAAGGTGTTGCAAAGGTATTGTGAAGGTGTCATGAAGGGGTTGCAAAGGTGTCGCAAAGGTGTCGTGAAGGTATCGCAAAGGTGTCATAAAGATGTCGCTGAAGGTATCATGCAGGTGTCGTGAAGATGTCTCGAAAGTATCATGAAGGTATTGAGAAGATGTCAGGAAGGTATCAGGAAGGTGTCATGAAGATGTCATGAAGGTGTCGTGAAGGTATCAAGCAGGTGTCGTGAAGGTATCCTGAAGGTATGGGGAAGGTGTTGTGAAGGTATGGGGAAGGTGTTGTGAAGGTGTTGGGAAAGTGTCTGAAGGTATTGTGAAGGTGTCATGAAGATGTCGTGAAGGTGTGGTGAAGGAGTGTCATGAAGATGCCGTGAAGGGGTCGTGAAGGTGTCATAAAGATATCATGAAGGTGTCATGAAGGTGTTGCAAAGGTTTTGTGAAGGTGTCATGAAGGTATTGGGAAGGTGTCATGAAGGTATCATGAACGTGTTATGAAGATGTCACGAAGGTATCGTGAAAGTGGCGTGAAGGTGTCATGAAGGTGTTGCAAAGGTTTTGTGAAGGTGTCATGAAGGTAGCCTGAAGGTGTCGTGAAGGGGTTGCAAAGGTGTCATGAAGGTGTTGCAAAGTATGGAAAGCAGGAAGGGCCCGCTCATAAGCGCGCCACAATTGATTGCCGAGCATTCAGACCCCGGAGACTCTGGATCATGTGAATATTACCATCTGTACCTTTTTTATTTAAAACTTCTATTTAAAAACTCTGATGTGCGACTCCTATTTATAATTTAAGAACTCCGCTGCACTCAAGCAGCATTCATCTGTTGTGGCGGAACCAGGTAGTCCAAGGGAGGACTAAAAGAGGCATTGAGAGGACGAAGGGGTAGAAAGAGAATCTATATTTGTCCACAGGGACAATAGAGTACCAGTAGAGAGATTATTGAGTAGTAGATACGTAGTAATAGTAGTAATATGCACCTAATAGAACAAGTATGAGATGTTCTATACTTGGTGGGGAGGAAAAGAAAGAGAAAGAGAAGAAGACCGTAGCTATATATTTGCTTCTGTTATATAATGAAACTATTTATTTCAGTTTGCTTCTCCTCTCTGTTTACGAGAGAAGTAAGAGGTGATCTGAGTCGAAGTACCCTTTGAGGAAGAAGTCTTTGAAGTGAAAGTGGTAGTTTTTGAAGTGGAAGTGGAATTGGTAGTGGTAGTCTTTGACTTGGAAGTGGAAGGTCTCCAGTTGTGAAGGAAAGGCATCAAAGTATACAAAAGTTGAGCGTAAGTTTGAGCAAAATGTCTGCCAGTGAGTCACATGACTTCCACATGGCCAGGTTCTGGCTGAACGCATTTTTGACTTTTTTTTTGGTTCTCTGTGCTCCTTTCATGTACAGGAGAAATACACACCAAATTTAGGACTCTTCTATATATCCATTAGACCATTTTTACATACTTTCAGCTGCCATACTAGCACCATACTAGCACGAGTACCTGTTCTCAACTGTTCTCAACTCTTCAAGAGCCACTAAATGAATCTCAATAGGTCCTTCTCTACATATTGACATACATATTCATTGTTCAAACAGAGAGGAGAGGATGGGAAAGGACAATGTGAATGTGCTGTTTGAGGGTTGTGATTGCTAATTTAGGAGATAATTTCCCATCCCTTACTCATGTAGAGATTTGGTCCTGCTGGAGGAATCTCTTTGGAATTAGTATAGTCACACTGAAGCATATCCAAGAAGTCTAGATAAATTATAGAGAACTGTCCAGATGTGGAGGAAAAGGTATCAAAGTATGTAGAGTCGAACATAAGTTGGAGCAAAATGCCTGCCAGGTAGTCATGTGACTTCCACATGCCAGTTTCTCCTGTGGCTGAACGCATTTTTACCCTTTTCAGCCTTTCTATGTACATTTTATGTACAATTTGACATACATATGCATTTTTACATTCATGCCACTATAATACTTGTTGAGGACTACTTTGGGAACACATCTAAACCCATCCATTGACAATAATCATTACAGTCATGCTCAAGAGGAAATTTTTTGAAGCATTCATCAATATTGCCATCACCAAAGAGTTGATCTCAATTGAGCTGCTGCTGCATCATCACCATCAACTTCTGGTCCATAAATGATAGACAAAAGTGTTCTGTAATCCATTAGGGACCAAAAAATCAATGAATACAAATATGGGACTCACGGAGATGTCATAATTTTGAGGATCACTAAGAATACCACCAAAGCCTTGATAGTCAGAGACTTAAGCATATTGATGAGTCTTAATATACTGGATATGCTGTAAGGTTGACAGAAAGAGTGTGGTCTGATACTCTGGATGAGAAGAAGAAATATTTGGGGTAGGACTGCCATTATGAATGTACTTGATGAAATCTCCACCATCAGAGATGGGAATATGTTCTTCTAGAAGATAGGTCTTCTGAGGAGCATCTGAGCCAGACCCTGCCTTGAAGTGTTGGGCTGCATTTGAGAGTGCAACAAAGACTCCAGCCTCCACAAAGCGCAGACTAGGAATGGGAAGGTCAGGTGGAGGTCCTTTTCAAATCAAACAGTAAGTGAATTAGATTACCGTCGGCAGGACACGCAAGGTTAAAACCTGAGAGCGCCTATCATTAAGTCCAACAACTCGGGTCCAGTCCGGTTAAGTCCTTCCGTGTACCAGACCCCTGCCCCCTATCCATTAGCTGTCAGTCATCGTTTTCTCTTTCTAGTCGCCCTGCACTATATATCACTGTAACGGCTTGCCTTACCTTAGGGGGCACAGCCTCAGGTGGAGGGATATATATAAGTATAATGGTTGCCTCAATGAATCTTTAATGGCAATGCCTAGTATGTGCCACTCAGTTGAAGTGTTGTTGAAGTGTCGGGTAATGTGGGATGCGGTCAGAACTTTCCCCATAAAATGACTACTGGGCTTTGTGGCCGATGTACCCTCTGGACCACTTTGAAGGATCAGCAGGGTGGCATGGAGACTATGGCGGTAAGCTACATTTTTTTATGCTCCATTCCGGATGTTTAAATGACTTATCCTCGACAGACGTATAACCAATGCGTGGATTGTGGCGCTATCGGAACGGGAAGCCAGAACAGAGCTGAATTGAGGTGCTCTGAATGCGTCAAAGGTACGCATTTGATTTGGTGTTCAATTATTTTCCTTATTCCATCTCATCGTGTACAGATGCCAGGGCAGCTGAAGTTGTGCGAGTTGCAAACGAAGTTCGCAGCGGGGCTTGGGAAGGATGCATGAGACCCTATTGAATAGCAGAGAATACTAGTAAATAAAAAATTATAAGTATTTAAAGTAAAAAATAATTTTTGTGGAAAATAAGTTTCAGTTCTCATCACTATCAACTTCGGGGCTGGCCTGCTTTCGAGAACGAGAACTTTGTACTCGGCTTGAAGAAGTGGTAGGACGCTCCTCACCTTTACTAACAGTCAACTTTTCCAGACCAATACCACGCGGGGGCGAGAATTTACCGTGTCGCACCAGCGTGCCACCGACGTGTCATCAGATTTAGCCGAGCCCCAGCTCAGGCACGCCGCCGATCTTCGGTCTCGAGCCACGTTGAGCTTGTTTGAGCCGTCGATCGCAACTCCTTGTGGTTTTCGTATAGCGGCTGGATAGGTAAGTTGTATTCTAAGTGTAGTAGAAAGTATGTAGACCTTAAGTACTAATATTATTTCAATTTGCCCAATCAATATGCGGACGTTGTACCCCCCGATGCTCGGGAGTAACCTATGTTATTTTGATTTTGATTTTCAGTTTCTCTCTGCGCTGCGCAACGTATTCGGGGCTACGTTAAGCGTCCAAATTGATGGCATTCAGCCACAGTATATAATAGGCTTTTTAAACGTAGTTGTGCTGCTTTCACTCGCCCCCCCGAAAAAGACAAAGTCTGTGCCGCTTTTGCAAAAATCTACTGTGCAGGTCCTAGTTAGCATTACCTTTAGCTTTACACATCTATGTATATTCAAATGTCTACAGGTTCTGTGTGCGCAATATGGACCTGAGCCGTATATTAAATGCGACTGACTGGGATCCGAGAGCGAGTATACAAAATGGTATGTAGATGTGTTAAAATTTTTGACTCTGTGCGCCAATAGATTCAAACATGGTTATAGAAGCTCGCTCAGGGTCATCTTCTCTGCCTACACATTTCACCAGTGACAGCAGTAATACTACACACTCTTGTGAGAACTATGACATTACATTTATACTCATATATTGACTTACTTAAATAATTCTAGCTAATAATGATATTCTTCACCCTCAAATGCACAAGATACCAATGTACCAAAATGGTTTGTAAACATCAAAACTTTTGGCCTACAAAAATAACTATGGATAATCAGGGAAACTTGTGGCTTTTGAACTAGTTCCTACTAGTGTCAGTGCCAATGCATTGCAACAATCAAGTCAAGATTCCCAGCCCATCAAGCTGTCCTTAGAGGCCATGCATACTGATGTTGTACAGCTTCAACTGTATCCTCGAGGTATGTATTTTCTGTATAAAATAATCAAGTTATCATACACTCATGTTGTAAAATCAGGACTTTTTACCTCAACTCAAAATCCCATTGTCAACCCAAGCACAATCCACACCAGATCTCAAAATCCAGTTATTAATCCACCAAATTCATCCAATATCATTTCACAAAAGCCTATTATCAATCCTCCAGAGCCTCGTATGTCTCAATCTAGAGTAATTTCCATTTGAATAGTCACTGATCATTGCACAGCGGTTGCATTTGTGATTCCTGATAAATTCATCAAGGTTTGTGTAGCCATGATCTCCAGGGCAGCTTCCTCTGCAGAGACAATGAATCAGACAAATAGAAAGGTAATCTTGTAGCTCAAATCACTTACCCATCTCTGATGCGCGTCATAATATCAAAGAGAAGCTGTCCTTGTGCAGTGGGAGATCCTGTTGTTAATCAATAGAGAACGTTGATCAGAATCTAAATTTTATATGCAAAAAGTTGTAAATGGTACCTTGTAGATCAACAAATACCATCTCCCCTTTGGTCCAGTGAAGAGTGAAGTGAGCAAAAGCGGCCATTGTCATGTAGGGAAGCGTGTTGCGGTCAACTTGGGTCATTGTTCCAGAATATTTAGTGATTTCCGTGCTCCGTCGGGGTTCCATAAGCCAAGCTACAGGTATTTTGATATGAGCAGCCAGTATGTAGTTTCAACTCCTCCCATAGCAGCAGTATGTATTTATATATGACTATCTATGTAGGTACTTAATAGTACCTTATATTTATGATATCTACCTTAGGCTATCCTATCCTCATCGTGGATACGTCTGTCTCCCGAAGCTCTCAAGAGTCATAACGGACTCGCCCCACGATAGGGGCCATCACGTGGCAACCGACGCAGTGTACTACGGATATTCCCGATAAATTTTCCACGGTCCCTATACCTTCGACGTCCTTTGACTCACTCAAACTTTTGACTCATCAGCCTTAGGCACTCAAAATACTTACATATTTACACAAGTGCACTGTACACTAAGGAATACTCGAACTGACAACTATTGGATAGGTCCGGTGCACAGGAGGACTTACCCGGACTGGACCCGAGTTGTCGGATCTATGACGGGCGCTCTCAGGTTTTAACCTTGCGTGTCCCGCCAATGGTAATTAGATGGTAAGGGACTGTCTGAATGAATGCTTACCTTTGTTCTGTATTTGTCTATCAATATAGCCAAGGGCAAATGTGGTCAAAGCAACAGCATAATGATGCAAATTGGCTTCAATGATGATTTTGTCAAATTCAAGAGAACCTTGAAATCGAGAACGCTTATTGCTAGTTCTGGGTATCATGCAATCAGGATCAATATCAGGTAGGAAAGGAAACAACTCACGGATTTTGATTGCACTTCCACTGATACAACTCCTTCGCTGAGGCAGAAGTAAGCCAGGCCGGATGACAAGTCTTGAAGCCACCATGACCAATCTCATTGTCGAAGGAGGGGTCAACTGTTAAAGTGGCGGAATGTGTTCAGATGAGGAGTCTAGTGATTATTAGTCCTGTATCCTGTAGTTACGAGGCTGAAGAATGAGGCTGAGTTCTTTACACCCATTTTCCGCTTGTGGCTATATGAATTGTTCCCCGATTTTTCCCGGTCTTCGCCTTGGCCCTTGACTACTACATCAAATCAAACTCTTTATAAACGACGGTGCCATTTCAATCTTAATTGTCACCAACCTCTCCCTTTTTTGCTTGTTTTCTGTCCTCTATGACTCAAACTATCGTCTCGGATGCTGCTCATGGAGCTTTCTAAGCGGGCTATCCATCAAATGGCTCTCCTTTGCGCCTACTTACGTTACTATCTTCCCTTCCACTATTAACAGAGGAAATTCCAGCAGGAAGTATGTGCTCAGTCAGGTATACAGTTGGATATTACATTGGTAGTGGTGAAGCTACACTGGCTTTGAATCTCAAGTTTTTAATTCTGTTATCTGACCCAGTTAAAAAGACAAAATAGTTTTCTACATGTACCAGTATTTATTGGGGGAAGATAAAGAACTTCAATAACAAAATGTGTACTTTATGTTTTTAGCTACCTACGGCCTCTACTCGCCACGCTGCGGTGCTGGCCCACATCCCTTTCATAGCCGCATCCGTCAATTTCTGAACTGACCTTTTGAGTTGCGATGTTTCTGCGCGATTTTCGGGATTAGACCAGGGGTAGGATGTAGATTTACCATTCTACATGTCCAGGGGAGTTATTCTGGGGAAAATGAGTCCAAAGGCTCTTAAAGTCTGTTACGGTGCGGTACGGCAATTGCCGAAAATTTTCCCGCGGGTCCTTCTGAGCGGTTTTGGGCCGCCGTCTGAGGATAAAAATGGGTTCCGAGTACTTTGTCAGCTGGCATAGGTGCCATAAATGAAGAATAGAGACCATGAACAAAAAATCATGCAGATGAACAAAAGAATGTAAAAGACATGTAAGTACCTGATTTCCTTTTTTGGAGTTTATGTAATAAACCGCTGACGGCTAAAATCAATTGACGCGCGTCCTAGCGGACTCCATATACATGGAATGTATTCGGTTGTCTGCCTAGGGGACTAAGTGATGACGAAGAGGCAGAGTAAACAGCACGTGTATAATAATTTATTCAAAAATAGAAGTGTCCGGGGTCCTACTGCCTTATTTATGCTCCATCACCGCGCTTATGCTCGCTTAAGTGAGCAAGCCCTTCCTGCTTGAGCGGGCCCTTCCTGCTTTCCATAGCAAAGAAGGTATTGTGAAGGTGTCACAAAGGTGTCGCAAAGGTGTTGTGAATGGGTCAGGAAGGTGCCATGAAGATGTCGTGAAGGTGTTGCAAAGGTTTCGTGAAGTTGTTCTGAAGGTGTCCTGAAGGTGTGGTGAAGGGGTGTCGTGGTGAATGTTGCAAAGGTTTTGTGAAGTTGTTCTGAAGGTGTCCTGAAGGTGTGGTGAAGGGGTGTCGTGGTGAAGGTGTTGCGAAGATGTCGTGAAGGTATTGTGAAGGTGCTGTGAAGGTACCTTTTTGCTACCAACATCTTCATGACACCTGCACGATACCTTCATGATACCTTCCCGATTACTTCCCGATACCTTCATGACACCTTCACAAAACCTTTATGACATCTTTATGACACCTTCGTGACCCCTTCATGACCCCTTCGTGACACCTTCACTACACCTTCACCACACCTTCATGACATCCTCATGACACCTTCATGATACCTTCACAACACCTTACCTTCATGACACCTTCACGATACCTTCACAACACCTTCCCGATACCTTTGCAAAACCTTCCCAATACATTCCCAACACCTTCATGACACCTTCGTGACACCTTCATGACACCTTCACGACACCTTCACGGCATATTCATGACACCTTCACAATACCTTCAGACACCTTCCCAACACGACACCTTCGTGATACCTTCATGACATCTTCACCACACCTTCACTACACCTGCACAACACCTTCCTGACACCTTCCCAACATCTTTCATGATACCTTCATGATACCTTCAGGACACCTTCACAATACCTTCATGACACCTTCACAATACCTTCATGACACCTTCAGGACACCTTCCCGACATCTTCTGACACCTTCATGATACATACCTTCATGTCAACTGAAGACACCTTCAGCACACCTTCCTGACATCTTCTGACACCTTCATGATACAACATCTTCAGTTGACATGAAGGTATGGATCATGAAGGTGTCAGAAGATGTCGGGAAGGTGTCCTGAAGGTGTCATGAAGGTATTGTGAAGGTGTCCTGAAGGTATCATGAAGGTATCATGAAAGATGTTGGGAAGGTGTCAGGAAGGTGTTGTGCAGGTGTAGTGAAGGTGTGGTGAAGATGTCATGAAGGTATCACGAAGGTGTCGTGTTGGGAAGGTGTCTGAAGGTATTGTGAAGGTGTCATGAATATGTCGTGAAGGTGTCGTGAAGGTGTCATGAAGGTGTCACGAAGGTGTCATGAAGGTGTCGGGAAGGTATTGTGAAGGTTTTGCAAAGGTATCAGGAAGGTGTTGTGAAGGTATCGTGAAGGTGTCATGAAGGTAAGGTGTTGTGAAGGTATCATGAAGGTGTCATGAGGATGTCATGAAGGTGTGGTGAAGGTGTAGTGAAGGTGTCATGAAGGGGTCGTGAAGGGGTCACGAAGGTGTCATAAAGATGTCATAAAGGTTTTGTGAAGGTGTCATGAAGGTATCGGGAAGTAATCGGAAAGGTATCATGAAGGTATCGTGCAGGTGTCATGAAGATGTTGGTAGCAAAAAGGTACCTTCACAGCACCTTCACAATACCTTCACGACATCTTCGCAACACCTTCACCACAACACCCCTTCACCACACCTTCAGGACACCTTCAGAACAACTTCACGAAACCTTTGCAACACCTTCACGACATCTTCATGGCACCTTCCTGACCCATTCACAACACCTTTGCAACACCTTTGTGACACCTTCACAATACCTTCTTTGCAACACCTTCATGACACCTTTGCAACCCCTTCACGACACCTTCAGGCTACCTTCATGACACCTTCACAAAACCTTTGCAAGGCAACGGCGGAAACCACTAGGCAGTATGTTTCTCCTCTGGGAACAATGGGCTTGGTAAGTGATTTGCCTGCAGCCATTGGTGTGCATCTTATTGTTGGCATTCCCATTGTTGTCGTTCTCTAGATCACAGATTGGTCATTCTTCCATTACTTTGATTGGCATGTCGCTTGAAATCGACCGGAAAAACGTTTAAACTGGTTAAACACAGAAGTATGTTTCTCGTTTGAGAACAAGGGCCTGGGTGAGTGTTTGTCCCTGCAGTGATTGACACGGATCTTAATGTTGGTAGTCTCCACATTGTTCACATAATCGTTGGTATTCGATAGAAGACAGGACCTGACCTGACTTGACTATTCAAGTAAGGCCAAAAGTCTATATTTTGGACAACGATTTCTCACACACATACTAGCTATTATACTAGCTATTACTACCTCCACAAATCCCTAAGTTCATCACTTCTCGCCGTATCGTCACTGCATTGCTGGCGTCCATGCACGCGACACGATCTAGAACCAAAAAACGCACATGTGGTCGCCTTCATGGTCGTTCACCCAGTCCGACCCCAGAACCACCTCAGAACAAACGCAAACCTAGAAAACCAGCACTCACACTCCCAGAGCCATATCTCGTCGACACTGAAGAACCAGGGAGCATATCAGCCATGGATACGAGGCCCAAGAGCAAAACAGCCGGAGCCCAGAATAGGTCAGAGGGGCGAGGTGACAAGGACATTGTAGTCACACCTGTAGGGGAAGAAATGGATGCTCGGGGAGGCGAGACAAACGAGAATGCTCCTGCCATCTCAGGAAAAGGTGAGGCGAAATACATTTGTATCAGTGCCCGCACCAACTCCTAACTTGCCTTTTAAAGACACTGAAACTGTGCCAACCCCACATTCCAAGACTTTGCTGAATCCAGATGGAAGACCAGTGCAGCCGTCCCTAGACGAGCCAAACTTCTTGGGAAACCGTGCCATCTTGGTCTCAGGAGATTGTGAGCCAAATTCTATTTTGTATGTGTGTTAGCACCACCGATTAACTTGTTTTTAAGATGCTGAAACTGCGAACACTGCGCCGGATAAGGATGCTGAGCGAGGCCAGACAATCAAACACTTCTCGGGAAACGGTGACCTAAGTGCGGCCGACGAAGGCGATCCCAAGGTCACGAGACAACAACGCTCGTGAACGGTATTGGGATATACAGAAGGCGCACAGAGGCTGGAAGGGCTACTGGGAGGGTATGGGAGTCAAAGTGAAGATGAAGAAGATGAAGAAGAGGAAGAAGGTTCACCACATGCAGACAAAGAGATCATAGGTAAGAAGCTAAAAGTTGAGTGCAAAAAGTTGACTTTATTGCGCAGGGTTAGCGCCTTTGCTGGCTTCTATGGCAGTACCTGGCTCAGTCGTTGCAACTGGAGCCCCTGAGAGACATATGGTGCCGAAATCGTCAGTGTTAATTCCGGAAATTGGTATGTGAACACACAAATTCTCATGCAGTAACGAGTCCTGACTTGACTTTCTGACAGATTTTGCTACCATGCTCATGGCCCCAAAGAGGGTCACTCCTATGGTTTTGAAGCCTCGTCCTCAAAGTCCATCCCCCGTCACCAAGGAATATTACATTCCTGACATTCCTTATACTGACCCTTTTACTCCAGAACGAGTGAGCACCAAGACCAGAACTCGCCGAAGTCCTCCACCTGGACACCCTTCTTCTTACACCTCCCCAGAGTCATCACCTGTCCGTCCAGCACATCTGTCGTCCTCACCTTTGGACGGGTGGAGGACAGAGGTTGCAATGGAAGAGTGGAGCTCAGAGGATGAGAGTCATCAGTTCGAGGATGAACGATTAAGCGAGCATAAGCATGAGCTGGCCTACTACCCCCAAGAGAACGAAATGTCAGATGGCAACATAGAAGAGGAACTGTTTGCATCCACCGACAATGACATGGTTTCAGGTATGGACACAAACACAGGTGATGAGGAAAGGAGTGATGGACCAGTTCTCTCCCCTGTTCCTGAGGAGGACGATGGCGCACTGGAGTCCGAAGACTCCCAGGACAGTGATGACTACGAAGTCACCGCCGCTGCTGAGAAGAAGGAGAACAAGAAACTGGTCAGGCAGCTGCAGGAAGGGAAACAAAGAGCACGAATGGAAAAGGAGCAGCAGGCAGAGGTAGCACGGCAGGCTAAGAAGCCTCAGAGACCCCAGCAGACAAATGAAAGGATGAAGAAGAAGGGTACTGGAGGAGAAATAGTGGAAGAACCCGAAGTTGATCAGGGCAGCAAGGATAAAGCTCTGAAGGAGCTACGCAGGCAGTACCAAGCACGCCAATGCCGTCGTCAAAGTCCTGAGGAAGCCAATCTCAACGACGAGGTGGAAGAAGAAGATTCACCTCTCGTGGCTACGAGAACTCGATGACAATATTTAGGTTCAAGCCAAAGATCTAAACCCATTCCATCCCATTCCGGCTCCACGTCAGATTCCAATGCTTCTTGTGGAGCTATGAAAACCAATGGCAACTCCCGAGTCAATGATACGCCCAAGGAGAAAAGGGATCGTGATTATAGAGCAAGCATATCAAAAGACTAAAGAACATATCTGAAACAGAAGAAACATCAAAATACTGCCTGTAGTTTTAGCCAAGGAAATAGAGAATCAGCCAAATTGCAAAGAATGCCAGTAATTAACTAAAATTGTGTGACAGTGTGATGCAGGGGATGTTCAAGGGGATGAGGTGGTTAGTCCCACAACCAAGAACCAGCTCATGGGATGTCCCACAGGTAGATCCCAGAGCTCATGGGATATCCCACAGGTAGGCCCAGGAGGCAGGTGGTAGATCCCAGGGATCTGGTTAGAAACTGGGTTACTACCCCTACTTAGGTGGATTAGCTTGCAGGAGCAATTCCACCTAACTAGGTACCTTAGTATGGGTGCCTGAAGTGCTTGACTACTTCCAGCATACCCATACCAACCTTTTCAAGCTTTGGCACGCCTGGTGCCTCATCCGCTATGACTATTTCCGCCGTTTCAGCACTTCCCAGCATGTCTTCTTTTGCTAGTCCCACTGATTCGCCGTCATCTTCTTCCAGCATGCCTTCTTCCAGTTCGCCGTCTTCTTCTTTCAGCACGAGTCAATTCAGCATGCCTGAGCCTTCATCTGAAATCACCACTGCTCCACCAACCATACCGTTCACTTTTGCAACTCCTAACACAGCCAGTGGACTTTTTCCTACCATGATATCTTCTTCTTCCCTGGGAGGCACTCAGGCAGAAGCTCTCCCCGAGAAAGCCAAGAATACGGGTAAAGGGAAACCAACGAAGTCTAATCAAGGAGGTGGCCGAGGTGGAGGTTGAGGTGGCTGAGGTGGAGATCAAGGTGGCCGAGGTGGAGATTGAGGCAGCCATGCTAGAACGGGTGACTCTGAGGATAAGCAAGAGTCAGAAAAGCCAGAAAAGGAGAACATATCTGTCAGTTCTTGCCCCCCTCCTACTTCAACTTTGTCTGCTCCTGTCCAAACCAAGAAGAAGTGCACCGTTCCTGAAGTTGATACAGCCAATTTATCACATGAACAGCCAAAACGACAACGGATTGCACCTATTTGTGAGCCTATGACAGTCGACTTGGCGCAGCAAAAGCAAAAAGACGAAAAGAAGTAGCTGAGAAGTGGAGTATGTACTTAGTGAAGTTGTAATCTTTTTTTAAAAAATATATCTTGGTATTTCTTGGTACTTAGCCTATGACCAAAGTGCCCTGTTCCAAAGGGACTCCCTCGTCAGTCAACTTGGCGCTGTGAAAGTGAAACGAGGAAAAGAAGTAGTTGAGAAGTGGAGTACGTACTTAGTAAAGTTGTAATCTCTTTTTCTTTTTTCAGAATATATCTTCGTAGATCATCGTAGTTCTTGAATTGTAGCTGCAATTATAAGTAGACGCCCGGTAATTCACCATGTAGTATCATTGATTGCTAAAGAAAAGATTGTTCTTTACGCTAGGTGGAATGAAGGGTGATTTAGGTGGAATGGAGGGCGATTTGGTGATGGTTTGAAAGTATGCCTGTATGAATGAATTGAATGAGCAGGTAGTAACTGAAGTATTAGTATAGGGGTATATATTTCCGGGCGATTTGGGTGGTTAAATGGAGGGCGATTTGGCGCTGGTGTGCCATATACTGTACGAAAGTATGTAGGACTATACGAAAGAATCGAATGAGCAGGTAGTAGCAACTGAAGCATTAGTACGGATAGGGGTATATATTTCCGCAGATAGGGGTATATGTTTCTGGGCGATTTAGGTGGTTAAATGGAGGGCAATTTGGCGCTGAGGTGTGCTCTATACTGTACGAAAGTATGACTATACAAAAGAATCGGATGAGCAGGTAGTAGCAACTGAAGTAGTAGTACAGATAGGGGTGTATACGGATAGGGGTGTATATGGATAGGGGTATATATGGATAGGCGGCAATGGGCGAAAAAATGGTGGGAATGGACCCGAAATAAATCCTGTGAAAATAGCCCGGAAGTATGACTGGACAGATGACCAGACATACCTGCTACCAACACTATGCTCGGGAAGGCGCTAATGCCACCATAAGGAGCAGTGATGAGCGGGCTATTAGGAATGTGCTGGACCCCAATCCAAATTCGGAATACGTGGGTGCTGAGATGGTGCTGGAAAACGAATCCTCTCCATCCGCCCTCTCATTACAGTCTGTGCTTCAGCACACCCTTCCTTCTGCTAAGAGGCCATGCTGGTCAGAAAATTTACAGGGGCAGCTGCAACGAAAAACGACGAAGTTTTTTTTTTCCTTTCTTTTTCTGAATACTTCCGCGGAACGACAAGTGTCATGAATTATGCAAACAGCTGTAATACTTGTGACGTCAGAAATGGAACAGAAATTACAGAATACAGACTGAAGAAGGGACTAGGTCCTAAGACTGTACATGCACTACTTCTTACTAAGGAGAGAGGGCGGCCATTGGAGCTGACGGCCTTTGACTTTGGCGATCATCTCCACTGATGCCCTTAGAGGGTAGCATACTCTCGGAGCATGGATCACTCTGTGTTTGCATAGCGAGCATTTCATACTCTGCCAACTCGGATGCTGGCTGGCCCAGCTGTTACTAGGGAGCTTCTGGGCAAAATGATGCAGACATTGTTGAGTCAAGCATGGGCCACACATTACATGCCCACAGGGTAACCTAAACTAGGTATCAGATCATGTTCAACCAGAAAGGACAATTGGAGCTTACATGCAAGGAGGCCAAGCAAGCTCAAGACAAATAGGACAGCAATGGGAGCAAACGAGTTCATTCCAGAAGTCGTTGAGCTTCTGTGTGTATCAGTTTACTATGCACAGAACTGAGAATGGTTTCACTCGCTTCTATCTTCCCAGAGTCTACAGACTCGGTCGCTTGCTCCTTAGAATTGCCTGTCAGCCCCTTATGGTCAAAAATCAATGAATTCAGATATAATGTAGGCGTCAAGGAAGTTGAGGTTAATTACGCACCTTTGATGGCTCGGGGCTTCAGGATTGCAGTTGAGGGTTCGGGGAGTGCCCGCTGGGACGCGATCTCTTCCCATATCTAATCACACAACGATAGGGACAAAGCTCGTTATTGGAATCCATTGTCTAGTTGATGACCGTTTGTAATGGAGTGGGGGCAGAAGAGAGAGGGGATAAAAGAAGGGATAGCAAGTAGTGATTCAATCAAAATACGAGCCCTCTATGAAGTTGAAGGAGTGGCATCAATCATGATTCATGACTTGAAAGGCCATTCAACATTTGTGAATACTTTTGGGATGATTTGAACCGACGCCTAGCTCCCGGATGAATTATGTACCTACTTGCCATTGGTAGATGAGGACATGAAGTATATGCTGCAGTCATACTCAGATCGTTGACTATTGGAGGTCGAGGTCGAGGTCAAAACCGCTAGTGGAGTTGGAATTTAGGAGTCTCCGTGTCAGTGCAATGCTGACTAAGCCAACCTTCCCTTTCACTGTCGAAATGAAGTCCTTTAAGCGTTTTCTGGATTTCCAGCGTCCCTCCTTTGTCGCATCGCAACTCTTCTATAACAAAGAGGTCCATTCTATCTGGACTCCGTCGCTCAAACTTTGCCTGACTTTGCCCACTGACTGAAAGGCTAGCACGTTGTGTCACAGCAAGGTCAGCCCTCAGACTTCGGTATGCATGCAGGTTGGACCATTAGTTTCTTTGACCTACGTAAACAATTGTCTAGACATTTGACTCTGGGCAAGATATGGATGTTGATGAGACCACAGAGGTGTCCTCTGAGCCCACTACTTCGGTACGTGGCCAGTTAGCTTTCTTAATCATTTTCTAACGCCGGGTTTGTTTAGGCTCCCTTGTGCCCACCTGCGTGCCTGTTGGATGCCGAAGCTGATTCTTCTGCTCATAACCCAGATGTCGATATGAATGCGAGCATATGCAACCAGCTTTCATCTTTGAGTGTTTCTTTTAATCATGTGTGTGTGTACAGCCTTCTCTGAAACCCTCAGAGCCGGCTCATCCAGTTCAAAAAAATGCCACGGATGCGGGCTCTCTCCAAGAGACTGCTGAAGGAGATAACTGTCGTAGGAAACATAGATTGGTCGACAGTCGGGTATCAGAAATCTGCAGACACCCCCTGCAGACACTCTGATTCTTATCACTACTGACTCATACCTTGTCAAAATCATTGCTCTTGTTAGTTTCTTGTATAGTACACACATTTCTTCTACCTACTATGAATAACAAGAATGATGGCCATTCGTGCACATACCTAAGTCTCAGACTTGTGACTCTGACACTTTCTGATTTGGAGAGAGGTAGATGATGTCCTAAGTAAATAAGAGTGTGTCGCAGATCGTCTGAAAGTGGCCGGCCGCGAACCATGATGGTGGTAGAGGAACAAAGCAGAAGTTGATGACATGTGGAATAGCGGGCTGCAATTATCTGTGACTAGGGCATTGTTCTCACTTTAGCTGCTTCCTATATCCCTGCATAAACTCCCTGGGCTTTGCTAGACAGCCTTAGCTTGCCTGTACTCTCTGCAGATATTACACATTTGCTCAGATACAGTAGAGGGAGCCCGAAAAGTGAGTATGACAACAAGTGTATCACAGGTCTAGTATGTACACCATACCCTAGAGACGCTGAAATAATGTTGTTTTGTGCTAAAAATGAAGGCAAAGGTGGGGAAATGAGCGAGCTGCAGCTCTCACAAAATCGAGCCCAAAAACTCGAAAATTAATCAAAGTGACGCGCGCGCGAACTTTTTCGAAAACGGCAATAACTTGGTATTATTTCTACTACAGGGTCATTAACTGCCACAAGCAAGTGTCTGGTGCACTGGGTGCAAACACTTGTAATTCCTTGGATATACAGAGGAATTACATAAGACTTACACTGGTACACTCAATATGTAAGTCCACTTGACTTACTGAAGTATTACCAGAGACCAAGAAAAATAGAACAATTATATATGACTATTGTAAGGCATGAAGTCTCACAGTGGTCCTTGGTAATACTTTAGTAAGTCAAGTGGACTTACATATTGAGTGTACCAGTGTAAGTCTTGTGTAATTCCTCTGTATATCCAAGGAATTACAAGTGTTTGCACCCAGTGCACCAGACACTTGCTTGTGGCAGTTAATGACCCTGTAGTAGAAATAATACCAAGTTATTGCCGTTTTCGAAAAAGTTCGCGCGCGCGTCACTTTGATTAATTTTCGAGTTTTTGGGCTCGATTTTGTGAGAGCTGCAGCTCGCTCATTTCCCCACCTTTGCCTTCATTTTTAGCACAAAACAACATTATTTCAGCGTCTCTAGGGTATGGTGTACATACTAGACCTGTGATACACTTGTTGTCATACTCACTTTTCGGGCTCCCTCTACTGTATCTGAGCAAATGTGTAATATCTGCAGAGAGTACAGGCAAGCTAAGGCTGTCTAGCAAAGCCCTATCTACCTTTACTTAAGGTGTCTGCAAGGTGTCTGCAGACACCCTGCAGACACCCTTCCCAAAAATTACAATGAGTACAAATTATCTTGAAGTTATTATAATGTATTATCTTGTAGAAACATGCTCAGACATGAGCCAAATACTACCAATTGTTTGATATAATAGGATATTCAAAGATCAGTAGTGAAATGCAGGGAGCAAGCATCTCAAAGCATTATGAGATATCTTGAGTGTCCTTGCTTTACAAATTCACATTGATATACACTCATGAGAATGTATAGATACTCTCCTGATATCTTGAATAAAGAAAATCTGTAAGAATGTTTCAGGAAAAAATCTGTGGCTGTGCTTATACTCCTTTTTTTGAAGATTTTTACACTCTGTGTACAGCTAATACACAACTTTAAAATCATCCTGTAGGTCACATATATATATGGTATGGTACATATAGTCCTATACAGTAATCTACAATGCTATGCGAAGGGTGTCTGCAGTCTTGCAGGGTGTCTGCACGGGGTGTCTGCAGATTTACCTATACCGGTCAACAGTGACCATGATGACGAACAGGTGCGCAACTACATTTACTTATCCCAATATACATTACTTATGGCAGCCTTTTACAGCATCACAGAGCCATAGTCGTCGACCGCCAGAAGCTAGTAACTGATGCGCTCAAATCACAGATTCAAAACCTCAAACAGGACAAGGAAAGACTCACTAGAGACCTGGCCTCGCTGAAATATATGGACATTAGCATCGTGGGCCACATCGACCCTAACACTATGACGAAGAATGAAGAAGCGTTTATTGCGATAATAAATTGTCTTTCAGCCGAAATCAAAGACATAGTGCGGTCGGAAGATACGGGTTTACCTCAGTATGAGAACCTTTCAGAGGATGAATTGAAGTCCATAGCGCAGAAATTCGCCGTATGTATTGGGTGGCAAAGCACATAGTTTGTTGATGACTGATCCCATTCTACAGACCTCCAATGGTCTTTTGCTCAAGCAGATAAAGTGGTATGCTGCTGCAATGGACGAAGCGCATGTAAGTGATCATGTATGCTCTTGCCGTCTCATCTTCGTACCTTTTTGCAGACAAAATATAACAATCCCGACAAAGAATGAAATTCCATTGCAAGGGCATTGGAGATGGCGCAAACCGAGCGACGGTCATTGTTGGTAAGCACCTGATAGGCTCATCCCTCAGTTTGTATGCTCATACCACCTCGCCAGAGCATGCCTGTATGCTTATCTTTCCTGAAGTTTAACATTGTATTTATCAATACTTTATACCTTCAGGAATTCACCCAAATTAGTGGCTTACAAAGTCAACGAGATTTACTCCGATGCGCTCTTCTCGAGGCTGAAGATGAGAGGGAGGAGTTGGAACAGTCTTTGTCAGCCGCCAGAGAAAAGATAACAGTGTTGGAAAGTCAGTCGGAAAAAGGCCCAACTCCCAAAGCCGTGGTATGTAGACCTTGGATGTTTCAAATCTAACTACTGACAGGCTTTTCTCAGAACGACCTTCGCATGACCGTGGCCCGTCAAGAAGTACATTCATTAAAACAGTCATAAAGATTTCCAGTTCATCACATGTGTTTAGGATGAGCTGAAGGACGTTCAAAGCCAAGTTGTGTCATTGAAGACTGAATCGGCTAGCAAGACAGTGAGTAATTTTCCTGTGACTCTGTGCGATTGTCTGATGACCTTCTCAGAAAAAAATACAGACACAGGAAGAGCAAAAGGCCATCAGTGATGTGTGTCCCTTCTCGGTGCTATAAGTAGTAATTCATTGATCTACGGAAATCTCAACAGCCAGCTCGAAGCTGCGAAGGTAATTCACATTCCACCCAGATTTTTCCCAGATCTCAAGATTTTGCCCATAGATTACGGCAGACCAACTTCCTGGACTGCAGGAATGAATAAAGTCATTGACTCAGGCAAAGGAAGAAGCTCAGAACAAAGTAATCGATTTAAATTTATCAATGCAGCAAGTGAATAGTTTACTGGCAACGGCAGAGGTAAGATTCCTCTTCACTTGTTTTCCCGCTAAAGCGCTGATGTCGTACACAGGCTGAGGCCCAGAAGGTTCCACACCTTGTACTGCAAGTCAACGGACTGACAGCCTCAAACCGAACAGCGCAAGACGATTTAACTTCCGTCAGAAAAGAACTGAGTGATCTCAAGGTTAATTTTTTAGCCTGTTAACCTGTTTGACGAACTTGATGGCTTAGTCTAAATCCAGTCTAAGGGGAAAGACCATACCAATGAACTTGAAGAGAAATTCCGCGTGGAACGCGAGGTGATCCATACTGCATGGCCTTCAGTCATCGAAACTGATCCTTCATCCAGGCTTTGAAGTATGACAATGCGCGTGCATTAGAGGTATTAGTTCATTCCACTGGAAATACACTTCGTTTGTTGACTCACTTCTTTAGAAACTGATTTTGGACAATATGGAAGCCCTGGAGAAGCAAAATGAGGCCCTTCTCGTGACACATGCTGCTGCCCTCAAGACTGCTAGTGAACTCCAATATTTAGCTGAGGTATGTCTAGACTCCCAAACCACTTCTTGATACTGATATGTCGAGTCAGGGAAAACTGAATCAAGCTCAAGAGCAATTGAAGGAACTGGCAACTCTGAGAGAGGTATATTATGCCGTGTTCTTTATATTGTCATGCAATGATCCTAGTGGGCAAATCCAGGACGTGGAAGGTTTACAAAAAACCAAGACAGTGAGTTCTTGTTCTATTTTCCCTCCCAAGCTTCAACCATCTTTTCACCAGAATTTGGAAAACGATAAGGTGGAAGCACACTCCCAAATCAAGGAAAAGCAAAGCGAGTTGAATAAGCTGAAGGTTTGCATCAGTTGTTAAGTCTTCCCCTTTCTTGATAACAACCTTGTAACAGACGAAAAAGTCCCTCAAAGTGGAGAACCTCTCCATGGAAATCACCAATCTCGAGGTTTGTCCTATTCTGATACAGGATAAATTACGATTGTGTACTAACCAATTACAGGATAAGATCTCACAACAGGACAAGAAGCTACAGGTATGTTGTGCCTTTCTATGACCCTCCAAAATGCTTGACCCTGCTTTCAGGCAACCGAAGTGTGTTTTTTGCAATTTTTGTTTTATTTGGAACTCTTTCTCATTGCATGAAAGCGTGAACTGGTGACAACCAAGACATATGGAGTATGAGCTGAAGAAAGGAGAGGTGGTGGCAATTGATGAATAATTGGTGCAGGATTTTGGGCAGGGATTGGGTCCTTACAGTCTCTTGGAGGTTGCCGCCTGTGAGCAGGGGGTGCATTCTGGGGTGTATCAGACTGAATAGGAGAACTTGTAGCCAAAAAAAAAACATACTTGTTCAGACAGCTGGTCCATAGGTATATCCTGATCTAATTGAGGCTCTTGTAGCAGATCCTATTCAGATAAAACAGTAAGAATAAAATACATAGTACTAAATAGTATAATTTAACACACATTAGATAGTTGCAATTCCATTGAGATTGGTTGGATCTCATTGTCACTTTGATGACTCAGTCCACTGGATTGTCCAGGCTAGAAACCTGTGTAGCATTCTGGAAACACAATGAAGGAAGGCATGGTACTTACATCTGCTGATTCCTCCTCTCTCAAATGCCTATGGGAATATTTCAAGGCCATCCGAGAGCTCTCTGCAGGGGCTCTGTCACGTCTCTTGGCATGTATAGCTTTTGCAGTGGCCACCCGGTTCTGTCCTGCTTTGGCACACGAATTGATATGATTGGTGTAGCCAGCACGACTCTTGAAGTTGCTGCGTCCACAGCCATCACATTTGAAGTCCATGATGAAGAAGGACAAAGACAATGCTTGGGTAACACGTCAAGTCAAGGTGTGGAAGGGTAATGATAGTCAAGGATAGGTACATCAAAGTGTTTAAAAGTACTTACAGCGTGTGGAAATGAATAAGTACTTGATATTGAGATCAGTAAGTAAGTATAGCCCACTGTTACATTGGCTCAACTTGCCTGAAGAGGAAGTGCTAAACATACTTAGGCCCCGGTCTCAACCCAGTCTGCAATCGTAAGGCTCCAACCAGTTCCAATTAATTACTGATTTAATTGGTTTATCCAATTAAAATTACAATTAGATTATGGTAAACCAAGTAATGGGTAATTAATTGGTAGTAATCAGTAATTAATTAGTTTCAGGTTAGAGTAGCAGAAGGCTCAGCCAAGTGCCTCAAGCATACTGACTTGTAGTCATCTAATAATACCACAATTTACTCTTCACACTGCAGGATTGACCATACAAAGGCCAAACCTCATCATAACTACTAACCTACACATGATAAAGACATGACAAATAGAAATTAGTCATCACAAGGTAGACCATAGATGTACAATCACTGTACATTGACTTGAAACCACAAATGACATGGATAATGGCACTTTAGGACCACCAGAACAACCTCCTGTGGCATGCCATTGTAGTGAATTGGGAAACTAATGATTACTAATATATTAATTACCAATTCCAATTAATTACTGGATTTTGAGTAATCGTAATGTAATTGGTTGGAGCCTTATGCAATCAGAAGTCTTTCTTTCTTTCTTTACCGCACTGTATTTTGACTCAACTCACCCAATTTGGAATTGGATCTCGAGATCTGAAACTTCTATTACCCCACACGCTGAAGATACAAAAATATCCGCTCGACAGAAAGGCGTACAAAAATACATTTTTGTACAGATATATTCTATATCAGCCCATTGCAAGCCTGCTGACAACGACGCCTCAATCTGTCCTCGTCTCCGATGACCTCATGGACGGCTCCATCACCCGTCGTGGTCAACCTTGTTGGTACCGTCAATCCCATGTCAGAACCATCGCAGTAAACAACGCGTTCATGCTCGAGGCGTCGATATATTACTTGTTGAAGAAGCATTTTAAGGGTCGGTCATTCTACTCTTTCCTCTACCCTATCTAACCAAACACACAATGCAATGCACAGGCCAACCCTACTGCGTTGACCTCCTTGAAATCTTCCACAAGACGACTTTCCAAACCGAACTAGGCCAACTTATAGATTTGATCTCGGCACCAGAGGATCATGTAGATTTGAGTAAATTTTCATTGGAGAAGTGAGTTTTTGTGTCGGTCATCTTTGTTCAAAAACTAACATTACCTTTCCAGACTCTCCCTTATCGTCATCTACAAAACCACCTTTTACTCATTCTACCTCCCCGTTGCTCTCGCCATGTTGATGTGTAGGATTCCTTACACCACCACCTCGACCTCTTCTAAACCAACAAACGGTGTAAACAGCACCAGCATCTCGATGCCCCAAATCTCTCACCCCCACTCCTGCATCTCCCAATCCATCTCCTCAACCCTCTCTCGTTTCATCCTCAGTCCCTCCATCCCAATCCAACATCTCCATATCCCCCCCTTACATAACCGCACTCCAAATCCTCATCCCCCTAGGGGAATATTTCCAAATCCAAGACGACTTTCTAGATTTCTCAGGACTCTCTTCCGAGATCGGAAAAGTAGGAACGCAGAAGCCCAAAAGCTAAGATATGGAAACAAGATGGTTTATGATGAGCTTATGAGGACGCCCAGTTCATTTGCGACAGGAGTGGTGTCTTTGGGAATCATGTTTACGATGATGATGTTGCAAATTGGACTGGTCAGTGTTACAAATTTGAAATCTGTTCTGCGTGAAGAAGTTCAAGAGTGTCTGGCAATTGTGACAGATTCGCTGGCTTGCAAAGAAGATTGGTCCTCAAGAAGGATCTGGTTTTAGTGATGAGTGAGTCCCCTTGATTGTCCCTGAGGCACGGCACACCTGAATGATTTTATTCGCCATGCTGCGTGTACACATAGCTCTCGAGAAAGGTCACCTCACTACTGTGAATGTGACGACAGCAGAAGCCTCCAATACTCAAGCTGTGGTGACTCTGCAGGGTAAAGGAGATCCTGGGTATTTGCTCTCTCCGAGTGAGTTCAAGTTGTTCTTTTGACGATTCTCCTGGCTAACGACTTGCTTTCCCAACCTTCTCTGTTCTTCAATGAGTCCTCCATCCCTCCTTTTGCTCGTCAAGGAGGCGTTTTAAGATGAAGGTCTAGGTCCCACAAACAACAGGAAACATTGTTTCGAGTTGGAGATTAGAGAACTGCAGAGTGCATACTGAAGGTGGTTATACTTGGGTCAAATATTGGACCAAAGGCTGACTATATGCTACCTTTTTACGTTTTTTTGTCATTTTTTTTTCATACCATTAGTATTTAACAATGTCTATGTACGATATATGTACTTTAATACACATATCTTGTATGTATATGGTGAGAATGCAGTGAAAGAGTGAACGAGCGGTCAGTAAAGCTTTGTGTGATGTCACAATTTTTGTTTGTTCACTTGTTTATCTTCAGATGCTAAAGACTTGTCGTCTCGACGCTCGTTCCTTTACTCTCAACCACCACCATCTCCCTTGTCTTGCTCCTACCCAATGCCTCCTCCAGCAGTGCCTCCCATGTCTCGACCGCCTAACCGACCCAGGAAAGAACCTACAAGCTCCTCAACGTCTTCTTCAGCTCATCACCAAGAGCCCAACTCCTCATCTCGTCGTTCTTCCTCCTCTCATCGCTCTTCCTCCCCTCGTCACTTGTCAAGCTCTCGGACTTCAGCAAGTTCGCGTCAATCTCAAGAACCGTCTGGCGACGACTCTGCTGACGACACCCAATCCACTGGGAGCAAACGTGTCATTGTTGTCATTGAAAAGTCGCGTAAGCGTTCCAAGAAAGTGTAAGTGATTGACATATTCTACTTCTACCCTTGTGCTAACACACCTATCCTAGGCATACAAAGGAAAAACAGTATATCCATGCAGCTCAGTGGTGGTACCAGACCCAGTTGCCCTATATCACACCTTCAACCGCGTTGCATGTCTCTTGGGCTTCTGAGAACGAGGATGATCCATTTGTTGAAGACATGTGCGTACTATCCTTTTTGATATCTGATTGGGAGCTGACTGTATGCGCATATAAACACTTTTTTCTTGCAGGTCCGAGGTGGATATCGAGTGGCACATCAAGGCGGTTGAAGCCTTGATTAAGCGTGTTCCTTCTTTCACTGAGGACCTCGACGCTTACCTTGAGAAGGAGGCTGAAGGCAGCAATGGCCCTGAAGACGATGACACGTTGGCGAGCTTTTTAAGAATGGTACGTGGTTATTCCTTTTCTCGTTGATCACCCACTGACATCTTGTAAGCTTGACCAGGCTGCTGATGCAGCTCGTGTTGCCAACACAAACCTCATCTGCTACAAAGTACTGAAGTGGATGCTCCCAGATCCTGACAACGGCACCCCACCCATATCTACTGAAGAAACAACGAAGGTCTCCTGAGGCTACAAGAACGACTTCACCGCCGAGCTCCTCTGCCCTCGATCCCTTCATAGAGCATTCCTCACTGACTCTAAAAAGTAAGTTTTCTCTTTCAATGTTTATTCATCTGTCCGATGCTAATGTCCTTGCAGGATCAAGAACAAGATGGCTACAGGCAAGTCCAAGGTCAACAACTCCTCGATGCCATACTTCATCTACGCTGCCGACCAATACCAGCAAGGCAAAGGCAAGGAGTGGGATGGTCTTTTTCGGAACTTGCTCCTCATCCAGGTAAGATTTTCATTTCTTTTCTACTTTTTCTTTCCACTCTATTTGATGTAACGTTTACAGACTGCTTGCGCTATGCTTTTTGGACAAGGCAAGGCCCTCACCGGAGTCAAGAATTTCAACGCCGCACCAAAATGCTGTAACGCCAAGCAGAACGACATCAAGTCCATTACGCCTGGGTTCATCGCCACTGTTTGCTGCCACGTAAGTCTTTGTCTCTCTTATTCATTTCCTCGTTCTCTTTTCTTGTATGTCTTGCTGAAATTACACCATACTTCTCCTAGGTACGCTTTGCCCTCTCCAGTGAGGAACAATGGGTCCCGAGCGACAACGACTTTGGTTACCAACAATTCCATCAAGACATCGTTGCGAGATTCGACCTCGAGAATGACGAGTGGGCCCAGGAAACCATAAAGTGGTGGAATTCATGCGTCTTTTTTTCTCTTTCGTCTTCTCTCTTCTGATTCATTTTCCTTTCCTAGTTGCGTCTTCGGTCGGGCTCCTGAGGACGACGATATTGAAGACTCGGACCTGGAATCCAGTGACGAGGCCGAATCCATGGAGAAGGAACGTCAAGATCGCATCAAGGCCTTTCAAGCTCACAAGGCTGCTGAGAAGAAAGCCACTGACGAAGTTGCTGCTGCTGCTGCTTCCGCTGCCACTTCCGTTGCTGGTGCTGGTGCTGGTGAGGGTGCTGGCACTACTGGTGAAGGTGAGGGTCTGCAAGAATCTTTGCCAGGTGGTGAGGGTTCTTCTTCTGCTGCTGGTTCTCGTGCTACTAGTCCCGCCTTGGGTCTCTCTACTTAGTGTTTTCCTTGCTCTGTTCTTTCTGTTGTGCTTACCTTTGCTGATGTCGCCTCTGCTGTGTTCTAATGTAATCCTAGTGTAGCTTCCAGTGTTGTAATGTTTTGTACTCATTAATGCTTATTCCCCTTGACCTTATTTTGCCGATCATGTTCCAATGTAAGGACAAGAATAATAGTGAAGGCTTAAAGGCTATGAATGAAATTTGACCCTTGTGATGGCTTATAAGGCCAGGTGTCATTGTGAGCATTAGACTCGCCTTATTTTTTTTGACACCTTTTATGCTCTTACTAGTATCAATATTCTTCTGAGCCTTATATGCACTCATAAGGTCTCATAATAATTATGAATGATATCATGTCTGAAATGATTTTGTTGCTTGTATTTCATCCCAATGTCAACTTTCATTTTTCTTGATATACCCGCTTGCAAGCCCGAATATAAGCATGCCACTTATGCTGTCTTGAGAGCTGCAAATATCTTTTGGTCCATGTATGGGCAGATAATACTCAGTACAATTATGATCAATCCAATAATCAGAATCATTCCAAACCTGCTAAGAACAATAATAATTTCGGATTTCTGAAATACTTTTGACTATTGTATGCTCAAATATGAAAACCACCTTCCCTTTTAAGCTGCTACAAGATGCCTAAGCCTTTTTATCTCTTGTCTCCCATTAGGGCTCTGGTAAGCACCTATCAGGGCTTACATTAAGCTGGACATTTTCATGATGTTCGAGGGAGTTGATAAGATGAGAGAAGCAGAGTTTGCTATCTTTAGTCAACAAGCACTGGGTGCAAAGACTTGTTAATCCTCTGCTTTATTGAGGTTTTACAAGAGTATTACACCAAGCCAATCAATATGTAAGACTCCTTGTCATACATTAGTATTACAAGAGACAGAAAAAATTAGAACAACCTTATATGACCATTGTAAGTCACAAAGAAATACCATGGACTTTCAGTGTGACTTGCTGTCACTGTATACCCTTGGTGGATATACTGTGGAATTACACAGGAATTTCAGAGTGACTTTTTGTCACAATATGTCATGTAGTAAGACACATAGGAAATACTGGAGTATTTCAGTGTGACAGATAATCACAGTAAGACAAACAGTAAGGCAAGAGAGATTTACAAAGGACTTAAAAGGAAGCAAAATCTGCAGGAAATTTACAAAGTGACAATCAAGTCACAGTAATACACTTGTAAGACTAGCTGTATTATGAAGGGATTACAAGAAACATTTGCTACAAACACAGGTAAATCCTCAGCCTTACTGGAGTATTACAAGAGTATTATGGGGAACCAATCAATATGTAAGTTGGCTTGACTTACAAGTGTATTACAAAATAGACAAAAAATGAGGACTATTCTGAAAGACCATTGTAAGCTGCAAGGACATACCATGGACTTTCAGTGTGAGGCTTTGTTACGAGGCCTTTAGGCTGAGTTAACTTAGGTGACCTTTGCAATTCAATCGCAACTTTTCCACGCCTGCAATTTCTATTGGCCAGTCTATGACCGAATGATCGGTCTAGACTCACGACGCATCGGCTTTTCGATCCGACTAAAGCTGTCGTCAACCATGAACAAACAATGATATAACCCAAGTCCCGTCGGATTTTCCTAAGTCCTTTCGCCTTCACCCCGCGATATGTATGTATGTATTATGTAGCCAATACACAAGCATACAAGTACGCGCCGTCAGTCAATTGATCAGCCCTGTTTTTGCAATCATGATCGGCTACAACGCGGTTCAAGAATATAGCAAGGTTTTAGTGTGTAGGCCATCAGAAAAAGCCGCGATTTAATTAACTCGGTTGCCCGGCTTGACAGCAGCTAAACGGCAACGTGCCCTGCCTTTATTCGGTTGTACAAGCCGAGCAATATAAATAGGGCTCCGCACCGTCCAGTAATACTGGTACGCCCGTATTTTTTACGGGTCCAGTACTGGTACGGTGTACCCGTCCCCGTATTCGTACAGGTTCATCTGGAAGCTTGTACGATACGGGACGGGTACTGATACGGCAGTATTACGGGTTAATACGGGTATACGGGTCTTTTTGCCAGGAAATGGCCAGGAATCTGATTTGAAATAGACTTATTGGGACTTATTGAGAGGAATTAATGCGAGAAACAATTTGATGTAGTGCACCGCTCAACGTTAACAGTGCGTTCGAGATGACTTTGAGGCACAAAGCATTTCGGCAATACTTCGGCAGGTCTCTACGCACCTTTTTTGGTAAGTACATTTTCCCTTGATGTGATCAAGCATCAATTTTCCCAAGATTTTCCGCCGCAAACTGCTCAGTATTTGACGATATTTAATTTACAGAGGTAGCATATGGCATAAACACAGAGAAAAGCCTTCGCCGATGCATGGCCGACCCGTATACCGTACAAACCCGTACAACGGCCGTAAAAAATACGGTCCAATACGGGTTTACCCGTCCAGTACCCGTACCTGTATTGGACCCTGCAGCGGCCTTGTACGGTACGGGACCGTATCCGTCGTACGGTACCAGTACAAACCGTACAGTACTGGTACGGCGCGGAGCCCTAAATATAAACACTGGGGTTCTAAGTACGAATAGGCATTGATTGCATGATTACTTATCTTGTTCTTACAGTGAATCTCTACTGAATAACCACAGTATGATATTCCTAATATGGCTAACGCTGCAACCCTACTATGGGCCTCGTAACTTGCCATGCGAAGCAGTGGTATCTTTCCCCAGTCACAGTATAGCATTGAAGAGCATACAGTGGAATTACAAGGTGACTTTTTTGTCACAGTATGTCTTCTGGTAAAACAGAACTGAAATACCAGGGTATTTCAGTGTGAGATAATGTCACAGTAAGACAATTTGTAAACCAAGTAAAATTTACAGAGGACTTACCAGAAGGTAGAGTGTGAAAGTCTTGGGGAAGACTGCTCATATTTACACTGAATTTATGGAGGGACATCTATGTAACAGTAATACCCTAGAAAGACTTGTGATTTTACAAGGGGATTACAAGATGCAGGTTTTAGAAGTCTATCTCGTAAGTCTCTGGAAAAAACCTGCATGCTAAATGGAGAATATACAGTGTGACAGACTGGTCACAGTAAGACACTTGTAAGTCACAAGACATTACAATGACTTTACTGAAAAGTGACTATTTTGTAAGTCATCATGTATATCCTTGTTGGATGGATTTGCAGTGCATGTCAATTAAGTAATACAGAAGGGCTTACTGAAAATTTACAGGATGTAATACAATGAATTCATTCAACCAGGTTAATTAAATTTTACTAAATATAAATAGACAGCTCAGGCTGGACAGGAAAAGGGCAGACTACTGTGTCTGCGTTGTCATCTTCGTCTGCTCAGTGTGTTACATCTGCTTTGTCTGCGCTGTCTGCCTTGTCTCTGCTCTGTCTGCCTTGTCTGCCTTGTCTGCTCTGTCTGCTCTGTCTGCCTTGTCTGCTTCGTCTGCCCATCTGCCTTGTCTGCCCTGTCTGCCTTGTCTGCCTTGCCTGCCCATCTGCCTCGTCTGCCTCATTTGCTCTATCTGCCTCGTCTGCTCGGTCTGACTCGTCTGCTCGGTCTGCCTCGTCTGCTCGGTCTGCCTCGTCTGCTTTGTCTGCTCTGTCTGCCTGGTCTGCTTTGTCTGCCTGGTCTGCTTTGTCTGCTTTGTCTGCTCTGTCTGCCTGGTCTGCTCCGTGTGCCTGGTCTGCTCCGTGTGCCTGCTCTGTCTGCCTGGTCTGCTCCGTGTGCCTGGTCTGCCGACGAAGCAGACGAGGCAGAGGGAGCGGACAAGGCAGAGGGAGCGGACAAGGCAGATGAGGCAGACAGAGCAGATGAGGCAGACAGAGCAGATGAGGCAGACGAGGCAGATGAGGCAGACGAGGCAGACGAGGCAGATGAGGCAGAAGAGGCAGACGAGGCAGATGAGGCAGACGAGACAGACGAGGCAGACGAGGCAGAAGAGGCAGACGAGGCAGATGAGGCAGACGAGGCAGACAAGGCAGATGAGGCAGACGAGGCAGACGAGACAGACATGGCAGACAAGCCAGACAGAGCAGACAAGCCAGACAGAGCAGACAAGCCAGACAGAGCAGACAAGCCAGACAGAGCAGACAAGACAGACAAGGCAGACGGGGCAGACGAGACAGACGAATCAGACGGAGCAGACGAGGCAGACGGAGCAGACAACGCAGATGGAGCGGACAAGGCAGACGAGGCAGACAGAGCAGAGGAGGCAGAGGAGGCAGACGAGGCAGACGAGGCAGACGAGGCAGATGAGGCAGATGAAACAGATGAGGCAGACGAAGCAGACGAGGCAGACGAGGCAGACGAGACAGACCGGGCAGACAAGGCATACAAGGCAGACGGAGCATACAAGGCAGACAGAGCAGACAAGACAGACAAGGCAGACGGGGCAGACGGAGCAGACGAGGCAGATGGAGGGAGCAGACGGAGCAGACAAAGCATGTGACTAGTCTGTCACACTGTATATTCTCCATTTAGCATGCAGGTTTTTTCCAGAGACTTACGAGATAGACTTCTAAAACCTGCATCTTGTAATTCCCTTGTAAAATCCCAAGTCTTTCTAGGGTATTACTGTTACACAGATGTCCCTCCATAAATTCAGTGTAAATATGAGCAGTCTTCCCCAAGACTTTCACGTTCTACCTTCTGGTAAGTCCTCTGTAAATTTTACTTGGTTTACAAATTGTCTTACTGTGACATTATCTCACACTGAAATACCCTGGTATTTCAGTTCTGTTTTACCAGAAGACATACTGTGACAAAAAAGTCACCTTGTAATTCCACTGTATGCTCTTCAATGCTATACTGTGACAAAGCCTCACACTGAAAGTACATGGTATGTCCTTGCAGCTTACAATGGTTTTTCAGAATAGTCCTCATTTTTTGTCTATTTTGTAATACACTTGTAAGTCAAGCCAACTCACATATTGATTGGTTCCCCATAATACTCTTGTAATACTCCAGTAAGGCTGAGGATTTACCCATGCTTGTAGCAAATGTTTCTTGTAATTCCTTCATAATACAGCTAGTCTTACAAGTGTATTACTGTGACTTGATTGTCACTTTGTAAATTTCCTGCAGATTTTGCTTCCTTGTAAGTCCTTTGTAAATCTCTCTTGCCTTACTGTTTGTCTTACTGTGATTATCTGTCACACTGAAATACTCCAGTATTTCCTATGTGTCTTACTACATGACATATTGTGACAAAAAGTCACTCTGAAATTCCTGTGTAATTCTACAGTATATCCACCAAGGGTATACAGTGACACCAAGTCACACTGAAAGTCCATGGTATTTCTTTGTGACTTACAATGGTCATACAAGGTTGTTCTAATTTTTCTGTCTCTTGTAATACTAATGTATGACAAGGAGTCTTACATATTGATTGGCTTGGTGTAATACTCTTGTAAAACCTCAGTAAAGCAGAGGATTAACAAGTCTTTGCACCCAGTGAAGGCAGATCGCCTTTGGAACGGGTCCGAGTGGACGAGGAGTCACCCACGCAAAGACACATCCCCAAACATCTCCTGGAGTCTTTCTTTGAGCCATCATACATGGACAGGTTGCATGAATACCAAGTAGACGAACTGGAGTGCAACAAGAAGCCTTTTGAGCTGTACGAGATTATGCTTCCGAACTCTCTCATGCATGTACTTCTAGATTCATTTCATAAATTTGATCAAACTGTTTGCAGCGAGCGACGATCACAAAAGCGGGCGACATTGGGTGACCCCTAAAGGGTTAGCACAGCCACACTTCTCTTCTCCGCAAACCAGCATCACCGGCATCATTCACAATCAATTAATGGTGCACTGGTAGCCAAAGAGCCCACTTTGCGACCTCTGACGTACCACCACACGGTGTAGCATCCTATGATGCTCTTCACACTGTCTTGGATCTATGGTGGTCTCTTCCCGATCACTGCTCGACTAATATCGCTGATTTCCCTGAAGACCATCCCGAAGACCATCCCATTACACTTCTTTGCTTTTGTTGTTCTAGACGATACTAAAATGGCATGTGGGGGATCACAGGTCCTCTTCAGCCAAGGTAGTGGCAAGGCTTGGTTAAAGACAGTGCTAGTTCGGAATGCACGGCTGAGTAGTAACAGGCACTGTGACAAAATTGTCAATGACTATTCCTCCTGACCCACCATATTCTCAAAAGCTCTGTATTCGTCAGTTGTACTGCCCATATCACCACCCTATGGGGTCCCTGTATTGTAATATGCCTGGCATGGACCAACCCCCGATAGTACAATACGGGTGGAATATGGCCAGGTGGCTCCAAAGGGTATTCTCTGCTATACGAGCAGCCATATATCAATACAGGGTGGCTTATATCAATTCTGAGTGGCTGAAATGTTGGGAGGACGGCAGAGTCATCGGCAAGCCACGGCCAGCAGTTGTTTTCCATTCGGGGATGAGAGGACAAGCGATGGCCTTATATCAGCTTATATCCAGTCAGAGTTTACCATTCGTTTAGCTGCTTATTGATCGGGGTTATTCAACCGGGGTTAAACATTTGCTTACACTGCTATTGATCAGGAATGGCCTCGGTCAGCACAGCCGGTCGGACCTACCCCTCAATATATATATATAATTGGCTTTAATTTGTCCAATCAAGCCCCTGTCTAGGTTCAAAATGCCCAGCTACTTACCCTTTGGTCTCGCTTAGGGGACTGGTAGTTGGGTTCCCACAGTTTACTACATAAGTCGTTGGCTAGCGCTCAAAACAACCGTTTACCAGTTGTGTACTTGACCTGTATTTAAATACAGGATGGGTGTTCCAATCAAGCCCCTGTCTGGGTTCAAAATGCCCGGCTACTTACCCTTTGGTCTCGCTTCGGGGACTGGTAGTTGGGTTCCCACAGTTTATTACATAAGTCGTTGGCTAGCGCTCAAAACAACTGTTTACCAGTTGTGCACTTGACCTGTATTTAAATACAGGATGGCTTTTCAGCCGATATGTAAATATGGACCCTACTACTATAGCTCTTCTTCGGCCTTCCTCATATTCACAGCCTCTTCCTCTTCATCCACTCCAATGTCCAAGTCCACATTGATGGTCTTAAGTGCTCCACTCTGCTGGACCACGCCATTAGCATGCTTCAGAAGATGGTCCCAGCCCGCCGGTGTGCAAAACACTTCTGCTGTAATGCATAGGCATTGAGGCCTTCTGTCAACTCTTTACTGTCATCACCTTGCATTCCTGGCATTCCGACCAGTCTTCTATCCCACCAGGTTGCCTTCCAAAAATAGTACTTGGCCATTCTGCCCAGCTCCTCACGTAACAATAGCACTTCCTCATGCCATCGTAGCATCCGTGCCCTAGCTTTGCACCATTTGACTCGAATTGCTGTGTTAATGATATTAATAAGCATAATAACCTGATATATATGAGCAAAAGCTCTCACCCTCTCGAAACTCGGGATCATCTTCCAACACCTGAGTGTCATACCAAATCCATGATAAAGTCCACTTAGCCTCACCACGGACCCAAGAAACAATTCCTTCCTCAACGAGATATTCGTCATCTGAGTCTTCGTTGACAAAAACCCCATCACGCTTGAGCCTTTCTATTTGTGCATGACGTTCTGCCTCTTCTTCTTTGTTTAATGCCCGCTCGTTTATCCCTCGTACGTCCTCATCCTTAAGCTCTTTGATGTCCTTTTCCCAGGGTCCATGTCCGTTGAGGCGCAACAGGGCCGTTCGTGCTAAGCGATAGCAGATCTTCCGGGAATGAATTTTGATATCAATTTGCCGTAGAACACCCCCAGCCCTTCCACTCTCCACTTGCCCGGTGATATTGCGCAGCTTGAAGCAGGCAGCCATTGTTCTTGCATGTAGTCCATCCCTGACCCCTTTCAAAGCCTCTGTTGCCTCACTCATCCTCAGCCTCGCTTCTAACTCCGGAAGATCCCCTATACATGCTCGTGTTCTAGCTGAAGGGGTCCCACAACTTGATGGCAGAAACAATGGGATTTTTTCGGGATGTGAGCTGTCAGGGTCCTTGATTCACTCGAAATCTTGGGGTGATAGGACATCTGACAGTCCTGGCATTAGCAGTTGCTGCAACGTCCTGAAGTGTGTGATGCACTTCAGAAGATTTAGACGCTTCTTCTGTAGCTCGAGTTGTTGTGTAGGTGTTAGGTACTTGTTTGTGATAATAAACAAATCTATAGTGCGTCTGAAGGATTTGAGTGCCAGCCAATATATAAATATGGGTACTCACTGTAGCTCCTGTATCTTTATACCCAGCAACAGAAAGACTGAAGGACTAGTAGCATATTTCCAGCTGAACCTGTTCATTTCATTCTCCTCTTCTGCCATTTCAATTTGTGTCCGTTTGAATAAATCCTTCTCAGCCACTTTGCTGTCCTCTTCATAAGGGCACTCAGCTTGATGGCTTTCCTCCCATTTCAAGATCTTTCACTTCCACTTTTCCAACTCCGGACGTCCGACATTCCGTTCAAGACCTTTATCAAACTGAGAATGACAAGGCGCTTGGCAAGAACTCCATCTATGTCACAACGTCAGGCCAATGTTCTGAATTCAAAGTACCTACTTACCCAGATTGGAAATGTTCCAGAAGTTGTGAAATCCAAATACATCATCCAATGTTTGAGCGCAAGTTCCCGGGCCCATCTCTTTGGTCTGTGCCGCAGCCTTGTTAGACTGTGCCCAGCCCTCCTCAATCACCTCTCCGTGAGTCTGCCCACAGCCGGGGGCATAATCAAAGTTGAACACGGTGTGGCATTCTGGTTGATGGGCACGGAGATGAAACTTGGGAACCAGGAACCGCACTCCATTCTCCATAAACTTGAATTTGATATTCGGATTAATTGCTTCCATGCGCTTCCAAAATGTTCAGCTCCATTGGCAAGAAATGTCATAGGAAATGACAATTGATAGGTATTCTTCGTCCTGAATGGTGCATGCAAATACGAAATCAACATTACAGTAACTGATGAAAGGTGAATTAGACTAAAATGCCACATTGAAACATGGTAGATGCGCACCGTTCACCCTTCTGCAAGTCACCTAATCCAGAGGGGCGCCAGACACAGTGTCGAGCACAGCATATGCCAGCCATACCACTCACAAGAAGGCCTCAAACGTTCCGCAGATTTGCTAGGAACATTGCCTGAAATCCTGAGCAGCTACTCATCTGAGATGATAGTCAGTATCTGCCTTTATCCAGAACCATAAAATATATATGTACTCACATCTTCCTGGTCAACGTATTTTTGTATATGCTCTTTGTACGGACTACTTGGAACAATATAGGCAAAGCCGTCTCCAAGGATTGGACTACGATGCTCATTGGACACAATCCTATTTCTGAGGTGGAAGTTGGCATCTATTGCGAGGAATAACATGTATAGAAACCTCAAATTAATAGACCTGTATTAGAATACCGGCTGGGTGCCGGACCAATGTTGAAATACCGGACAATGGTTCGGGACTCACAAAGACTCTGGTCCTGCCTCTCTCCAGTTCTCTATGAGATTTTTCCCTGGATGGGGGCATGCCGGACACTCTAAAGCACATTCCCCCCGAGGAGTGCCCTCAATTACCATGACCGAATGACAGCGTCCGGCTCGCTTAAGCATTTTCAGATTTCGCCACTGGAAAACAATTCTCAGGAGCATGCGGTATTGGTCCTGAGGACTCAGAGTGTCAAACTCCTCTCGAAAATGGATAGAAAACAGTAAGCACATACCTTTGGCACTACCCGCTGCTGATTCTGCGTCATGATCTCTAAGGACTTGTAATAGTCATACACTGGCAACTTCCCCAAGCAGTTGAGGTTCTGAAACTGACAGAGACAGGCAAAAGTTGCTGCTGATTGTGGGTTGCTAGGGGTTCCAGGGTACCACATGGACTGCAATAACTGAATATGGTGATCCTCTGCATTCAGGCATCCACAAAAGTCTACAGCCACAGTGTGAATGCCATTAACACTCATCTTCATTTGCTCTCTTTGGATTAATGCAATGAGAGTGACTGCCCACTGGACTGTGGCCGAGCTGAGTACACAAGCCCAGTGATTTCAGAGAGCTCAGCTCAAAGATCTGTTGATCATTATCCCATTTCTTGGGGCAATAAGTTTTCTGATGTAAGGATATCAGGTACACATGGAACTTACCTCAATCCAATGCAGTGGCAGCCGCTTGTGACTATGCACCACACATTTCTCACAGAACATTCCTGCTCAGAAACACTCCTCTTCTACATATCGGTATATTCCTGCATCCAGTGCATCTGACACCCAATCCCCGCCGACCCTCCAACCATAGGAAAACATCCAAATATTCTTGTCTGTGATCAAGCCACGCTCGGGTTGGATTATTCTAAGACCTTTTATTTATATTCTTTCAACCAGGTTAAAATCAACTCACCAAATATAACCTCGGTTTTTGGGAAATCTGTATGTAACCTGAGTCAAGTGGCTCCACCAAACTAAGGTTCTGCAGCTGAGAATCCGAAAGTACTGAATCATCCTGATCCCATCCAATATAGTTGTCATCACCATCATCGTACCCGTACCCGAAGTCTTTGGTTCCACCATCAAAACCCTCACCATCAGTATCTGAATGAGAGTTGTCATCGTCCCCCTGTGAAGAGGCCTCTGAAGAGTAGAGGTGCTTGGCAGTAATATCTTCAGTGGAGATGTGGAAGCGGCGACCATCACCAGAGAGCGCAAATTTGTGCTGTTTGGCAGCACCAGGGCGAAAGAAGGCAGGTTGTTTCCGCTTGTTTCCCATTCAGAGTGATCAATAGAAGTGTTTGAAATAGAATGACAGAATCTGCCACCCCATATTTATATTTGGGGTCAGAATATACATATTACAACTGTCATACACTCTATCTAGTCTTCATCCTCTGACTCCACATCTGAAATGTCAATAGGCTCCTGACGTCGCAATGCTCCAGTCCCAAGATGGTCTCGGCTATGGCCATCCTCCTGGGTGGCTTGAACTGCCACCCGATTGACCGTGGAAGGAGCATCTTGCGGACCGGCATACACCCATATGTTTTGATGGGTATCAATCTCGAATTCGAGATCTCGATTTTGAAGTTGGGGATCAGCGTAAGAGAAGAGCCGGTTGGGACGGGTCAGGGCACTGGGACAGGAAAGAATCTCAGGAGACAGATAGGCAAGTGAAGTACCTGTGAGCACTTGAGAACAGGGATTTGAAAAGAGTGATAGGACATGTACATACCGGCATGCACTTGGGAATATTCTTGTAGGGCTTCGTCAAAGTGTTCGAATTTTTTTTGGTAGTGGCCGGAGACACCGTTAGTCAGGGCCACCACAATGGACCTACCGAATGATGAGCAAAATAATGCTGCCAAAAAAAAGTTGGGTACGCACCAATGAGCAAAAAATCCTAGTCTTGTACCTCGGGAGACCACATAACTAGCATCTCGTTGCCCAAGTGGCCAGTTTTCCAGTAGTTCTTGACTTCGCCTTGAGTGGAACTGACAGATGTTGAGGTATAGGGAGGTGGATCTGGCATAGAACTTGGCAAGGAACTCTGGGGAGGGACAGAAGAAGGTCTTGGTATTGCAGCCAGTAAAGACGACACAAAGCCATGGACCGGATGAGACTGTGTACCCTGGCCAGCCTGTGAGGAGACACGAGAAGTCTCCGGCTGAGAAGGGCGCGCCTCAGCTTCAACTGTGAGAAGGATAGCTCCAGTAAAAGTAGTCAGAACAATTGAAACACGCTAGAGAGCCCAAAGACTTACTATCTCCAGGATACAAAGTCAAATGATGGTGAGTAGGCATGAAGACGACGCAGTTATGTAACGCAACTTCACAATGTATTGAAATATTAGTAGCCATATTAGAAGCCGTATTTAAATATGGGACCTATATTACAGATCTATTAAGTACTTAATTAGCTATGTACTTACTTAGCACCGAGCTGAAACTGGAGACGTTTTTGCATGTAAAGCTTTTGTAACTTAGTGAGGCCCTCCATTGCCACACACTGCATCTGTTCTGCCCATTGTAAGTATGACCTCATGGTCCGAGCCATGACTTCTGCCTTCTTGAACTCTGGTGATATGCCACCCTCCTGATAGATTTTTCCTTCCAATCTATCAATCCGCGCAACCGTCACACCCAATCTGAGGATAACTCTGTCCAGCTTTCCACTCAGGACACCCGTTGCTGTGGTTTCCGATACATACTTGTGGTATATTGTATCGAACCACATTGACGGCGGCTTTCTCATCTGCTGGAGTCTGCAGGTATAATATTCCTCCAGCTGAGACAGTAGCTGTGTTCTGTTTCTGAAAGGAGAAGCGTAAGTTATTGAAAGAGTATTAACAGGTATGACACACGGGCTCATGGCTTCATTATGTTTCTGAGCCTGCTGCCTCTGCCTCAGTTCAATCTTAGCACGTCTATCCTGCCGAGCTTCTTCTCTATAGTTAAGTTAAAGGGTAGATTAGGATTAGATAGCAATAGAAGAATATGAAATATACCTTTGCAGTTGCGCAGCTGTTTGTTCTGCCTCATAGGCCTTGCGACGGCTTGTATTGATGGTATCCCGGTTCCTGTTGAAGGTGTTGAAGGCAATAGAGAGCAGAGCATAGGAAATCCCACTTGTGGTAATGTTTAAGACTCTTGTTGCGGTTTGCTTGCTGTCGCTCAAGCTTGGTGTGGTATAACTTGGGACAAGGCATGATAGTCCTTATGCAAAAGCGTAAACCAAGCTTGAAATATTTTGGTTCGCTTGACTTTTTCATCCTCCCAAATTTCCAGTCATTTTTGGTTGATAATGGAAGTAGACTCTTTTTGAAGGAGCTCTATCATGAAATCTAACAAATATTCCAGTCAAAGCAATGGATATAGCTCAACCTTTCTTTCGAGCTTTGCTCTAGTCCGGTCCAAAAATCCGACATTGAGTGAGGCTGTGCAAATTCCTTTCTTCGCTACCTTCATGGGTCTTGATCTATCTAACACTATTAGAAGTGCTAGGCAACGTGCGGAATGCCAAGATCCAAGGCAAGACACAAACACAACTGGTAAAGTTTGAAAATCTTTAATTCTATTCTACATATCCTAAGTTATTCTCTCTTCTATTACAGATTTACATGTGGAAACAGATTCACTTCCTGACCTTGAGCGCGTTGCCAGCGATCTTCGAGAATATTCCCGTGCAATTTCTCCCAATGGGTGGCAGCCTTGGACTGGTGGTGAAGTAGTGGAAAATGGGTGGAGGGTCTCAGTCAGGAGACCTGATTTCTGGACCCTTCGTGAAATCCCAGAGGAAGAGTCGGCGCCATTGTAAGTATCCATCATTTGATTGCCCCATGAAACATGCCAAACCATATTGAATTATAGCGCAATCCGAGCAACCGAAATGATCGAGCTTCCTCAGTTTCCTCGTGGGCAGAATGCAGCTCGAGTATGGGTAGGGGATATATTTGCATTCCTGGGCGCCAGAGAACGAGACGGTGATGATCCATCCCCGCGCTCACCACCTTCATGGGCAGGAGGGCTAGAACCTCACCATGCACGTGCTTTTGGTGATGCATTTACCTTCAGGGATGACTACCGAGGCATGATACCTTGGGGACCATATGCTCGTGTGCCTGTTCCCTTCCCAGAAGGTTTGGATCTAGCTGACTGGTGTGCCGAAAAACGTGAGTACTTACAACCCTATCATTTTCAAATGTGAACTGAACAGTTTTCCCCTTTTAGGGGCTCGGTGCGCTGATGAGGAGCTACCATATCCAACGTTTTGTGGTTCTGAATTGGAGGGAAAGTGAGAGCATTTCTGGCCAGTTGCTAAGGCCAAGCATGATGAACTCGTTGCCGCTGAGACCACCATGAAAACGCTCACATCGTACCGAAACAATGAGACTCATCCCCCGCTTCGAGAGCATTTCCGGAACCGTTTGAGAGAGAGCAATACATACAGGTGGCAAATTCAAGACGAATGGGACTATATTGACCAAATCGTCATAGATCTAATTTACTTATCAGTAGTATCTATTTTGTATTAGTATGTCTTTCAGATTTGAATGGAACTGAACAATTGTTCCTGACACGTACAGCTCATTTTGGACATGTCACAGTCATGTGACCACAAATGAATTGATTATGTCACTTTTGTTTCCGTCGGCGCGTCGCGTCAGAAATCTGAGACATTTGTCTTTACGACCTCTACAGTGTGCCTACACTTCACTCTCATCATGGTCAAAGCCAAAGCACCTCAAGACAAACAAAAACCAGGTCAGCGACCTTGGTATGACAATCCAGATGGTGCTCGAAAGGCTTGGCTGGACGAGCACTACAAGTTTTTCGAGAAGTGCGTAGGGCAGGTAGCCAAGGGGAAGTTCCTCGACTGGATCACTGGGAAATACTTGTTTAAATTTGGTGAAACTTTCAGTATGTTTTTATACTTCTCACTAGCTACTTGTAACTAATTTTGGGCCTTGACAGACCTGGATACCAACGTGTCAGCTCACTACACAGGGAACCCTATGACGACAACCCCTGCAGCTGCAAACTCCTCATCCCAATCTGAACCACTCAACTCTACCCTCTCAATCTGGCTCACAAGCCCCTGGATCCACGCCGCCTGAAGACAATCCCACTTCCAATTCCATCCCTTCATCCATCCTGACCAGGCTGGCTGACGTGCGAGATCAATACCCACTCTCTGAGGCCCGAGCAGCGCTGCAGGAGGTTTCCTCGAATACCAATTGGGAACCGCTTCTGCTGTTAGCTGCAGAGACTTGCTCGTGGCTCATTCTTCAAGATCAGATTGATGGTATCCCGGGTCACACGAGCCTACCTGAGGTCGAGGCGGCCCTGCAAAACCTCTGGGGTGATGACTATGTCACCTCAGACTGGATGGGACACGCAGGATCTCCCAATGACCGGGAGAGCGTGGATGATAGCTCTGACCTCCTGGAGACAGTCTCGGCAGCGCTGGAGAGGCTGAACAAGGAGTTGCAGGCTGACCTGGATAGATTGGGAGTCCCGTATATCAATACCGGTACTGCTGATATGGGATCTGCACCGCCTACTACCACACTGACAGTCACAGCAACAAATCCAACAACAACCCCGTCTTCATCGACTTCTATGCCAGCTGAAGGACCCACGTCATCCACCCCGAGCACCATTCCATCCAAAAAAAACCGCAGTCACAGCGGCAAACCCAACAACAACCCCGTCATCATCGACTCCTATGCCGGCCGAGGCACCCTCCAAAAAAACCACAACGACCCCCACCAACGCTAGTTCCCTGTCCAAAGGCAAGGCCAAGAAGAAAAAGAGCAAGAAGAAGGCTGCTGAAGACAAGTTCAATGCGCTGGATCTGGAGCCAGTAGATGTTGACAAGGTGTATGAGGTGCTGGTTGGACTAAGCTGTCACCTGAGGGTCTGAACAAGAAGCGAGAGGTTTGGAAGATGCTTCGTAACGTGAGTACTCGTTTGCTGCTGCTATGGGTTGATATGCTGATTGACTCTGCCAGAGCAAAATCAGCGAATACTTATGAAAGGCTAGTCGTACTGTGCAAAGTGCACAGTCTGATACAGTCATATGCGGGCTCATCAAGGAACCGCAATGATTCGGCCCAAACTGCATCGTTCTCTTGACGCTCAGACGTTTATGAAGCACTACTACGATTCCATGGTGAAGAAAGACGCTGACAAGGAAATTGCTGAAGCCTGGAAGGAGTACAACGAGCTTGTTGAGGCGGTAGGAGAGGGCTCAGAGGCAGCAGAGAACTTGAAGGAGCCTTGTGACCTGCGGATTCGGTTTAGTGTGGCCAAACACATTTTGGCGACCCAATCAGATGAGTTCAAGGCCGAAATCAAGGAGTTGGCTGATACGGATCTGGTGGAGAGGATTGCCGTTTGGGAGGAAGAGAAGGAGAAAGCCAAGGCAGGCAAAGGTACTCCACAGGGATATGCAAAGTAAGTATTAATTGTTCTCTTACTTATCCAAAAGCTTACAGTGTTGCCTTTGACAGTGCTCTAGAGAAGTGGGGGCCAGTTATTGCGCGTTTCAATGCAGCAGTTGCAGATGAGCTGGGCATGGTCATGGTTACAGCGCTGGTTGTGCCGAATCCTGATATTGGTGGAAAGGTAGATGTGTGCTGGTAAGTTTCCTGTTTGAGTGTTAGTAACATTCTGATTCTGACCATTGTCATGAAGGAATGTTAATGGAAACAACGGGATGGGATTGGACTGGCATCAATTCGACGAACACGCATTCAAGGCTACAGGTGATTCCTTGATCAGGTTCACCAAGACTGTATTCAGTGAGTATTTGAATACTGTCATTTAATACATACCCATATTGACATACAGGACCCAGGTTCAAGTGATCGTGCAGCTAGGACTGGTCAAGGTGATGCTCATGTCTGGCCATCGTCCACTTTCGCCAATGAATCTGCTCCTTCGACTCCTTCCCGTACCCAAAACCGGACCAAGAGGAAGTCCCGTCAGGTGGTAGAGAGTGAGGCTGAAGAGTCGGAGTCAGAGCCACCTCCCAAGAAGAAATCGTCCAAGAATGCTTCGAAGAACGCCTCGAAGACCGCCTCAAAGAAGTCTGCCTCGAAGAAAAGGAGGGTGGTAGAAAGTGAGGCCGAGGAATCAGAGTCAGAGCCCTCTCCGAGACCGTCCAGGAAATCCGCCTCGAAGAAGTCTGCATCCCAGAAATCCCCCTCGAAGAAATCCACCTCAAGGAAAAGGAAGCTGGTCCAAAGCGAGGCAGAGGAGTCGGAGGTAGAATCGGAGGTAGAGGAATCAGAGTCTCAGTTGCCTCCAAGGAAGAGATCTGGAAAAAAATCAACGAAGGCGCGCACTCCTCCTCACCTAGACACGCCTCCTCTACCAAACACGCCTCCACCTCTCCCAGAGACTCCTCACCCAAACGCTCCTCCACCTCAGACTCCTCCACCTCATACTCCTGCAGCAACCACGCCAATTTCCTTCTTTCCTTCCCCCACTCGTCCAGGCAGCATGCCTTTCTCTGGGCGAATATTTGCCCCGTATGACCGTGGAGAACCTTTCTTGGCTACGACCCCACCTCCTGACTTTCGGTACTCACCATTCCTACACACAAGTCCGCGGCCGCCGTCTATAGAACTTCTGTTCTACTTTGATGTCACTACCACTACTACTGCCAACGTCGACGTCACTACCTCCCCCAACGTCACTGCCACGTCCCTACCCAATCCGGTTTTCACACCTCAGTAGTCACGGAGGAGCCATATACCATCTCCAGGGAGGCTATTTGCTGGCACCATCCCAGAGAGAGTGAGTTCTGGCCTGACTTATGTCTTGCCCTCGGGGAATGGGGCCGTTACCTGGATGCTGTGCCTAAGGAGGATGATGAATGGATCACTCATTTCGAGGAACTGATTGACATCTATCTCCAGATAGAGCATGCCTACTGGTACCACGAGAACAATGGAGTCATCATGTCACAGATGGAATGGCTGGGGATTCGGGAGTGGGAAAACGCCGGTCGCCCATATTGGGCTATTGTTGAGCCTGGTAGACATTGCATTGAGGACAAGGTGAAGGGCTTGCGGACATGGTGGGAAGACTTTGCGACGTTCAAGAAGGGTGAGACGGACTTTGCTCCGCTGGACTCAACGTCGGGCAAGAATGGTCTGTTCAGGTTCATGGTGGGTTTGATGCTCTGCCTCACCATGATTCTTGGAGATCCGGAGGAGGAAAACTTCAATAAGCGCAATGCGGACAAGACCTTTGCCCTTGCTGGATGGGCCGACCTCGTGATTGACACCAAGGAAACCCTTGAACATGTCTACAAGCATGCCAAGTTCAAGAACCCACCGAGATCGAAACACAAGGCTGCTGAGATGGAGGAAAGTGGGTCAAGTCAAAGGATGACTCGTCATCGGGTGGCTGAGCTGAAGGAGAAGGAAGAAGAAGAGAGTAAGAAGAGGGGCAAGAAAGGGAAGAAATCGGGTGGGAGAGGCACTTTCAAGCCCAAAGGGAGGTGATTGTGGGCGGTCATCCTGAAGCTCGTCATTCTTGGTCATTCTTGCTGTTGTGGGTTTTGTTTGTCGTTTATTTAGTTGTTTGTCGTTTATTTTGTATGGAAGACTTTATGTACATGTTGTGGACTTTTATATAATGTTATTACTGCCAACCGATATATATATATATGGGCCCATAGTATGAACTCAATGAGACGTTGACTTGTGTTGAGAAGTCCTGATGAAGATGGCTGTATTGAAATATTGGATGGTAAAATTTCACAAATTTGACAAGTCTCAAAAACCTGGCATAAAAAGTGAGCGCAAAAACGAAATGAACAAGACAGTGATACTAGTATTGTAATGGGACATCGTACATACCTGTGAGAGTTTTCAGAATCATTGTAAGTTCCATGTATAGCCGATACTGTTCCGGAAAGTCTTTTATAAGTCCCATGCTTAGACATGTGGGCACAGAGCGGCAATTTATGATGCTAATTGCTGGAAAACTGTAACGAGCAACCCTACATGTCCTAGGGATGACCTCAATGCAAGTACCATATTGAGATACGGGTTGATGGAATCAAAGCTATGGTCAAGTCCCCATGCGATAATCATATTAGATATGTGCCTACGGATGTAAGCAGGGTAGCTCTGTGAGGATACATGCTCTATGTACGATAGTCTACCTTAGTCTACTACATATGCTTGAATCATTGTATTTATTCGATTACCGTAAGCGAGATCTGCTCAACCAATGCAAAGGAGTTAAGCGAGGGATGGGATGTAGCCTGATGTAGCCCAGAAAACAGCACCATGCCACCGTATGCCAACGATGCCACCTAATGCTGATGCCCTGCCGTGGCCAACCCCTGCCCAACCTCTCATATGTGACCCATATTCATATACCGCTGCCTGATTAGGGCCAAAACTAGCCTGGGTATGCCCTGGCTATATCCCTCCCGTATTGTACTATCGGGGGTGAGGGGTTACCAGGAGTATTTATATATCGGGGCTACATCGCCTCATATCACATCTTGTGCCTCTCGCAAACCCAATGCAGTCACTATGGATCGCTTTTCACAAGCAAACAGGTTCGGGATTTGGGCACGTCAGAGGTGTGTTTTGGTATAATTTGCATCCTTTCCTAGTACTGATAGGAGCTCGAGCAGACCCAGACTGTTCATTGCTTGCCAATTTGAGCACTTCCACCCATCAGCTTTTCGACTGAAAAAACATTCTGGGTCTGAGTGCGAAAGGTGTGTACACAATTTTTGACTTGGCTCGTCTCTTCTGTGCTATGCTATCTATGTTGAGGACCCAAAGCTGACTGACAAACTCTTCCCTCTTTTCCAGGCTAAACATTTGAAACTCAAAATGAACCACCCCCACCAGCCACCGATGACAAAATTTGTCGTAAAGAAGAAGAGGAACCCGTATCTTGGAGATGTCTATCCAGGATAAAGGTGGAAGATGCACTTGGGCTGAAGACACCTCTTATGGATCATCCTCTTTTGGGGATACAGCAAGTGCTTCTGGCTCCAGGTCAGGTAGTGCGTCTGACTCTGGCTCGGCTTCCAAGACAAACGACCATGCAGCTGTTGGATCCTCTTCATATGCCTCAGGCTCAGACTCAGGCTCGGGACCAACCAATCCTTCACGTTCGGGTACGATCTCCTCTACGTCGACTGCGGTCCCTCCGTCTTCTACCCATCACCAGAGTACCTACCACCTCTCCACCCTACTTCACCTCCATCTCCAACGCCTTAACCACATCTCTTACTCCCTCTGTGGCTTCCAATCTTTCTTCACCAACAGCCGCATCTGGAACTCCTATTGTCATGTGAGTTAAGGCTTTACATATGTTTACTCCTACGGGGCCCGGTCAATCAGCGTTTGAGAAGGGAGATATTATTCAGGTGGTTGATAGAGGGTATCGGGATTGATGGAGAGGACATTTGAGGAGGAAGACAAGGATTTTTCCAGTGAATTATGTCGTCAGTGTTTTTTTTATTACCATTTTTCTTGTTTTGTATGGTGAGCTTTGGGGAATTTGTGGGTCTGGCGTCCATCTTCCTCTCGCGTTGGAATTGGTCATGACAATTTATGCCTTGTTTTGTTTTTACATGTTTCTTCGTTGCTTCTCTTCCATCTTTCCTATCGTAGATGCTCATCACTCTATTATTTGTTCAGAAGGTTTGCTTAGTAACTCAGCCAGGTTTTTGAAGCACTTGCAGAAGCAGAAGGTCGAGCCGCCCAAGCAAAGTGGGATCTACCAGCCGCACACAATCGGATGGAACAGCTGCAGCAGAAGCTCGTAGAAATGTCAGGAGTAAGAATTGGGCTGTCGAGAACGTGATGAGGCGGAGAAAAAGCGAGACGAGCTAGGGAAGGAACGAGATGAGCTGGAGAAAAAGCGAGACGAACTGGAGAAGGAACGGGATGACCTGGAAAAGGAATGAGATGAGCTTGAGGAGGAAGTACAACTGCTTATGGTAAGTGTTCCAGACCCAATGCCAAAAGACTGACGTGCGAACATTTTCCTAGGACTCTGAAGGCACTGAGTTACAGAGACTTGAAGCGGAAAATACTCGGCTTAACCGGCAACTCCAGCAGAAAAATGTCAAGGTTGGAAGCCTTCAAGCACTTTTGGATGCAATCCCAAATATGGAGGTATTTCTACACTTGTCTCTCGTTCTTCAACCTATTTACAAGTGTTCTAGCTCAATGCTCCGTCTGCACAGCTGAGTGACCCATGTTTGAAAGTACTATCTGCCCGAATGATGAGTTTAACGCGTTTGAACGTGCTGTTCTTCTGTGCAGACTAGCCAAGACACCTATGATAATCAGCAGGACAGTAATTCAATACTCTCTACAAGTAGGCGCATCGACCAATCCGATGACAAAAATATCTCTTTTAAGGTGTGTATCAGGTATTTTTATTTCACCAAAATGCTAAAACCCCATTCATAATGGAATGGCTCAATTACACCCCAAGCCACCCAGGAGCTTCAAGACCAGGAATGTAGAGACTAGGTATTCTCCTCTCCCTGATATCTTGTACTGACGGCACTAAATGCACTCCAATAAGGCTGGCTCCTTCAGTTCTGATGATAGAAACACATCGGTGAGTGTTGGACATTTTATTTCTTCTCAAAATGCTTAGCTGTCTCTTTTAAAGGAGGATGAGTTTACGTCTCAATCCACTCAAGGCTACCAAGACCAGGAACATACAGGCGAGGTAAGCATCCTTTACGGGTTTCTTATACTGGTGGTTATCTGCTTACTATATTAAGGTTGAACATCCATGCGAGAGGGAGGCCTCAATGTTTCGTAGTATTGACGTGACGGAGACTTACCAGCTCTCCTGCCTGAAGGACATGGAAGATCACGAGGAGGGCAAAAACTGGTTCCCAGCAGCCTTCAAATACGAACATGGACTTGGGACCTGCTTACTGTGGATTCTTGACCTATTGGGTTGAATTCGAGAAGCTCCACAGATGGACCAAAAAGGGAGGCCAAACGAATTTACCAAGTGGATTGCAGGTAGGTGGCACTCTAGAGCTCAACAAGGACCTAACTTCAAAGAGGAAAGTTTTGTCAACTGATTTTTGGAGGCTATTCAGTGATGGTGGACCGACCTGCAGTCATCTACTCCTCTCAATCCAGGTTATACAGGGAATGACTGGAATGCATTGGATAAGACAGGGATGAATGGCTGGTACTCACTCGTAGTGGGCATGAAGTGGTGGGGACAGGGTTTGAGACAGTTGAGTGGGAAACGCCAGGAGCAAGAAAAGGAGAAATGGGAATCAATGCTAGATGAGATGGTGGCTGCTCTGGTTGCTTTGAATGCACGTTTGGACAACCAATAGAGCGTTGTTCAGAATAATACTAGCCCTCTCTTTTTGTCCCAGAAATGTTCTATCCTATCTTGTTAAATTGTAGTACTTGGACGCCAAAATACAGATTGGTTGACCTCGCAGATTACAATAACTGGCTGGACACCCGACATTGACAGAGCTTCCATAGACCTATTTGTATTGTGGAGTAGCGTAGTGAATGAGCAAATCCCTTGCCATTTGCTCGCCAGTAGCCCACCGCCATGAGAGCTCTTACAAGTTGTTGTTGTGGTTATCATTGGTAGCGGTGAATGGGCTGACAGTGACTTGAAGGTGGCCGTCACATCAGTGCCCTATGTGGACATGTTCACAAGGATAAACAAAGGATAAATCTGAATCAGAATTACATGTAGATTTTTGACAAACCTTAATTATAACCACACTGATTCTACTCAACGATACGCAGTACATTTTTACAGATCCTAATCTTAACCACACTCTGATTAGCGCTGGACTAAAGTGCGACGTGGGGCGATGTCGTAGCCAAGCAAGTACTCCACCACAGCAGTAAGGAACCCGATGATGAAGCAGAGACAAAACATTAGAATGAGAGATCGGAACACAGACCATCCCAGTTCCACCATGCAAGAATGAGGTCTTCACCAAAGAGGTCTGAGAAAGTCAGTAAACAGTGGATTGAAACGGGCATAAATGAACTCATGGGGAGGAAAGATCTACATTGATTGGGCCCCTGTGTTGTCAAATACCTACCCGTCCTCCTCAACGTTTCTTTGGATGTCAGCATCTCAAACCCCTATTCCAGGTCCAACAGTCCTTCCCCTTCTACTTTGGCTTCTCTTGTCTCAGACACTTCAATAAGACCAATAATTTCTTCTGGTACTCTTCTAGTCAATGTTTTTTTTTTTTTACCTGGAACTCTTCGTTGCAGCTTTGTACTTGTCAAGGATTTCTGGGAGACAGCCTCAGTACTGTCACACTGTGTGACATATGCAACAACTCGCTGCATGTCTCTTAACCACTTTTCCTCCACTACTACTAGTATTGCTACCACGTCATCTGGAGGTAGAAATTACTATTCTAGGTTATCTATTTGTACCTTAAGTATATGCTAACCAGCCCGTTTGCTGTCCATACTTCTCTACCAAATACAGTAGCCTCAGCAAGTCTCTGTCCCAGTTTTACTTGTGACACCACATAGCTGGATAATATGTATTATATAATAGTGCCTATTGCTAATCTGACATACACAGTCCAATAGAGTACCTTCTAAGCTACATTTTTGTCTCTTACAGTACATGTTTTCATGAAGAATTGAAGGAGCTAGGATCATTTGAAGCAGTTTGACGCAAGCCCCTTCTAGTGAAGGCCGGAACTTCGCGGGGCTTGTTCTGAACCTATTTGTGGCCAGGTTAATTGCGTCCCTTTGGCTTTGTTATTGATCAAATTGCCGCGAGATGGCCCGTTTAACCTCTCCCCTTCTAGCCAGTTTCACTGTATCATCCCAGCCACTGCAAGTTCTCTGCAGACTTTTGCCTCTTCTGGAAGATCGGATGACGTTCGGATGAGCTGCTCAACATAGCCTCTGATGGGCTTTGGTTCCCCTGCCTCCCTGTCTGCGCAACCAGCCAGATGGACAGACCTTCCTTATCATCATTGGGGGCCATTTCGGGCACTTAGATGACTGATGATGCCAATCTTGTTGGGACAATTATATGCGTTCAGGTTCGTTAGGCGATTCTTCTGAGGTTCTGGACTCTGTGTTCTTGAAGGTGTTCTGAACATATTCCGTACTGTAGAGTCGCATCTTTGACTGAAGCAGTAGGATAGTCCACTACAATTCCAGCGTACTGCACTCTTGCTCCCATATGACAAGTACTGGGGGTGATATTGGTGCTAGGAGTAGCATTTGAGGCTGACAGGTTTGACGTGGAAGATGAAGTGGAAGACGTGGAAGAAGGAGTTGGTTGTTCTCCAGTATGTGATGTGGAAGAAGGTGTTGGTTGCTCTCCAGTATGTTCTGGTCCAGCCAAAGTCAATTGGAAGTATTCAGTGTCGTCGATACCAAGCACACAAGCCATGAAGTCAGCCATAGCTAGCTGAAAAGTACGGTGTTAAACAGTAGTTGGTTAAAGAATTGATGACTTGAGATTGTTTTTATATAACGCGGTATCAGTGGCATAATTGTTTCAGGTTGGGAGTCACAATAGGCTCAAGACATCGAATATTGGTCGAAGGGAAAGGTCCGAGAGCGGGCGAGAGTGTCATCCTATCATCAGGTGACTCCTTCCTTTGTTTCCATAGCCTTTAAGTTAACAAACGCTCACCTATCATGTCCTTCAATTCCCTTCCTCACGTTTCTTTCAACTTCATATGTCTTCCCTAAGCAAATTTCAGCAGCTTTGGAACAAAAGCTATCGAAAGCTCACTACTCTTTCCAGTCCTCAAAACGCCATTCTATCTGTATTGTTCTCTGTTGACGGTCACTTTGTATCAGCCGCTGGTATGTGACGTGCAAATTTAGGATTGCATTCTTCTTACAGATCTACTCAGGCTACAACGGTGTGAGTATCTGGGATCTCAACACATCTCGAGCCGTTGCAACACCACACCTTCCACATGAACCCAGCGAGAAAAAGCACGTTTACTGTTCTTCCACATGGTTATTCTTTGAAGATGGTCAGCACCACGTTTTTATCATGGGTAACATGGCTGGGCAAGTGACCATTTGGAATTGGGATAGTCATCATCAGGTCTGCCTGTCGTGCTCTTCTTTTGTCTTACTTCTTTCATGCTCATGGTCTTGACTGGTCATAGACTTTCTGAGTATTGGGATGTGAAAATGTCTACCGGAATGCCACTGAACAAGTATCTGCTAGGGTGACCGCTGACAAAGACGCATTTTTCGTGACCTCCACCATATGGAAAATGACCTCCAAGCTCGAAATCAGCAACGTCTTCAGAGTGGATCTTCCTCTGGATGTTATACCTCGTACTGTCCAGTTTTCTCCAGCTTCGTGTAGCGTGTTTGTCTTTTCCAAGACTGGCACAAATTTTTACCCGTCTGACCTATCCTTGATCTCCTTTCAGCCTCCAACTTAACGGCAGAACCGGAGATCTCTCCTGGATGAAGAAAGAAGGTCCAAGACAAATGTGAGTTCAGTTTGTACAGTGCTCCTTGTCCCTCTCTGAATGATTGACCTATACAGGGATTCGGTAGTCCTTAATGAGAGCAAAGACATCTTCGCAGCTTGGACGGGCAAGCATGCAGCGACTTACCGGCTCAGTGATGCTGAGCATCTAACCACCTTTCATAATGAAGGATCTTATATTGGCAATGCAAAACAGGTCGCTTTCACTGAAGAAGCTCATAGTTTGGTTGTTGGCACCAACTACGCTATGGCTGAAGTTTTTTCTTTGGCGTCCGGTAAACATGTCCAGAGCCTTCCATATCCTTCCAAATCCCTGGTACACTATGTTGCTGTAAGTCTTCTAGTGGGGCAATGGTTTCATCTGGCTAACATTTTCATAGACTCTCACTCTTCCTTCATGCCATCTCATCACTATAGCAGGTTCTACTTGATCCCAGCCAGGACAAGTGGTGGTATTTCAGAAAAATCAGCGAGTCAGCAAGTCTGCATTGGTTCAGCTCAAGTCAGACATGGTCTTCTATATTCTGATTACGTGGGCTTGTCTACACTGGACTGCTATTGTAGTGCTCGTCTTGAGTTTTTTTTACTTCATGGTATGACAATTCAGTCTGTCTGGCTATATGTATGCATGGAACATGTCCAACGCTATAGATGCCCCAACTACTGCCGATAGTCTTCCGGCCACTCACACCATAACTCAGCTTGAAATGGTCACCTATACTGTTGCCGAGACCAACATACTCACGCATACTATTTTCGAAGCACTGCCCATCACTTTCACCCTCACCAAGCATGATATCACTACCATTACTCAGCTCTGCCCTACTGTCCTCAGTACCATCACTTATACTACAACAACGGACTTTGCCACAGTTACGGTCACAGGAGAATGTGCCAGTACAGCCACCCTAGCTCATCCTACCATCTTGGATGTCGTCAAGCCTATCGAGACCTAGCTAGTACAGCTGCTCTAGCTCATCCTACCATCTTGGGTGTCGTCAAGCCTTTCGAGACCTATGCCTATGTTGACATCATGGGTGGTGTGGACTTGAACGAGGAACAGTAGAGAACAGAGAACGCGCTTATACATTCATTTTTGATCACACAAATTGATTTCTTCTGTACGCAATGCTGTAGTAATTGTATTATTCTGTCTGCCTGTATAACTTCTTTGGTATAGCTAACTGTTTTAAAATTGCCTTTTGACGAGTCTATGCCAACCATACAGTGTTTTTCTCGGTGTCAGAAGGCACTACATCTGAAAAGATAGAGACAGTGATTCTCCGGAGCCTACCGAACGACAACAATGGGCATCAAACCCCACTTTAGAAATCTAGATCATGAACAATTGATGATGCCCGCTCATTGACAGCAGTCCCCGCTGTGACTTCAGATGATCTATATACGACAGAAAAGTGGTGATTTCATTCTGAAAACTAGACATTCGGTGGCACTAAAGTACACTAGTAACACTCTATTCTTCAAATGCAGATCCTTTCAAAACTCCCAGTGACAAGTGTTCTGCTTCAGATTGACCGACTTGAAGATGACTCGGAGCGAGTTCTGGATCCTCAGTTACCAGCTCTGTCTCTCTCTCCAGCAACAATTGGTTTTCTTTCATCTTGGGGACAACAGTTTCGCCCTGATCCTTCAACAAAGAGAGAGGTTGGTGCTGTAATTATAAGAGCGTTCAGGATCAGGTAACAAGGGCATATGAAGGCACTCACTTCGAGCTCTGTCTCAGTTACCCCTCTCTCCGCCATCACTTGGTCTTCTTTCGTCTTTGTGACAACCGTGTCAGCCTGATCTTTCAACAAAGAGGGCTGAGGCTGTAATTATAAGAATATTTAGGATCTATCAGGTAACGACGGCATATAAATGCAGCTGCCTTGTTAAAATTGACGGAAATGTCCAAACAGCTGGTTTGGGTGCCCACGTCATGGTAAATCTTGACGGTTTGCAATGATGCAGCCACTTGCTCAGGCACAAACAGTTTCACTAAACATATAAAGCGTCAGTATGCATAAGAGAGTAGGTTCTTTTACTTCTACGTTCTCAAGTTCATCTTGAACCAGACAAAGTTGCATGGAGTGTTCTTCTGTCCTAGCTTCTGTCCAGGTCGGCCATGATCGTGTGACAGGATGTAATGTGAGGGGTAAAGCCAAGTAGTAGATGCATTTGACGAAGATGGGGGTTGGCTGTGTGACAGAAGCGGGAGGGGTACTGGGCCCTTGAAGAGGGAAGACCAAAAAAGTAGACCAGACACACCATGACCACTGACATTGCAAGCAGCAATTCTCCTATGTACCCAGTTTTCTTAACTGTTGCCGTCGAAGCAGCGGAGGGGACATTAGTTAGCAGCATGGTTTTAGTAGTTTCTTGTCATAGCTGATTGAGGGAACAAATGGAGTCTGGATGGCTGAAGGGTGTCGTTGGATCTCAGCTTTCTTGTCCTAAATATATGATGAAGATCTTTTGGAGGTAATACGTGGTGAATTGGAACTCAGAGAGCCATTTCAGGGAGCCATCGAGGACGAAAATGCTTCGAGGACAGATAAGTCAACCGACTCAGAGTCAACATCGAGACGAAAGTTGGGTTGTGATTACATCATGGAGAGCAGTTTGACTAACAATTCATAAAGAGCTGCTCGGTTCTACCCCGCACACTCCGGATCCAAGAACATGGTCAAGTCTTCTGGCAAAGCCATCAACAGTCTCCCTGAGTTTCAACACCTCAGCCCGGAATTCCCTATCCTTCCTATCGTTCTCGAGCTGGAGGTTTTCAATCTCCATTTCAATATCCTGCACAGACTTCTGGTTGTCCTGAAGGATCTGGTCAAGTTCGAGAATCCTCTGTTTTTGCTCACGTAGAATTGTTCGATATAAAATGGCTACACTTTCATGTTCCAAGACGTGGAGTAGAGTGTGATTCCATCCTTGCTGAGCTACCTGTGAGTAACTGTAAACGTAGAGAAGGAAGATAACTCACAACGTCACTCTGGGAAGCCTGAGTACTCTCCTCAATAGCTACAGAGGATTCATGAGTAGTCTAGAGTATTAACAAAGGGATCAGCTACTGTCGATGCAAAGGCAGTAAATGAGCTACTCACAAAGTTGACCGAAGAGAAGAGGTCAGCTAAGTTTTTCAGTCTCGACATGTAATCGATGAAGCTCAGCAGAGTCAACATGTTTGCCAGATCAACTGGACAAATTAATGGTCGCGCATCGTCCAAACTAAGTTGATGATAAGTAGCACATTACTTGAAGATTTGACAAGACAAAGAATCTACTCACAAAGCCCTCAGCTTGGAGTTTATGAAGAGCTGCTCTGTATCTTCAATATCCGTTATGGGCAGTGGGATACCGACGTGAACGAAGGATGTGTCGATAGCTTCAATGATGGATGCTTCCACCTCGGAACAAAGGTTCCCTGGAGGAGGTTCTTGTGAAAGTTGTGCGTAGAGATTGACAACCTCAGCTTGGACATCACTGAAGTTGGTCGTCTCAATGTCCAGCTTCTTGAGCAGCGCAACAACGGTAACTAGGGGAGAAATCGAAGGAAAAATCATTGATGTGAAGAAAGACCAAAGATCTAAGAAAGTCACTCATGTATCTTGGGAAATGCATCTCATTGGCGAGAAGGCAGGTCAGTGCTTGTAGCAGACATTGGTTTGTGAGATGAGTTGTGACAGAAGTGCTTAGGCTTGAAAGAGGTTATAAGCAGTCGAGAACAAAGCAAGGAATTGGCAGACAGTCGATGCCGAAAGGGCAGACTCCAGAAGTTGAGGAGATGACCTAGTCATGGTCATGAAAGAGAATAACTCAATAAGACTCAACAAGGAAACAATATGGATGCGCAACATGATGCGCGCAGCCTTAACGCCTTCAGCCTTGACACTTTCTTCGATCCACGATGGCTCTCCAACGACCATAATCCTACTGATACCATCGTCAATGCAAACTGAATCCTCAAAGCCATCATGGACTCTAGCCCCAGCTGTCATCCCATCTCGGTCTTGTCCGTAACACCTTTGCTTTGTCCCGGACTTTTATGCTGGGGCTCTCATCTTTTGCTCATCTTTCACCTCACCATGACCAAAGTTGCCACATCTACTCGCTGTCATCAAGGCTTCATGCCCTACAACAGTATTAGCCCTAAAACCTGTAAGCACTCAAAACTTATTCATTCATTCATTGTTGACATCTTTTCATGATCTATCTATCTAGTAACCCTCATCGCTCTCGTCAAACACCCTGATGCGGCGTTCATCACTGTCAGCGTGTCTCTCGCCGAACTGCTTTCCGTGAAGCTCTTGCCATCACACAATGTTCAGATTGAGGCTGCAATCCTTGATGCTGCTGAGCAGCGTTTGGTACAAGTGACCTGCTATGGCCCGGAAGGCCTTAGCAACTTTGAAGATGAAGGTGCACTATACATATGTGCAGCTTTCAGGTCCTTGTGAGTTTGTCAGCTACTTGATGCTGCTTTTCTTCTAATGGTATCAATAAATGACTTTTGTGTACAATAGTGTCTCTGAAGCGTGCCCACCTATGGACCCCAAATCTTTCAAACAGAAATCCAAGCTATTTGAACTCATAAAGTCCTTCACCATTACATCCAAGGATTTTAACTGCCTTGCTGAGGTTGAGACTGTGAGTAGGCTTACAGTTACAATCTGCTTACCGATCAGAATCTTACAGCTTTTCCCACTTTCTTAGTCTCTTCTTAACGCATTGGCTCTGGTCAGCCAAGAAAGAGCCAGAGTTGCCTTCAGAATGAAGGTGGTGAGTATCTCTTGCTAGTGCACTTACCTGACACCCATCATACTGACTCGAACTACAGGCTGAGTACAATTTGGAGGCCATTCAAGATGATGGGATTCAAGCCCCAGAATCTTGTATTCAAGAACTGGAAGAGATCATTGAGAATCTTCGCATTGACCTTGACCATAGTGAAAAGTCCAAGCTCCAGCTTACCGAGCGAGTTGAGGCCATTCAACGTGGTGCTCAAGTGTCTCAAGCCCGAATTGAAGAGTTACAGGGTACCATCAAGAAGGTTCTCAATGACTCTGACCAGTCGAAGCGAATTGAGGAGCTTGAACAGGAGAACTTGGAGATCATAGAGGAAAGGGACCAGCTTAAAGCTTTAATGGATGAAATGTTTGACTGAAGGATGCCTCTGTTATTGGGATCTATACATACACTCGAACATATGGACTGGCTAGCATTATTGTTGTAAAGATATATTCTTTCACCAAGAAATTTCAACTAAGAGAGAAATTCTAAAAAAGTCTCGTGCAAGACCTCCCGCTCTTCATTCCAAGCTGCCCTTGCACCCTTACCAGCCTTCTGCAGAAACTCCTTGTCAGACATGTACCCATTAACCCACCATGACCAAAGTTCCAAAGTTGCCACATCTACTCCAGCTGTCATCAAGGCTTCATGCCCTACAACACTACAGTGGCCAAAAAAATTTTCCACATGTTTGGCACTTTTGGGAAGATTGCTGATTTAAGAGCTATTGAGCAGAAATATCAAAACATGGCTGGTGGTAGCAAGGAAGCATTTGTCTTATTTGGCCAAGTATCTGTGGAGTTATGATTGATTTAAAACTGTATGTCATTTGGACAATTTTTTGAGTTGCCACTTCAAAATCATTATTGCAATAACCTGATGTCTTATACATGATGTCATGGGTGGAGCTGTACAGTAATGTAATGTATACACTACAATGATGTCATAGCTGCCAGCTGGAGCATACATAGCAACATACAGATGCTCTACAGCCTCTATGAAAATCATGGGGTCCCTCATATCAGCCCAGAAAGACAATCTCTACTCTCTCCTCTTAACTGCCTCTCCATCTGCAAAAATTGCAGCTCAGACTGGAGTATGGAAGCCAAGAGTTGCTTTTGTGGCTTAAAAGACAAATACAGACAATGAGAACAATACAGCAGAGTGTCCTAGAAGGCTCTTTACTACTTGTGAAGAGGTTAGATTGGAAAAAAATCCATTCTGGTAAAGCCAGATTGCTACACAAGTGGCCTGAAACATCAAGGCTCTTCTTGGACAACCTGTCCCAACCTATAACAGCCAAAACATTCCTGAAAATGTCTTGTGGCGATCTCCAAAACACTCACTTGAAGTTTGCACAGATGTAAAAAGACCGGGTTGTAGAAGGCTAGAAGTGGGTTATTTTCTCAAATAAGACCAAAACCAATTATTTTGGGGCAAATATGCCCCAGCATGTGTGAGAAAAGAGAGATAAATTCATGGTACAGCAAGATGTGACAGAAATGATGACATTTGAGAGAGAAAATGACATGATGGGGTAGGGTATGGGGCAACAGTAAGCAGTAAAAATGGTCCAGATGAAGGGGAAGATAGATTGCAAACACTATATGACCATCTTAAGTAACAAAATCCTGGAGTTGATCCAGAGGTGGCCATTTTTCAGCTGGGTATTAACTTTCTAAAGTGCTATATCCAATGGTTTCCTTTATCAGAACATGTCTCTCTACCTATAAAAGCAATACTCTGCTTTCATACTTCAGTCTGAGCTGAAATTTTGATAGAGGGAGGGGCAGTTTGGAGGAGAGAGTAGAGATTGTCTTTCTGGGCTGATATGAGGGACCCCATGATTTTCATAGAAGCTGTAGAGCATCTGTATGTTGCTATGTATGCTCCAGCTGACAGCTATGACATTATTGTGGTGTATACATCACATTACTGTACAGCTCCACCCATGACATCATTTATAACACATCAGGTTATTGAAATAATGATTTTGAAGTGGCAACTCAAAAAATTGTCCAAATGACATACAATTTTAAATCAATCATAACTCCACAGATTTTGGCCAAATAAGACAAAACAGACAGATTATTGTAGCTCTAATCAAAGGCTTTCTTGCTACCACCAGCCATGTTTTGATATTTCTCCTCAATAGCTCTTAAATCAGCAATCTTCCCAAAAGTGCCAAACATGTGGACAATTTTTTTGGCCACTGTATTAGCCCTAAAACCCCGTTGTCAGCATTACAAAGCCTATCTTTCTATCTTACTTTACAGTATCTGGAATGCTACAGTGTACTTTTATCAGAGATTTAAATTCCAGTCTGCGCTACAGTGTCCATTTTATGTGTACCTCAAATTTTTTTCAAATGATGGTCTGGCCTCGGAAGCACAGTGAACTGTAAAGTACTCAGGACGTTACAGCGAGGGTCGTTCACTAAGCGGGCAAGATTTGGCGATGTTGGGCGACCACTACGCTTAATGAAAAACGCGTCTGATCAAAGCATAACATGACTGTGCAGGAACTGAGATTTACAGTTTGTACACAGCCACAGTTGGTTATAACTAACTCCAGTATTCGACCTGTCAACACCAGACCATCATTCAGCATCTACACTTGAAGACCTCAAGTTAAGAAAGCACTTCACTGGTGCAGCATTACTTTTTGAATGCTGACACTCTTGGAACGACAGGCTTCATGCGATTACAGGACATTACGTAGCAGTTTAGTGACGCAGGGAAGAAGGTGGATAAAGAGGAGATAGAGCTGGAGAACAAACTGAAGGAAGCTAAAGCAGAGATAGAGAATGAGAAGAAGAAACTCTCGGGTGCTGCTTTTGCTGACATCAATCTGTGCTAACTTATGGTATGGTACATCTCTATTTGCATTTTCAAGATGCACACTGATTTCTTCCATTCGACCTTTCACCTTTCATCTCTCCTACTGTTACATCCCCTCCTGTAGTAGTGATTGGTCATTGTGGTATACCTCGGTCTCCATGCCGCCGTCACGTATATGCTGGAAGGAGTCATTTCCATTCACGTTCCCTGGAAGATAGGGAGGAATTTGGATGAGGATTTCAGTAGGCAAATCGAGGAACACTAGCAACATCAATGGTCATTGTGGTTCCAATCCGTCAATAAAATAATGGCGTCACAGTGACATCCGCTTTAGGACACCATTGTTCCAGAAGCTCCCAAAATTCCTATCAAACTTAGCCTTCGTACTGCTTGATGTGAAATCACGCCATTCCCCTGCGCGCACACCCTGGACGCAATCTGTGCGCAAATCTGCGCGCACCCTGGACACAACCTGCGCGCGCACCCTGGACGCAATCTGTGCGCACCCTCAGCATCCAGAGTGCACGCAGGTTGCGTCAAGCCTGCGTGCACCCTAGATGCGGACGCGCAAATCTGCGCGCACCCTGGACACAACCTGCGTGCACACCCTGGACGCAATCTGTGCGCACCCTCAGCATCCAGAGTGCACGCAGGTTGCGTCAAGCCTGCGTGCACCCTAGATGCGGACGCAACCTGCACGCACCCTGGACGCGGACACAACCTGCGCGCACCTTGGACACAACCTGCGCGCACTCTGGATGCAACCTGTGCGCACTCTGGACGCAACCTGCGCACACTCTGGACGCAACTTGCACGCACTCTGGATGCAACCTGCACGCACACTGGACGCAACTTGCGCGCACTCTGGACGCAATCTGTGTGCACCCTGGACACAATCTGCGTGCACCCTGGACGCAACCTGTGCGCACTCTGGACGCAACCTGCACGCACCCTGGACGCGGACGCAACCTGCGCGCACCTTGGACACAACCTGCGCACACTCTGGATGCAACCTGTGCGCACTCTGGACGCAACTTGCACGCACTCTGGATGCAACCTGCACGCACACTGGACGCAACTTGCGCGCACTCTGGACGCAATCTGTGTGCACCCGGGACGCAATCTGCGTGCACCCTGGACACAACCTGCACACATGCTGGACGCAACCTGCATGCACACTGGACGTAACCTCCATGCACTCTGGACGCAACTTGTGCGCACTCTGGATGCAACTTGCGCTGTGGTTGTGTCCAGAGTGTGCGCAAGTTGTGTCCAGAGTGCGCGCAAGTTGTGTCCAGAGTGCACGCAGGTTGTGTCCAGAGTGCGCACAGGTTGCGTCCAGAGTGCACACAGGTTGCGTCCAGAGTGCGCACAGGTTGCGTCCAGAGTGCGCACAAGTTGCTTCCAGAGTGCGCGCAAGTTGCTTCCAGAGTGCGTGCAAGTTGCTTCCAGAGGGCATGCAGGTTGTGTCCAGAGTGCGTGCAGGTTGCGTCCAGAGTGCGCACAGGTTGTGTCCAGAGTGCGCACAGGTTGCGTCCATAGTGCGAGCAGGTTGCGTCCAGAGTGCGCACAGGTTGCGTCCAGAGTGCACGCAAGTTGTGTCCAGAGTGCGTGCAAGTTGCATCCAGAGTGCTTCCAGAGTGTGTCCAGAGTGCATCCAGAGTGCGTCCAGCCTGCATGCAGGTTGTGTCTGGAGTGCATGCAAGTTGTGTCCAGAGTGCATGCAAGTTGCGTCCATGGTGCATGCAGGTTGCATCCACTGTGGTGTGCGCAAATTGTGTCTGGGGGGGTGCATGCAGCGTGTCTCCCAGCATCCAGTCCTCTTACTGTCACCTAAATGTGACATTATATATTTTCCATCAATACATTTAATTTTTCAAATATATTCTTTCCTTTTTGTTGTAATGTTTCAGTAATCCTGGCTGACTTACCCCAATATTACTGTGACTGAAATGTCACAGTAAGTCTCCTGTAAAACATTTGCCATCACTGTAGATTTACTGTATACTTGAATGATGTAAATCCTTTGTCATACAGACTTGAATTACTGGAAGATATACTGTGACTTTTTGTCACACTGAAATACTTCTGTATTTCTTGGCTGTATTACCTAATGTATTACTGTGACACCATGTCACTTTGAAATGTTCCTGTAATCCAACTTGTCTTACAGCATTGCTCCCAAAATTTCTTCTCTCTGTAATACTTCTGTAATCCAAGGCAGAATACTTGTTGAATGGCTTGGTGTAAGTTTGCTGTAATCCCTATGTAGGGCACCGGATCTACAGGGATTTGGCCTCTGAAATGTCCCTGTAATACAACTTGTCTTACAGCAGTCTCACAGCATTGCTCTGGAAAATTCTTCTCTCTGTAATACCTCTGTAATACAAGGTGGATTACTTATTGAATGACTTGTTGTAAGGTCACTGTAATACCTCTTGTCATGAATCGTCTCCCGCCTATTCATTTTCCTTTCTATTCTTTTCCCTTTACCACCTATTCCCCACTCTAACCCCATAAACATCAACCATTTCTCATCATCGTCTATAGTTACCATCTCTCTAGATCTATGACTCATATTCCTATCTCCATGGACATTCTCACTGTCAATCACTCTGTGTGATCCAGTACCTTCATCTATCCATATTTGACTTATTATTCTCTCGCCCTTGACATCTCCACATGATACCGTCTATTATTACTTACTCTTTCCCATCTGTTCATATTTTACTTATATACCTGTGACCCTTGTAACCTATTCCTTAGTTCGTTCACTTCGTCTCCGCTCCGTACTTTTACTACGCAGTGTAGAGCCTAGTCAGCTTACTTTCTTTCTATCTCTCTACCTCTCTATCTTTCTTAATCAATCTATTCTCTTGCAACCGGCGTTCTCGTATTGTATGACTTGGGTGGTTATCGAGTGTAACGACAACCTTGACACTTGAACGAACTCCCATACACCCACCTCACTACTTGAGTCCCTTTCCTTCTATCCTGTTCACCTCTATTCTCAACTCTTTTCATCCTGTCTACCCCACGTTCCCGAGTTCGTATCGAACCACCTGAAACCCCTCGTGACTACGAACGGATTCCATTCCCTCTTCCTCGCTACCTCCTATACTCCGAATATGCGGTCTCTCACGGAAGACAACTACGAACGAATCCTTGGAGTCTTGACCGACACTTCGTTTGCACAAGACGTTGGGTGTGGAAACTTACATCAGGTGACGTAGTCCTCTCAACATTTTCGTACATAACGGTGAAAGAAGACTTCAATACAGGAGAAACTGTGGTTCAGATTCAAGGACCTTTATTCCTCAAAGAACACGTCGACTACTCTCCATCTGCACCCTCCCCCGAATACGGCCTAGCATCTTCCTATATCCTAGGACCTAACTATCTTTCATAAAACCAGTGTATGACTGAGCGACGGTCCGCATCTGCAGATCCGAATCTCCGTTGTGCCAACCGACCACACGTATTCCACCCCGCATCGAACCGAGACGCCTGCTATATTCCTGAAAACAGCGACGACCCTCGGGTTTCGTGTAAAACTCAACCTTGCCTAAACAGGTATAACACTCAGCGACTTACCGACGTAGAACTCCCGAATTGGCTACACGTTATAACCCAGCTCCAAGAACTTGCGATTCAGAAAGCACATCGAAAACCTAGAACCAGATCAGGCCAAGAAACTTCTACGCCTACCAACCAGCCTTCCGAACCAAACCCGGTACCAAAAACACCTTCCAATAACCCACCAGAACCAAACGACCCCACTTCCCCACCTTCTTTGCCCATCATTCCATCCGCCGAAGGACCATCCGTAGCCCCTCGTCGCCCCCCTACACCTCCTTCCCCAGATCCATCAGACCCAAACGACTCAGTCATGGCTGACACACCTCCTATTGGGTCAAACAGAACCTCTGAACGAGGAAGACGAGGAGTTGAAAGCTACACCAGATCAACGGAGATGGATAACTTTAAAAGAGATACGTGATCGATTCAAGAAGGACTTCAAACCTTTAGCCTCGGAAGATGTGGCCAGAACAAAGATCAAGTTTGCCAGAATGAGGGGAACAGATATCAGCAGCTATAACAGCATTTTTGACACGTATGGAGAGGAGTCTGAATTTGGAGAAGCAGCACTGTTGGAGTTCTATCAGGATGGGCTGCCGCCCAAACTCCGAGAAGCAGTTGGAAGGACGTATCCGAAATGGAAGGACTTCAACCAGTATCAGGAAAGAGCTGTGGAGCTTCACTTAGAGTGGTTGAAGGAACGAGAAAGACAAGGACGCTGGAAGACTACTTCAACGTCAAAGAGCAGTCCAGGTCCGTCTCAAGGAAGAACGGTGGCTAGCGTCAATGCGCTCATGGGATCAGGTGCTAACTCGTCTTTCAATCTGCCACCTAAACTGACACCTGATGAAAGGGACTGACTTCGAAAGGCAGGAGCATGCTTCGCATGTAGACAGACTGGACACATGAGCAACGAATGTCCTACATTCCCGAGAACGTCGTCTCAAAACACTTCCCGAACCTTCCCACCTCGTACCATTCGAACAACCGAAACCGCATCCCCTCCACCGGTGACGGTGGCACAGGCATCCTCTCCTCGAAACACGATCAAGGAAATCTCTGATATGGTAAACAGGGTTAAAGGATTAGAAGGGGAGGAAAAGGAACAAGCAACCGTTTACTTGAAGGATATTATGTCTAAATTGGATTTTTAAATCGCTCCTCTGCTACGTCGTCAGCAGGAGTAAAACAGTACACCGGACAGTTAAAGAACAATCGATATAGTGTGTTATACCCCTCTTGTGAGCGAACCTTTCCTTCAGAAATAAGAATGTCGGCAATCACTCGCAATAGACAGATACCATCAATCACACTCAAAACTGAACTAATCGGCAAAATTACTGGCAGAAAAATCGACGCAAACGCTCTAATAGACAGCGGTGCAGAAGGCATAATCATTAACAGTCAATTCGCACGAAGAAACCAACTTACCTATCAAAAACCCGTTCCCAGTTCGAAACGTTGACGGCTCTGAAAACACCATGGGATGGGTACGGGAATACACTATCCAAAATCTTCGTATCTATTCTCGAGACAGCAAGGCGTACCATGAAGAACAGGCCGAATTCTATGTAACGGACATTGGGGATCATGATATAATTCTCGGTACTGACTGGTTGGAAGAACATAATCCGGATATAGACTGGTCGGACTCACGGGTAGACATGACTCGATGTCCAGAAACATGTATCACGGCAAAACCTCCCGTTCTTCACTTGAAAACAAAAACCTTGAAACCTGCAGTCATCGATCCAAGAACCCATCACAAGGAGTACCAAGTCAGGTGGATAGAACCAGTTGGACGATTTAAACCAATTGCCCAATCGAAAATTGCAGGGCGACGATGTCGAATTCCTATTTGATCCTTCCACCGAAACTCAGAAGAAACCGCAATCTTTACCGAAGATGACTACGGGAGGGACACGATCCCAGAACGGTGGGAACAGGACGTAATGGAAGAATTGTTAGGGAAAGAGGAAAGATTCGATGAAGAAGCATCAGGAGGACCGGATCTGAACATCCGTGCGGGTTTTACGAAAGCACAAGAACTCGCAGAAGCAGCTCAGAATGTTCAGGTCGATGTACCTCTTAAAGATAAGATTCCTTCGCAGTATCATCAGTTCCTACAAGTCTTTGACAAACAAACCTCAGAAAGATTACTGAAACGTGGCGAATGGGATCACGCCATCGAGTTAAAACCGGACTTTACACCACGCCCCTGCAAAACATATCCGTTGTCCCCAAATGAACAAAAGGAACTCAACGAATTCATCAAGGAAAACTTGGAGAAAGGGTACATAAGACCGTCGAAGTCTCCTATGGCAAGTCCCTTCTTTTTTGTAAAAAAGAAAGACGGAAAACTACGACCAGTACAGGATTACCGCGCCCTAAACAAAGGGACCGTCAAGAACGAATACCCTTTACCACTTATATCGGAACTCGTAGACAAACTCAAAGGGGCACGAATATTCTCCAAAATCGACCTTAGATGGGGATATAACAACGTGCATATCAAGAAGGGAGATGAATGGAAAGCGGCGTTCAAAACCAACCGCGGTCTCTTTGAACCAACGGTGATGTTTTTCGGTCTTATGAATTCTCCAGCCACGTTCCAAGCAATGATGAATACCCTATTCAAGGACTTGATCGACTCTGGAAAAGTCGTAATCTATATGGACGATATTCTCATATTCACGGAATCCCTAGAAGAACATCGATACATGGTAAAACAAGTACTGGCACGACTCCATGATAACGACCTATACGCTAAACCGGAAAAATGTACCTTCGAAACTGACTCAGTGGAGTTCCTCGGCCTCATCGTATCACATAACACATTGGCGATGGATCCAATCAAGGTTGAAGGAGTAACTAAATGGCCAGTCCCACGGAACGTCAAAGACGTACAATCATTCCTCGGCTTCGGAAACTTCTATCGACATTTCATACAAGATTTCTCAAAAATCGCACGACCCCTGTTCGATCTCACGAAAAAAAGAACATCCATGGGAATGGTCTGAAGAAGCTCAAAGGGCCTTCCAGGCACTCAAAGATACGTTCACGACTTCACCAGTTCTTCTCATGCCTGACCATTCTAAACCGTACCGAGTAGAAGTTGACGCGTCAGATTACGCCACAGGAGGTATCCTGCAACAACAAGGATCGGACGGCAAATGGCACCCAGTAGCCTACCTGTCAAAAGCGTTGTCCGAAACCGAACGAAACTACGACATCCATGACAAAGAACTGCTAGCAATCATACGAGGACTTGAAGCCTGGCGGCACTACCTTGAAGGAGGACCACATACCATCGAAATCTTAACTGATCACGACAACCTCAGATATTTTACTTCGGCTCAAAAACTCAGCCGACGACAAGCAAGGATGGCCTTGTTCTTGACCAGATTCAACTTTACACTCACCCATAAACCGGGAAATCTGAATCGAAGTGACCCACTCTCTCGAAGATCGGATCATAAAGAGGGGGTCGAAAACGACAACAAGGACAGGGTCTTACTTGACCCTAAATTCTTCAGAATTCGAGTGACGCGACCAGGAACAGTAACCGCAATAGGAGATGCGGAATTGAAAAGGCGAATAAAGGAATGTCCGGATAAGGATGCTGAAGTCGTGAGTGCGTTACGAACTATTGTTGACAACGGACCCCGCGCTTTGGCAAAGAATTTACAGGAATGGAACTATGAAGACGGGATTATCCTGTTCCGAGGGAAGGTCTACGTCCCAAACGATCAAACGCTCAGGCGGGACATCGTTAAAATGCATCACGACAGCCTTACTGCAGGCCACCTGGGAAGATTCAAAACATATGAACTCGTCAGTAGAGAATTCTGGTGGCCCGGTATGTCAGTATTCGTTCGCAACTACGTTGAAGGATGTGCTACCTGCCAGTTAACCAAGGTAGACAACCGCCCTGCACACGTACCCTTAATCCCGAACGAAATACCGGAACGACCCTTTGGTACCATCATGACTGATTTCATCACGGACCTGCCAGAATGCGACGGCTTCAATGCAATTCACGTCACAGTCAATCGTTCAACAAAAACAGTTGTCATTTCCCCATGCAGAAAAGATATTGACAGCGACAGAACAATCGACCTATTGTTCGACAATACCTGGCGACGGTATGGCTTGTGGGATAAAATGATATCTGACCGCGGACCTCAATTCGCAAGCCAAGTGATGAAGGGCATTTACGCTAAGTTAGGTATCACTTCGGCACTTAGTACCACTTACCATCCGCAGACAGACGGAGAAACAGAAAGGTTCAATCAAGAACTGGAACAATACCTCCGGACCTTCTGTAACTATCGTCAAGACGATTGGGTCAAATACCTGCCATACGCTGAATTCTGTCATAATACCCGGGTTCACTCAGCGACTGGGAAATCACCGTTTGAATTACTCCATGGATTTCTGCCACGACTGTTCCCTTCAATCAACCCAACTTCACACGTACCAAAAGTCGAGGAACGCCTCCAGAACTTGGATACAATTCGAGAAGAACTGAAGGCAAGTCTAGCGACGGCAGCCTAACTAATGAAGGAGCAAAACAAGGACTACCGGAACGAAGGGGTGAAGTTTAAGGTTGGGGATAAAGTGCTGCTGGATGGGAAGAATCTGAAAACGACGAGACCGAAAGCTAAGTTGGCAAATCGCCGTCATGGACCATTTGAAATCACTGACGTCATCAGTGAAGTCAATTATCGACTCAAATTACCGAATGGCTGGCGCATTCACCCAGTGTTCCACACCTCACTCCTATCGCCGTACAAAGAAACCGAAGCCCACGGAGTGAACTACCCGGGAGAACCTGCTGAGCTATTACCCGAAGACAACGAATATGATGTGGAGGCAATTCTGGATTCAAAACCAACGAGAAACTGACGGGGAGTACAATACCTTGTCAAATGGTTGGATTATGCTGACTCGGAAAATTCATGGGAACCAGCGTCAGGACTGATGAAGGTGAAGGAGATGATCGAGACCTTCCATCAACAACATCCAGACGCATATCGACCCAAAAACCTGATACGTCCGGGAACAACGGTACGTTCACTAGGCGTCGCCATGGAAGACATATGGCGAAGTACCCGGGTACTTCAGGCGAAAGCACAACTCCGAGGAGAAACACTGTTACGAACCGTGGGCATCCTATGCCCGCCTTCACACCCCACTCGGCAATCGAACTCAGAATTCTGTCATCACTCGTCAATCGCATTCCCTCGTTAACGGCGTTTACTGTCAAAACCATCCCAGGGCGACTTGACCGTCCATTCAAAACTTTCTCGGTACAGAGAAACAAGTATAAAGGTCCTCCCCACAACGAAGAAGGACAGAACTCAACCACATCCTACCAGTTTCACCTTACCCATCTCGTACAACATCTTCAACATCACTATGTCTACCGCTTCCTCCACCAACACCAACGCGAACGACGCGATCCCATCCAACAGGGGACGCTGCACCTATGGGTCTCGTTCAGGACGACGGTGCCGAATGGCGAAACAACACGCGGGACCTCACAACGGCTGTCAACGCTGCACATGGGGAGGGGAGGACGGGCCAGGACGGTGCAGATTGGGCAGAGGACATAAGGCCCGTTGCGTGGTACAATGGACGTCGCTACGTGCGGAACATAAAGGGAATATAGGATGGGGAGATGCCAGCACATGGGGGGCAAACAACGTTGTACCCTGGAGCATGGACAACAATGGAGGTGGATGGGGAACGGCTACCGACACCACGGAATGGGGGAACCTGGACTGGAACGATCCTAGATGGGAGATTGGAAACTACCCTATAGACTGGGACAAGTATTGGCTGAGCCAAGAGGATGTAGACAGGCGACTCCGCAAGCAATGGGCGGAGCATTGGAAGACTGGAGTGTCGAGCTCCGGTGAAAGCTCGTCCTAAAGAGGGGGTAATGTCATGAATCGTCTCCCGCCTATTCATTTTCCTTTCTATTCTTTTCCCTTTACCACCTATTCCCCACTCTAACCCCATAAACATCAACCATTTCTCATCATCGTCTATAGTTACCATCTCTCTAGATCTATGACTCATATTCCTATCTCCATGGACATTCTCACTGTCAATCACTCTGTGTGATCCAGTACCTTCATCTATCCATATTTGACTTATTATTCTCTCGCCCTTGACATCTCCACATGATACCGTCTATTATTACTTACTCTTTCCCATCTGTTCATATTTTACTTATATACCTGTGACCCTTGTAACCTATTCCTTAGTTCGTTCACTTCGTCTCCGCTCCGTACTTTTACTACGCAGTGTAGAGCCTAGTCAGCTTACTTTCTTTCTATCTCTCTACCTCTCTATCTTTCTTAATCAATCTATTCTCTTGCAACCGGCGTTCTCGTATTGTGTGACTTGGGTGGTTATCGAGTGTAACGACAACCTTGACACCTCTGTATGGCAGATGATTTACAGGGATTTGCCTCCAGTGAAAGACGCAAAAGGATTTATGGCTTCGAAGGCATGGTGACGCAGTAAGTTTTTGATCATCTTTGCCTTCAATGTGGATCTAAAGGCGTTCTACAACAGAAATGCGAGCAATGTCTTTCCCAGGATTTGCCTTGCATTCACCTACGTTATGGGATCGGGTGTCAGGAATGTGGCCCCAAATACACTTCAACGTGTACAAGATTCGGACTGGAGTGACGAGATCATATTATGCGAGAGTTGAATATTGATGAAGAGGCGTATAGGAACCTCCTGGAACAGTTCTGCGACATGGACGACGATGCATCTGACTCTACCTCTGACAAAGCCAATCCCATTGCTCAGCCAGTCCAGACACAGGCATCGGTCAAAACACTCAGTCCAACATCGCAGAAAGTACAACTCACTTCCCCTGTCCAGTTTACCAAACGGAAGAGTCAACAAGATGGCCACGTTGACGAGGATGTCCCATCCAACCAAGGCAATCTCACTCGACTGAATCTGCAGACACTATCTTGAACGTGAATATCTCGATGTCAAACGAACCTGTACCCATGACAATGCCTATACATATACCTATGCCGCAAATGTCTTTCAATTTGCCTACTTACAATTTGCCTGTGCCCATGCCCGGTACCAGTGTACTCAGTCATGCGATGGTGAGAAGTACTGGTGCTTCGTGGTCTTCATTCTTGATGAATATGTGAAGGGTCTCTTGCTTTGATTTCGAGAAGATTTCGCTCAAATTTTGCTGCACTAATTTAGTTACACTCAATTCTCTTTCTTGTTTTTAGGCCTTGCTATGTTTGGTGCTCATTAATCATGATACTACTTATCTCTGATGTAAACGGTTTTGAAAATGAACAGAGCTCCTCCATCCATCGATTATTAATTGACAAGTTATTTAGGCCACTTTTTATGTCACTCATCCAATGTCCTTTTCACTCCCACTGACCACCACTGTCTCAGTCTGACGGTCTCAACAAGGCACTCGACTTATTAAAAGATGACCAGTGTATCTACATATGTACATGGCAATGAGTGAGTTTGCTAGTCCAACATGATAAATGCCACAAGCAAATACAATGAAGATGTGCTGCTTTCATCCTTTTGTTCCCAAAGTACCCTGCGGAAGATTGTCTGCAATCATATTCTTGGTTACAAATTCGCCTGGCCGATTATCTGTCATACTTGGTCTTCGCTCGATTATGACCTTTTTGTTTGATCGGGTGAGATATAGTGAAAACGGGGCACTCATGGTTTTCAATCTCTCTCTTATAGTCTCTTCATTCCTGTCGTCGCTTTCACGCAAACTGACTAGACAATTTGTGTGATCCATTGAGAAATTGAGTGAAATGACACTAAGTTAGTGAGAAACGCGTCTTATGTACTACGTCAACCACTTCTTTTCGACTACCCGCAGCTACACCCACACCCTCCTCATGTAATGCTGCCAACTATCTACTTCTGCGATTGCGAAGGTTATTGCAAGGCAAGAAGACAAGTCAGTCGCACAACCTTTTATGATCATTGAAAATACCGGGAAAATGCAAACACGACGTCTACTTCACTATCTGAAGGAAGGAAATGACGACGAGTTGATAGCAATGCAGATGTTGTTGTCAGTCTGTGTTTTATTCTGTGAGTTCAGTGTGCAGATGAATGGTCAAAACAAGTACTAATCATCTGAGTATTTTCTTTTGGGATCTGCGGCACAGAGCCATTTTCCTCTTGTTTCTGCTCTACGCTCGGTCTGGGTGAGTTCTTGACCAATTCTCAGTTTCCCAGCTTTAATATATGCTGAGGCTTTTTCAGACCATGAGTTCCACCACCCCTGTGGTAACACGGCCCCCCACGGCAGAAGAACTCAAAGCCAATCCCTCCCTCCTTCATCGCAGACCCAAGTGTGAGTACTACTTTCTCGTTTGTCCATAACAATAACTAATTCCGTTTTTTTTTTAGCTCTCCCTGGCTCAGATGCTCACGATGCGGCCTTGGCTGCTGTCCTACGCTATGATCGTCTTTTCTTGACCACTCCATACCCTGACCTCCCTCTTTACACATATCCTGCAGCAGTCGTTCACGACATGTGCATCTACGCTGACATGCGTTTTGCTGAATACGACTATATGGTTTGGCTGCAATTGTGGTCTACCTCTCTTTGCCACCTCGCCTGCATCCTTCACCAACCAAAAGCTGGACACCCATATGAGATAATGTGGTGGATACCTACCCAGAATTCGATGGAGTGTGGGGAAGCTGGAGATTAGCGATTAGGTCCCAGTCACGTGTGGTACCACACGTGGCTCCATCCTCCAAGCTCTTTCTTTGTTCTTTGTTTGTCTGTACAGTCACTTCACGCTATAACATGGACACCGTAGACTCCTTCAATATTGTGAGTTTAGCTTGCTTATGTACTTGCTCTCCTCTGATCCCTTTTGCAGTCCATCTTTTCAAACTTACTGCCCAAAATTTTCAGAGTCCTGCAGTCACACACAGTTGTGGACGCTGAAACTCTTTGCCAAGTTGGATCGTTCGATGCACCTCCACTTTCTGCCCTATCCGTTCTTGCTGTTGGACTGTATCGTGTACGACTCCAGGTTTCCACACTGCCAGACGTCGTCGTCTCCTTTCTGGACGCAAATCTGGAGTGTTTATGGCCATGGTGCTTGGCTATTCTCAACTGCGCAATCGTTCCAGACAGGCTAGACCACAAAGCAATCTGGTCTGTCAAAGGCCCTGGACGACATGCGCTCATGACTGTCACATTCATACTGTGCAAAGCCTTGGTCCGATGCCCTGGTGGTCCTTCACCATCTTTGTCATCCTTTCATTCCAACTCTAACGATCGACTACGCTTCATGCAATCTGAAGGACTCTATGTCACCCTAGCCAGGGTGTTTGCATATGCCTGCCTGCGTAGTGCCGATCTGGTTGACCACGCTATGGCAACTCTTGCCACAGCATCCCATTTGGTGTCCTCCATGTCGTTGAAGGTTTTTCTCACCACTTTCACAGAACATGGTGGTGTTCACCTGCTCATGACACATGTTTTGGAGCCGATGGACGAGACAAGTTTCAAAGCATCTACGATCATGACTTTCAACCACCTGGTCAGACTCCTGCGCCTTTGCATGAACGGAGTGCCGGAGTCTAGCGATACTTTTCCGTTAACCACGACACAACTGCTACACAATCTTTTTTGTGGAATGTTTTCCACTTCCACACTGGAGACCATTCATAATCTATCTACCAAGCTTCGCAATACAGCCACTGACAAGGTCATCCCAGACCTTTTCGAAACTGCCACAGACTGGGTATAGTCAGCGGTGTCTTGTTACTTTGGCAGGTTATCAATACGGTAATATGTGTAGGGTATTGAATACTAAGGATACATAAATTTGTTGTTGGGTAGTTTTTGGGTCTAGTCAGTAAACTTCCATGTATGGATGTACCATGTCGTCTGTCCTAAACCAAGGGCTTTTTGGTAATGATGGATTGTATCCTGAATTTCCTTAACATCACTTTTTGGAGACATCCTTTCAATGTAAATTAATTGGTAAGTTGGTCTGTATAAAATTGTTATGCGTTGTAGTAAATAAGATTTTTTTCTACTGACTTGTACCTATAGTAAAGACATTCTTGTTGAGATACCCGTCCCTGTCATGCACCCTTGTAAGCGTGTGGTGATTCTGGGTGGGGCGGGGATTGGGGTTGATGATGTGAATTGTAACTGTAAGGGTCTCCTTGAGGTTGTTGAGGATGAAGATTATGGAAGGTTGGGATGGGAGGAACGTAATATTTTGCCTTGGTACTATGTAAAATAACAGAATATACATAGTCAGCCAGAGAAAAAAGTTGGCAGTATCAAAGGGAGAAGGAACAGACATACCTCGCCACCATCACCATGTTGATACCCATTCAATTTGTATCCACTAGGATGAGGCAACCAAAGCATATTTGTGCCTGGATCCACATATGCACCATTTACTGCAGCAGCTGCAGGTCCCAATGAGGGCGACATAGGTAGGGGTGGATATACTTGTTGCCCATAAGGAGATTGAACACAATCAGGAGGAATATTCAAGTAAATTTGAGGAGATTGAGGAGGTGCTTGATAAGGTCTGGGAGTAGGCGAGTGTGGATGAGCGTAGTGTTGGTGTGGATGTCCATGAGCTGGGTATGGACCTGGTGTATGTGAAGGATGAGGGTAGGCATTGTAGTATGGATCCTGACTCGTATAAGCTGGGTAAGGATTGGGATACGGCTGGAGCTCTTCAACGGGAGGTAGCTCTGGCAGCGCAGCAGGGTGCACGACGGGGATGGGTATCTTGACAGTTCCCCGGGTTCCACCTTCTAATCTTCGATGCTACAACCTTCTTCAGGCCTTCCTCTGCCTCATCTTCCATACCTACACCTGCTCCACCCATCTTCTTCTCCTTGGCGTCTTCGGAAAGCCTAGACTTGTGTGTCATGATGTTGAGGAAGGTGTGGGTGACAACGACGTCGAAGATTTACCTGAGACAGAGGAAATGCTAAGGTTATATTTTGATGGGCTGAGGGAAACCTGCTGTTGGGTTGTAAGTCAAGAGACACTTGTTCTCGTCTTTCTGCAGCAGTCAGGAATTGATGATGATCCAGTTGTGTCTGCAACAGCGCTAGAGCTAGCTGTCTTTTTTGGTTTTGGTCGTGACTTCTTGGGTTGGTGACCGGTCATCCTTGTCCTCGTCCTTGTGTTTATCATCAAGGGTCACGGATCGTCTCGAAGAAGCTTGTGAACTGGAAGACTTGACAGATTTGGCGTCATCTTCGTCTTCAGAAGGTACAATAAAGTCGTCATGCTGATGGAGCATGAGCATCCTGCAGTGATGCAGTGTTTGACAGCTTCTAAGTACATACAATGCATGATTTGACAGACTCGAAGTCTCAAAATGAGCAAAATGAATGAAATTTCATGAAAATCGAGAAGTCTTAAGAGACAGGATGAAAGGAAAGATGAAAAACAAGAGGAAACCCTGTCAGGCTTGATTTCATCAGATTGGTGCTGATCAAAATAGAGGTAGACCCGTTCTGACCCTATTTGGCCCTACAGACTTTTCACTGGGGTTGAACGTTGAACGGGCATCTACACACATTGAGCTGACAATGGCAGCCGAGTGGCTGCCACTCGGTGACAATAATGGGACCATGATTGACCATTATTGATCTAACACTTGCCCATTTGGCAAGCATCAGTGAGTGATAAATGGATGCCTAACACTGGGTGCAAACACTTGTAATTCCTTGGATATACAGAGGAATTACATAAGACTTACACTGATACACTCAATATGTAAGTCCACTTGACTTACTGAAGTATTACCAGAGACCAAGAAAAATAGAACAATTATATATGACTATTGTAAGGCATGAAGTCTCACAGTGGTCCTTGGTAATACTTCAGTAAGTCAAGTGGACTTACATATTGAGTGTACTAGTGTAAGTCATGTATAATTCCTCTGTATATCCAAGGAATTACAAGTGTTTGCACACAGTGTAATGCCCGGTAAGTGCCCACTAAAGGGGCAACAAGTGGGAACTGTCGGACACTCAGTGAGCGCCATCAGACGATTTGGTTTCGGGGTGAAAATAATAAAGTTATTTGAACCAAAATGAATAACAATCCCTTTATGTTTTCTACAAAATAAAAGCTTTGTTAGTTGGGAAAAAATGTTTTTATTTTGGGTACATGAACAACAATGAGCTTTCTTATCTTTTCTAGGTAAAAGTCTTTATGAGTACAAGCCAAAAATGGTGTTGATTTTAACTGGAAAACCTGAGTCTTTCAAATGAAAAAGGAATTTGCTATTCATTTGACAAACATAATCTTCATCTTCAAGTTTTTTATCCGAGAAAGAAAGGGGCCTGTGCATGCAGGTTGCGTCCAGAGTGCGTGCAGGTTGTGTCCAGAGTGTGCGCAGGTTGTGTCCAGGGTGCGGGCAGGTTGTGTCCAGGGTGCGGGCAGGTTGCATCCATGGTGCGTGCAGGTTGCATCCAGAGTGCGTGCAAGTTGCGTCCAGAGTATGTGCAGGTTGCATCCAGAGTGCGCACAGGTTGTGTCCAGGGTGCACACAGGTTGCATCCAGAGTGAGCGCAGGTTGCGTCCAGAGTGCGTGCAGGTTGCATCCAGAGTGCATGCAGGTTGCGTCCAGGGTACGTGCAGGTTGCATCCAGGGTGTGTCCAGGGTGCGTGCAGGTTGCCTCCAGAGTGCGTGCAGGTTATGTCCATGGTGCACACAGGTTGTGTCCAGAGTCTGCGCAGGTTGCGTCCAGAGTGCGTGCAAGTTGTGTCCATGGTGCATGCAGGTTGTGTCCAGAGTGCACGCAGGTTGCGTCCAGAGTGAGCACCGGTTGCGTCCAGAGTGCACGCAGGTTGCGTCCAGAGTGAGCACCGGTTGCGTCCAGAGTGCGCACAGGTTGCATCCAGAGTGCACGCAGGTTGTGTCCAGAGTGCACGCAGGTTGCGTCCAGAGTGCACACAGGTTGCATCCAGAGTGCGTGCAGGTTGCATCCAGAGTGTGCACAGGTTGCATCCAGAGTGTGTGCAGGTTGCGTCCAGAGTGCGCACATGTTGCGTCCAGAGTGCGCGCAGGTTGTGTCCATCCATAGTGCGCACAGGTTGCATCCAGAGTGCGTGCAGGTTGCATCCAGAGTGCGTGCAGGTTGTGTCCAGAGTGTGTGCAGGTTGTGTCCAGGGTGCAGGCAAGTTGCGTCCATGGTGCGTGCAGGTTGCGTCCAGAGTGGGTGCAAGTTGTGTCCAGGGTGCATGCAAGTTGCGTCCAGGGTGCGTGCAGGTTGTGTCCAGAGTGCACGCAGGTTGTGTCCAGAGTGCACGCAGGTTGTGTCCAGAGTGCACGCAGGTTGTGTCCAGAGTGCACGCAGGTTGTGTCCAGAGTGCACGCAGGTTGTGTCCAGAGTGCACGCAGGTTGTGTCCAGAGTGCACGCAGGTTGTGTCCAGAGTGCACGCAGGTTGTGTCCAGAGTGCACGCAGGTTGTGTCCAGAGTGCACGCAGGTTGTGTCCAGAGTGCACGCAGGTTGTGTCCAGAGTGTGTGCAGGCAGGTTGCATCCAGAGTGCATGCAGGGTGCGTCCAGGGTGAACGCAATTTGCATCCATGGTGCGTGCAAGTTGTGTCCATGGTGTGTCCATGGTGCACCCAGACTTGCACGCACCCTGGATGCAACCTGCACACACTCTGGACGCAACCTGCGTGGACCATGGACACAACTTGCACGCACTCTTGATGCAACCAACCTGCACACACTCTGGACACAACCTGCGCGCACTCTGGACGCAATCTGCACACACTCCGGACACAACCTGTGTGCACTCTGGACACAACCACTTGCACATTGCGTCCAGAGTGTGTGCAAGTCTGGGTGCACCATGGACACAACTTGCATGCACTCTGGACACAACCTGCACGCACTCTGGACGCAACCTGCGCACAATCTGGTTGCAACCCGCGCACACTACCTGAAGACCTTTCTTATATGCCGCCAGAAGTATAACCAGAAGTAAAAATGAAATAATGACTTTCGACCGCCAGAAAGAGAAGCGGAAAAATATCCCAATTTGGCGGCTTTCTGGAGCTGGAAAGCCAAGCGTATTCAATTTCATTCCAGTGGCATGAAGTTTCCCTTTCAGCCACTGAAAAGTTTCTCTTTCTGCTCCGGGAAAAAAAATGCCCAATGAGGGGGAACCCCATCGGACGGCACAGCACCCCCTATGCTACCACGGTGCACACACAGTGGTCCAAGCATCGTACACGCTCCCACTCTGCCACACATCACTGTCCAACTTTGTGTCCACTCGGATCAGGTCAACGTTCACTGTATTTCCTGCGAGGTGTAACCCACATTTCAATACTGGGGTATCAGATGAGTATTGAGGTCTAAGGTAGGTAGTATCTAGCTTAGTATAATCTATGCCAGATACTCTCCTCAGGGTGGAACGACGCGAAATGGTCTTTAGAAGTATCATCTATAGTATCAATATATCTTACACATGCCCATGTCACGAAAACCATTATACCTTGCAGATACTCTGATGTTGGCCAAGTATCACGTCGTTTGATACCCAAGCATGTACTTAGTATCTCACCCAATACACATCGCCCTTCCCTGTTTGCGCAGCGGGTAGTGTTACTACATTAGGCAAGTTATCTCTTCCTTACAGTACATGTCAACTTGTGTTACCCCCACTAGCAGATATGTACCACTCCAATCTCTTGCGACTTCCTCAACTCCCAACCTTTTTCAATCGTCATATACTATCAAGCAATGCGGCCTTATCAGTTGTCCATAGGTACAGACATCAACACCTTCCATGCCACGCACAGAGAGTCTCTATCTCCCAACTCCCCAGATGACCCCTTCCTTTGGTACATACCGGGACGTGCATATCTCTACCAACTTGAGGAGAAAGCCTACTATGGCTCTGAGCCCACATCGAAGAGCTCCACAGTGACAACCGGATGTATACTTCGGTGGTAGACACTCGCTTGATCACAACAGATGTCTTTGTGATGGTGTCTGCTGTGAAGTGAGTGTTAGATATGATGAGGTGCGTTGCTTTGGCCCTTTATGTCTTTACATTTCCTGATTGGTTGTCTAGGGTGTGGTGACACGTTACGCTCACTGGGAGCCCTTCGACAATACAAACGACAAGGATAAGAGCTGCTTCGAATTGGTTTTGATTGTGACACTTCCCTTTCCTACTCAACACCCTCGCGTTTGGAATTTCACAAGCCCTCCTGTTATTTTGGACACATGGTATGGGACAAGATGGAGTCCCAAGGCCCCCTATTGGTGCTGTAGTATGCATGTTGGAGACGCTCATCACTTCATGCAACCCCACTGTATGATGGCTGAGGCTTTGGCCTGTGTGGCATTATGGGATGATAACGTCCACCAGGTGCATTCACCATCTTTATTGATTAAGGGTTACACATGTACTGATGGCACATCAGATATTCCAAGAAAGTAGAAGGGAACAGTCAAATAAAAGACTCACTCAGTAACCCGGACATGGTTGTAGTCAATCCAGATCCAAGGATTCACTCTTTATGGAGTAAACTTTTCCAACTCAATATGAAGCAAAAGTCCACTGTCACTGGTAGATTGGAGAACATCTTTCACAGTTGCTAGAAATGACAAAAACTTTGCAGCCAACCCAGGGAACCTGGCCTGTATACATAGTCTCGCTACAAGTAGTAATCAATAAGGTGAATTGAATTAAGTATAATATATGAACAGACATACCCATAACTTTTTGGCATACTGCTAACCAAAATATTAGGATGGTTACGGTCGGCAGAAGGTGTCCGGAAGTGAGTAGGAGAAGTCTATATATACCAGCAGGTCAATTTGAAATTGACTCCATAGCTCCTGTGGACGCAGAGGAACTGGTAGATCGGTACAACTCGATTGCCGAGACCCTGTACCTGACTGTACCTGACTGTAAGCGCCTGGGCGCTCGCAGGCGCCTCCGGCGCCCTTCGGTCTGGCCTGCGGCCAGAGGCTGTCACACCGAGTCATGTGATCGCTTCCGCGGCATTCCGGCGGCTCCTCTGACGTGTCCTCGTTTGACTTTATCTTTTTCAGCACTCAGCACGCCGCAACACGTCACACGGCACTACGTAGATGTGTTGTCTGACGCATAGACTAACATGATCACGGCATTTCTGCTCTGACGCGTCGCGCGGCATCATTTGTTGGTTATTTGGCTTTGTATTTTTCAGCACGTCAGCGCGCCGCAACAATTCGGACGCGTCACACGGCACAGCGCAGATGAGTACAAGTATCTGGCCGCAACTACACGCATTGTCAATCCCCCACTCGATTATTTTTTTTTGCTGTAGACACATCATCCATGTTTGTCTTGTAATATATATGCCATTTTCCACACTCTTCATAACCATTGGCATCATCCAACAATGCAAAATCCATATATTGTGAGACTTACATGTAAGCCTGAAGAGACTGAGAAATTCCATGCATAGGGGTGTCAGAACTTCATGGACTGTTTGCTACATTTAGTGACTGCTCCTGACTCCTACCACAGTTATAAGTATACTACATTGTACCCACTTACTCACATTATCATTAACCAAAGGGAGAATACTGTGCTCCAACCAGTGTCAACTGGGTCAATATCCTTCTGATGATGTGCAATGGGTCTGTAGATGTCCCTGTGAACTATGAGGAAACTCCTTCTTGCATCACTTTCTTAACTTGTCACAACTGCATGTAAGATTCTTAAAGAATCAAATTTGTAGATATTAATTGCAAACTGATGTCTTCAATACTTCATCTGTAAAGCATTGAGTTGGAGTGAATCATGAGAAGAAAAAGAGATACAGAAATAAAAATCAGAAACTAATGAAGGCTTCCAAGTTCCAGATAAATACTGGCTAGTAGGAAACTCTACTGCTCCAATAATGTTCATTCTACAGGAGGTTCTCAATGCAGTGATGTGAGAAATCCATTGATTTGAGGCAGGACTAATAAGCAAAGGTACAAATTTTATTTTCTAGTCAAAAGCAAGATTATAGTTCAATGTTATACAGACTGTCATCAACCTCTCTTCAAGACATTCTCAAGCTCTACTCAAGCCACCTCAAACACTCAAGCCATCTCAGACTGCTTTTAAGCTACTTATATGCCCATGAAATGCTTTTGATATTGCTCTTCACTTGACAGTGTCAACAGTGCTATTTGACTTAAATTTTTTTTCTGAATGTTTTTGACTTACAGAATTATTGCTACTGACTCTGCACTATAAGGGCTCATTGACAAAAACCCACTTGTTCTGCTTCAACTCCTTACAGTGATTCCTGAGTAATTTAGTCACATCACTGGGTGCTCTGGTGGATTATTGTACCCTATATTACACCCTCAATTTATTGGCATATTGTTATCATGTTCTGCTGGAAATAGAAAGTTACTTGTCCATATATCAATCCTTGCTTGGTGGTAGAGATTCCAGTCAAGTGTTCTTTTTTCAGCATATTCAAGATTACCTACTCTTCCCTTGCCAGATACTCAATCCATTGTCGGATGAGTTGTTTACACTCCCTTTCTGCTTGTGGCTATGTTCTTGTGTTCCCAACTTCTTCCCTCTGATTTCTCCTGAGGTCAATCATCTGTTTGCCTGTTCACCCCTTGGGTTGCATTTCCAAGTGATAAAGCTGGGTTCAATGCATTCTCCTGGATATTTCTTCCTTGTTCTGCTCATGATGTTGACTGGGACTTCTCTGATTTGTTGCTCTGGTGCAATTATTCTCACCTATGAACTCCAGATATTGATTACAGGTCAATTCTGCCTATTGACTATGGCTCAACATCGTTTATCTATTGTGGCTTCTTGTCTCTCCACTATGGCCCAACATCATTTATTTTTTGCTGCCCAACATCTCATAACTATGCTGTCTCAACATCATCCACATTACGGGCTTGAGGCCTCGTACTCGCCACGCATTAGCGTTGGCCCACAGCCACTTCATTATAGTGGTATTATCACATCTCAGATGTTGTAACAGGGTTACAATCAGTATTATAATCATATTATAAGATGCTAGCATATTATAACAGTATTATATTGCCACAAATAATTACACTTCATGGTAATGACTATAATCTGGCCAGCCATATTATAAGTACATGCTAAACTATCAAAAGTATTTTGCTGCTTTAAAATCTCATTATGGATCCAAAGAGAAAGAGGCAAGAAAGAGCTCAATAACCTCTAGTGGCTGGCCACCTTCCTTATTGGGTTGATGCAGAAAAAAAAAACATGATTCCCATTACATTCAGGAATCGCTGTAATACAAAAGGAAAATCATCTGACACAGGCAGTAAAAATTAGCCATTCTAAGCTTGTAACTGCATTTTCAAACAATTTTAGACCTCATCCAGTCAAGGATGGACAGTTAAGCTTAGCTTCTTCAGCTAAGGTAGCCTAAGTGGTAACTTGAAGAACCAAATGCCCTATCACTAGTCCAGAACTGCTCAATACTTATAATACTATGTGGCAATCTCAAGGAATTAGGTCTCCAAGAAAAGAAGATACTATAGCTCCGTTGGATTTGTAGTTGCCATTGTAGCATAAGGTATGAAGCACAGTCAAAAGAACAAATTGTAAATTCTCAACACATATAATAATATTGTTTCCCCTAGTACAAAATGCCCTGCTATATCAAGTAGTGTACATCCCAGCATAATCCCCATCCCCACCAGCAGAACCCCCTCACCCCACCCAGTATAATCCCCCCATTCCAACCAGCAGAATCTCCCCACCCCAACCAGCAGAATCCCCCCATCCCACCCAGCAGAATCCCCCCATCCCACCCAGCAGAATCCCCCTATCCCACCCAGCACATCCCACCCAGCAGAATCCCCCATCCCACCCAGCACATCCCACCCAGCAGAATCCCCCCATCCCACCCAGCAGATCCCACCCAGCAGAATCCCCCATCCCACCCAGCAGAATCCACCCATCCCACCCAGCAGAATCCCCCCATCCCACCCAGCAGAATCCCCCATCCCACCCAGCATAATCTCCCCATCCTACCCAGCATAATCCTCCCATCCCACCCAGTATGATCCAGCCATTCCAATTAGCACTGCCATGCAAGCATCAAAGGGAGAGAATGCGCAGAGGGAGAGAAAACGGGTTCCCTAGCTCTGCAGCTTGCTTTTAAGCAGTGGAGATGAATTGATTTCGTGGCCGACGGTATGAGGTGGCAAACTGCCGCGCCGATGCTGATGTGGCAGAGTGCCGATGCCGCTGGTGATGTGGCACTGTGCCGGTGCCAATGTGTCATCCTTTTGGTGTCAGCGGAAATGTCACGGTGGCAATCGAAATTCGGACCAGTACGGCGGTCACGTGTTCAAGCCGTCCGGTTGCCGCGTATCACGTGCCAGGTACCATCACCTAATATAGTCGATCTGTACCGATCTACCTATTACTCTGTGGACGCATCTTGGCAGTCTATATATACTGGCATGTCAATTTAAAATTGACTCCACAACTCCGGTGGACGCATCTTGGTAATCTATACCGGCACATCAATTTGAAATTGACTCCACAACTCCGGTGGACACATCTGGGCGGACGCATCATGGACGCACTTGGACGCACTTCTAAATATATTTGATGAAGTGCGTCCAAAATGCAATGAGATGTGTCTGAGTGAATCTGAGTATGTTCTTACATGTACTCAGTATTTACTCAGTATTGGTAGTAGCTATTCTCTAGACTCGCAGTGTTCTACTTTAAGGCCTTAAATCGACTTCTCCAATTGTTTAAGGCTTATTTAAGGCTTAAGGGTATCCTTAAGGGTTAGATTTAAGGATTAAAAATCGAAAATTTCTTGAAAATTTCTATGTAAAATAACAAACCTCTTCTATGTACACCTCATCGGAAGGAATCTCTATTGCACCGTCATCGGGTATTTCATCCTCTTCAGCGTCTGCGAGAGCCTCCATGAGTATTGCCTCCTCATTGATCTGAGCACAAGTGACTCGAGCTCGCTTTGGGAGTCCTGCAAATAAGGTTTCAAGCGAAAATAATGGAGGTTTCCGCACTCGTGGGAGAGATTCAAAGACTGCCTGGAGGCGCGGAAGCCTGCTGTAGTCATCTGCAGGAAGGTCATGGTCAACGACTTCCTCGTTGGCTTCATCAGACTCGGCTCGGCGTGCCTCACTATCCACTTGGCCATTTCTGTACGCCAGCCAGCAGCAGTGGAAATGAGTGCCCTTCCTCGCTCAGTTTCATCCTCGTCATTCATATCCTCCAGAAGATCTCTATAACGAGGTACACTCAGAAGTTTGTTGATTGACTCCTGTTTGTGGTTCTGTCATTTTCCACGAGGCTTGATCAGGCCTTGTTCCTGATTGCTCATTCGTATATCAGCGCCAACCTGTTAGTTAAAGTTGACATGAATGGAATACTTATTCGCAAAATCATCAAAAAAAATAACTCACCATGTGCAGCTTTTGTAACTTCTTGAGACCCAAACAGTTTCGTCGAGGGGATTGTCTGAATTTGGTGTCCGAAAAGAGATGCTCACATCCCGCCGAGTTCACAACGATTTTGAAGATCTTAATGGCAAAAAATGCAAGCTCTCGAATTTCGGCAGTACCGCTCAATCCTTTCCATGCCGCAATAGGATCTTGACCCTATGAATTGGTTAAAATGGGAAATTGAACAGATTAAACACGTACCATTGTACCCTCGAAATCCTCCCTTGCTGACTGAAAGTCCTTGAAAGGTCCGGTCGTTGCAAGATATTGAAACATTGCACTGGAGACCAACTTCTCTTTGATCTTTCAATCCTCCGCTGTATCAGTGTTATCTGGACGAAGGTTGATACGGCGATAAAGCTGAATATACCAAAAATAGAATTGTATCAGTAAGTTTTTGTACTCGGGACAGTAGTCGACGTACCCAGACAATCATATTTGTGACATTAAAATGGTTCAATCCAGCACGAGGTCCGAAAGCAGACAACCCTTCAAAAGGATTAAGAATAAGGGCTGCGAGAAAGACTGGCTGATCACAATCTTTCCATCACTTCTCAATCCTTTCCACCATAGTAACCGACAACTCGGGTTCAGGATGATCAACGAAATGAAGATAGATACCGGCAATAGTAAGAAGAACTTGATCAGGACGAGTGGAGTCCTTCTGATTGATGTTCGTCCCATAACAAATGGGTTCAATATCACCGATGACTGTCTCTAATCCTGCCCAAAATGAGTACAGTCGATTCCGGCCATCAGCAATTAAATCGCATGCACGGTTAGCCTCAGCTTCCAACCTATCTTTCTCAGTAGACTTGGCCGCCCCAACCTGTGCTGTAAGAATAGCATTACGAGACTGCATGACTGCGAGCTGTAGAGGTGCCTTCAGGTCCCGAAGGCGAAAAAATGCGATGTAATGTGTTGTCCACCGTGTAAGATTTGCAATGAGATAGGAAAGAATGACGATACGTTGAATATTTTGATCCTTGGCGATCCATTCTTGAGCAGCATCAAAAATTTTACGGACTTTTCCATGGCTATTGATCCATCCGATCAGAAAAGTTGCCTCTTCAGCAATCAATGCACCAAACTCGTAAACTTTGAAATAGTTTCTGAGTTGGAGTTGAAACTAAATGTATCTAGTGAGCGAATAAAAAGTTAACTTCCTGAGCATTTACTTACCTGGTGAGCCCAACACGAAGGGAGGACAAGGTATGGACGCCTTTTCCCTAGGACCATGCGCCCCTTTTTACTACCACCATCAGCATCAGTGACGAGATAGATAACAGTACATTCAAATCTCCTCTCGATAGTGTCAACGAGTCTCTCAAATTCTGCGCACTGCGCTTCTCCATCTTTATTCATGGCTGTCACTTCGGAGAGCTCAACAGTGTAAGACTACAATTGAAGTGTGAGTCACGCAATTGCTTGAAATGTCAAGAGAGAAGTCACTGTGTAATTCACGTTCACGCAGACACCAGCGATCAATTCCTTCCGGATATTCTTCCATTGATCCGTCCTATAAGATTCTATCAGTGGATCAATCAATCAATCAGCTAGCTGGAAACACGCACGCAATTCCCAGGTCCTCTCCTTTCAAGAGATCCTCCAACTTCACTTCAACTTTTGCTGCTGCCTCATCCAATAAGCTGTTGGCATGATATCCATAGCATCCTTCCTCAACAGCTTTATCAACTTCAACATCTCTGGGTCCTCAAACAGGCCTTCCTTTGACTTTGAAGAAACAACTGCCCGAAGAGCTTGGGCTTTCACCACTTCAAGTTCGGCCTCAGTCTTACTGAAGGGCATGTCAAGGGCATTAAAGACTCGGAGTTTGGGTTGCTTGAGCTTTTTGTGTTCTGAGGAGGATGTATCTTGCGAGGGCTCCATATCATTTTTATCGAGCTCTGAAATCTTGCGCTTGGTTGCCGTTGTCTTTGGTTTTGATGACGCGCTGTTATTCTCTGAGTCTCTCTGTCTCTGTGCCTCCTCTCTTGCTTCCTCTGATGCATAGGGGCATGGCTGGCATGTTTTAGAACGACGCTTCCCCAGTATATGTGTGATAAAAACAGTCTTTTCACCACGAAGTGCACCGGCCACGGTGCATGCTAGAAAAAGTCAGAACACTCTGCAATACACTCAAATTATTTTCTTAACATACCATCTATGAATGCCTGCTCCCTTCTCTGATACTTCGTGGCCTCATCCTCATTCCTAATGCTCTCTTCCAACGTGTGAGCTCCCAAATCCTGGTAATGCTTGACACATGCTTTGCACCATGTTTCGTGTTGGGTGGAGTTTTTGCGTTCTCCTTTGTGGAAAAAGGCCCAGAGAGGATTCGTGGATACAGACATGTACTGTAGAAGACGACGGACGTGTAGAGACTATGCCGGTGACTCCAACGCCCAAACCTCTAGTGCAAAAAAATTGTATTTCTCATAGCATTTAGTTAACCGTACTGTAGAGGCCGTCGAGGGTCGCAATAGACATGTAGGGACGTCGTCGGCGACCTCAACGATCCTCTTGTGCAGGAAAAATTGTATTGCTCATCGTATTTAGTTAGCCGAGCTTAAGCCTTAAACTACCGCCTTAAGCCTGAAATCCATCTTCCCAAATCCTTAACCCTGAAATTTAAGGGTATTAAGCCCTTAAACGACTTAAGGGTTAAACCCTGAAGTGGAACACTGCATGGACGCACCTGCGTGGACGCAAAATTCTTGCGTCCGGGAAAGAAACGGGCCTACGTAACTTGCCATGCGAAGCAGAGGCACCTTTCCCCAGTATCATTAAAGCGCGGTAGCCGATGAGACTCGAGAGTCTTATGAGGGAAGGAAGTCGTCCAGATAACAAGGAACCTCAAACTCAGATATAGATAGATGGATAGGTAGATGTATAGACAGAACTACATGGCGTGGTCCTAAACGAACATGCCGGGTGTAGACGTTATATAGCCAGTGCTACAGCATACATGTATACATTTACAAAATGTTTTCATTACACCCCTATCCTTCTCTTGCAAATATCGGCTTTTATACCTAGACTGCGTTAAAGCCAAGTTAAAGCGTGCTAATTTCCAGGCCTGAAAATTCACTCACTCATAATTTCAAGAAAAATCAAACCCTCCACCATCACCACCGTCACCGCCGGTTGTAAAACCCCAACCCCCTTTGCCACCAGACCCTCCTATGCGATAGATGGTATAAAACACGGAATGACCATGATTTAGTGATAATCTACCTTGCAAGCCCGAATAGTTGTAAGATACTCCGTCTTTCGTGCTGACTTTGAATGCTCCGCCCGCTCCTCCTGCTCCTCCTGCGATTGCAGAGGATCCACCTTCGGCACCATCACCAGCTTGAAATACCTCAGTTTTCCACGATGTCACAAGAGATTTCAAGTAGTGAATCACCTGTTAAATTTGTGACATTCATGACGGAGTTTCGGTTCATCTTCTACGATTGTCATATATTTGTGTGGATCGTGATAATGGTCGAATAAGTAAATGACAGCTCACCGTCGAGTCCGATGCCACAATTTGGTCAAGGACCATGATATGCTTCGAGAGCGCTGATGCGTTGTCTGTGCTATTGAAAAACTGGCTTATCTTCCCTCGCTTAGAGGCAGCGCGGAGATCGTCAGTCAATGATTTTACTTCCCTGGATGAACGGTGAACACTCGGCGGGGAGTAATGAAAGAGTCACTGGCAACACTTACAGCGCGATGCCCTCGATGATCGGGTGAAGTTTCGTCTCTTCTTCCTGATGTTCAGCGATATGAGAGAAGATTGGGGTCAGGCGATTAAATCGCTCCTTCAGCTTCTCCAGACCTTCTTCATTGTCTCGGGTTTGCTATTTTGGGGAGTAAGGACTCAGGAGAGATGAGAGTTCGGATGTGGATTTCTTACCTGGACATTGTTGAGGACATCGAGCAACGTAGCAAAGGCAGCACCCAGTCCTGGAACTGGAGCGCTATCCGCAAGCTTTTGTAGGGTTTGAATGGTAAACTTGACCATGCTGAGCTGTGTCTCTCCGAAGTTTGTTCCTCGTGACTTTCGAATGGGAGCCTCGAGCTGTTTATCCGGATGTATACTGGCGTCCCGATCTTCTTGCAGTTCAGATGTCCGTATGGCTTCAGCATCTTCTCCCTCCTCTTGACCCCGAGATCCAAACACGTTTTCAAAATAGTCGGACTCCTGGACTTGAGAAGCCTCAAGTACGGGTTCGCGGTCCCCTTGAACTCGGGAAACTCCAAGCACAGCCCCAGCATGCTCCCGCCCCTCCTGAACATGAGAAGCTCCAGGAACCATTTCCGCATGCCCTCTGCCTTCCTGAACTCGAGAAGGTCCAAACTCATTGCTGGCTCGCCCGCTATCCTGCAAATTGGATGTGCCTTGAATTGGAGAATTGTTGGCTGTGGGAAAAGAGAAGAACTTCGGGGCTGATGAAGTCATTCTCAGGCTCCTCCGTAAAAGGTTTGGCATTTTGGTGAAGTAAGAACGCAAGGAGCTCACGGAGAGGAAACCAGATAGTCAAAGAGTGAGAGAGGTGGTACAACGGTCGTGACGGGGAAAGTCAAGGTTGAAAAGGCAAAATTTTCACGTAAACGCTTGTTACGAGGCCTCTTAAAGGCCGAGTTAATTAACTTAGGTCAGATTTATATTGCAGTCTCCACGACAACCGAATTGCGGTCTGGACCGGGTCTTCCAAGGACTAATGACGTCGACAACCACGACGTCATGTCTCATTTCTCCAATGTCCACCCTCCTCCGTCCCTCAAGCTTGCCTTCATCTCGAGTACAGATTCTCCAACGAAATCAGCTCATGTCCATGGTTTGCACATTCTTACATTTTCGGCGATCACAGAGAGTTATGGCGGATGGTAAACGAACGTTGACAGGGAGCGGAATGGTATATATCTATATATATTATTATAGAACGCTACGGAACCACGGAGAAAGACGGAGAAAGATGGAATGCAGGTGATCTCGATGTGTCACAAAGTGTCGGGTGGGGATCGAGCACAAGACCACATCCTCTCAAAATGCAGATGAACGGGTTATCACCGAATTGTGAAGTATATCACGATGATCCTGTTCAGACAGCCAATACATCGCGCAGCAAGCTGACGACAAGTACTCGCTGTTTGACGAAAGTTTGCGGGAAAGCGGTTACGAGAATTGTGCGGGTCACCCCTGCAGATCATGTGCGGGCCGGCGGGCCCATGCCTTGGATTAGCTGTATTTCTCAGTACACTACATCCAGAAAGTTGTACACAGCCAGGATAGCTTTTTAGGGCTTTATCTACATTATAATATTTTCTTGGCTTTTTAAACCCTCAGCCAAGTGCTCTATTTGAGTACCAGTGCTGCTAAATGACCAAATTTCGAGAATTTTTGATCAACATACTTATATACTGATAATTACCGAGGATCTGGTCATAGAAAAAATTCAAGGGACATCTGTGCATTTTAAAAGCATATTCCGTCAATCTCCGAGGTACATATCTGCTTGTTAATGCAAGCCGAGTCGAGGCAAAGAGAGAACGGGGCTCTCAAGAGGCGTGGGAATTGGCATCGGGTAGCCCCGAATGACGTCGAGACGAGCTTTTCTCAACGTTGAAGGTACTAACGCATGTATATTGATCTTTCATTACTTATAAGCTATTTTCCTAAGTTTTAAATGCAGCATTGAGCACAGGTAGCAATAGAGAGCAACAGTTAGTTAGATGCGTCGGGTATTGGCTGTTCCACACCTGGCCCGCACCTGGCCCACACATAGTCCCAATGATGTCATATGTGCGGCCCGCCCCGATGGATCTGCGGGTCATTTCTCGACGTGCGTGCCACTTTCCAGGTCACACATGTACGAAATTTGAACTTGTAAGAGTAGGTACAGGCCTTCATACTTGTACTATTCATCTTCTCATATTCGCATATACATATCTATCATTTAAGTATCTGTTTTCAAGCAGGGATTAGCCTGATCAAACTTGAAAAAGAATGTATTAATAGTGTCTGCTGACTACATTGTCTAAGAGACTCAGAAAGTGGATCAGACTGCTTAAATAGGGAATTTTCGTTGAGATATTCTTCAGTATGCATTTCTACATAGTGGAGGATAATTTGAACCAATATTTTGGTGGCACGCACATACGCAGCCACTGACCCGCTGACCTGCAGGGGTGATCCGCACAATCCTACACACCGTGCGGGAAAGGTATAGAACATCATACGGAGATCTCCAATGAGATTCAAACTCCCCTCGGCTGAGACGGCAGCTCCACTCAGTTGGATTCTTAGCGGCGCAACTTGTGCGCCAGTCCCCGACTCCGTTGTAAGCCCAATTGAACTCAGCAGCAGTTCATCAAGTTGAGGTTCGAAAATCAAGTCATTCGGTCACGGTGTTAAACTGGGTCAGACGTATATGCAAGTTCCCTGGACCCTGACAGTACTAGTACTCACTACTAGCAGCGTAGCTCCAAAAACATTTCCACTCATGCACCATAAAGCAGCCCACGCAATTGACCAATTAACACTCCGCAGTATAGGACCATTACTCTCCATGTCTTCAAACTCAGGCCACCAATCTCATTCCTCCAAAAACTGCGGTCAATACAAATCAATGGGATCAAAAATTAGGATTTGTGATGATTGTTGGTTACATCCGGAGTCGGAATGAATTGATCGGTTCTGACAGCACCCAGACTGAACCATTGAATATAAAACCTTTTCACCGAACAGATGACAAAACACTGGGGGCAAGCTCATGGGAAGCAGAGGTCTGGCTCCCGCACGGGAAGCGGACCAAGACTTTACCATCACACCAGCCGGTAATCAAACAAGTAGATCCGAACTTAGGATACTCTTATGATACTCAAGATGTACTTAGATTCCAATAATAGAAACTAACCGATGCCTAGCAACGGATTTTGAGATCCAAGATAGTTTTCTTTCAAAGAATACAATGGTAAAAGAATACAAACACGAGATATATATGTATGTACAACAACAATGAAAGCAAGCGTCGACAGCTAAAACAGGAAAAACAAAGGAGCAACTTTAGGGAACTATCAAATGCGCGCAAGTCCTCTCGTCTCGACGAGAGGACTTCCCGCCACATTTCACTCAAACGAACGGAAAACATCGATTCGAGATAATACCTTAGTTCCGACTAACAACCTTTGCGATGCCAACCGAAACTATCCCCTATGTCCTCCTGTGGCTTGGATCCCGGAATGTCACATGTGACCGTAACTCGTGACGTGACAGTAGCTCGTGACGTGTTAGTGACTTGTGATGTGATGCAATTAAATCAGCAAAGTTGCGAATAAAAATCTGATAAAATCCAGAAAAAATCCTGATTGCTGCAGGCTGACCCTCAAAGACAATGACATGATCGGTAAGGTAGGTGGCCATGATGAAATTGTGCTCGATAACAAATGCAGTCTTTTTTTGGCGTGAAGAATGGAATTGCATGTGAAGACAGTAGATCACCGTTTGATGACCTTGCTAGCTGTATTGGAATATGTATGATCGACATTCAGAATCACGAAAGTACTTGAGGATCTCTTGCCAACTGGGAGGGTCCTGTAAACAATATTGATGTAGCTTTTCAGGAAAAGAGAAACAGGCAGCATACCTCGTAACGACCGAGGCTTTAATTTTCCAGCCAGAATCCTGAGTGCGGTACTTTGTACAAGCCAGGAGAAATGATTAATGAGGAAATCAGACCAATAGCCTTGGCGGTCTCCATAAGTTCTTGATTTTCAAAGGGTATAAAAGTGAAGAAAGGCTAAGGATGTGAACAAAGAAAGGCTAAGGTAAGTGGTTTGATTATCCTTTCAAAAAATATACAGGAAGGGGACAAAAGTTGGGGAGAGAAAGGACATCCAAGTCGACACCATCCAGCTCGCAACCTAAGCCAACCTCCAAGTCGAGTTTATCCCGCTTGCAACCAAAACCAAACTCCAAGTCAACTTCATCCAGCTCGCTTGAGAGTCCCAAACTGAAGTGTATGGAATGCCTACAAACATGCCTAACCCACCTCCACCACCTCCACCTTTGCAGAATAACACTCACACGCCTACTCGAGGTCGGAATCTGAACATGGGTATGTTGAAAGAAAATCATAGCAAAGACCAGTGATACAATGGGCAGTTTGACCTTGATTCAAAAATTTGAAGGTATAATGGCGTGCTGTTGTTTATCAAACATAGGGCAGAAGTCAAAGGATTGACTGATTCCCTGACTCATAAAAATCTCCGTACCCTAAGTGACAAGTTCAGTATTGTCCCTCTGTTCATTCCCAATGTCATCTAAGAGAAAACCTCCGTCTATGCAGAACACTTCGTCATCGTCTAGACCAAATCGTTCATCGTCGACGGAGAATTCTGCAACATCCTCTAGGCCGAATCGTTCATCTACTATGCAGAATTCCGCGAACCGTTCATTGTCTGGGCTGAGTCGTCCGTCGTCTACGCAGAATCATTCATTGACTGCGCAAAATCCTTCGTCCAGGCCTAACTCTGCGTCGTCTACGCAGAAACCCTCTTCCAAGCAACCTGCTCCCGAAACTAGGTTGAAGAAATCGAAAAAAGCGACCTGATCCGCATACCCTGAGATCAGGTGCCAGAAAAGGCTAGAGGTACTATTGTGAGTTTCAAGTTTCTGCATTTAGAAGGTAAATACTCACATGAAGATACTAGCGCGCCTTTCAAGTGCATATATGCGTGGTGTGGGGGCTCGCCGACAGAACATCTGCACCTGCATGACCAGCTCCTACTGTCAAGCAGAAGTTTGCCATCAGCACTCTCCAAGATTTCTCGACACTGGTGATGAACTTGGGCAAGTGCGATCCTGAAAAAGTCCACAGCAAATGCATTGAAAAAGCTTGCCTTAACTATTTCAACAACGGGGCAAGAGGTAACAGCCTTGCAAAAGATGTAGCCCTGGTAGACGAATCGAGCATCCGAACATTCTTTGTGCTGTTTGATTCCTATGGTTTCGAGGTTTGGTGCCCTGACTTGTCTGCTAGTGCCTCGGAGCTTGATGCTTGAGAGCTGCTTGTTGAAACCTGAGACCGAGACCGAAATCGAGTAGGCATGAAGATCTCCTGGTCTCCGCTTTCCTGGCTCAACTCGTCCAAATCCATGTTCACTTCATGGTCAGTATACTCCTCATACTCCTCCTTTGGTTCATCATCATCAGTGTTGTAGTCATCGCTCTCGTTGCTTTTCTCCTTGGCTTTTTCCTTGCCCTTTCCCTTTCCTTTTCCTTTCCCCTTTCCCCTTTCCCTTCTCCTTCCTCCCAATACCCCATTGTTCCCGCAAATGATCTTGCAGAATTCCTTCAAGTGTATTGTGCATAAACCCAAGCATGATGTGCTTGACAGGATCAAAGTATTCAAGGTCATGGAGCGATGTTCAGCACACACCATTTTTTGATGCAATTTCTTCCTGGTGCCCTATTCTCGTCTCTGCCAACCACTTGTCCACCTGCTGCCTTACTATCGCTCGATCCCGCAAAGGGTATTTATCCAAATCTAGGCATTCGATGTCACCATGGAGACCCAAGCACCATGAGCAGTATAACCGAGTGCTATGCGACAGAAAGCTGGTTATCTTTCTCATTGCTTCCAGATCGGCAATGAGTGGAACCACCATGACACAGATGAATGTTCCTGTAGGATGGAGATGGGTCTGTATTGTGACACCATGCCAATGAGTGTTGAGCACCTCTATATGAAGATGCAGGATATTGGATATAGTGTTTGTATCTGGAGCTTTAGGGCCAGGAGTGATTGCAAGAATGAAGGTGTTTTCAGGAAGATAGCAGAGTGCTGGGGGAAGGTTCATGCAACAGAGCAGGATAGCACCACAGGATACAATTTTACCAGCTATCTTATTTGTAAACGGGTTGAACCAATCAACGTATAGAGAGAATGTCAAATTGCCTGGTTGCTCAGGAAAGTCGGGTTGCGAATGCCAAGCTCTACTTTGCCAGGTATCCCTCACATTTCCATCAGGAGAGGGTGGGACATTGTAGGACCTGTTGATCATCTCCTCCATCCCTGGACGTTTCAAGAAGAACTTGAGCCATGACCTGAAACACTGGGTGCTATACAAGCGCCTAGGGATGGCAATTTCTCCTCTTCCAGTTCTCCTTGTGGTTTTCAAAGGTGTTCCACAGGGATTCCTCTGATATACTCCTCGCTTCCAAAGACAATGATCAGGAAGGTTTGCCATGTGGGGATAGAGTGTGAAGCACTTGGGACAGCAGACAGTGCGAATGATTGTTGGTTCGATTTGTAGAGAGCTGTAAGTAGAACAAATGTCCTGAGGAGTGGAGACCTGTATATTGATATCATAGCCACAAGTTTGTAGCGATACCGAAATGATGTGGAAGGCGGTTGCAAGAATGAAGGCAATGCCATTCAGAACCACATTGGTAGTGGTACGACTGGCACTGCCCTTGAGATGAAGCCAAGCTGCTAGGAGAGCTGTCAGATAGGTTATTATTGACAAGCTCTCGTCTGGAGAAGAGATGAGGATTATGAGTAGTCAGTCAAATGCATCAGTAAGTAAAACCACACACTGCATTCCTCTTGCACAGTTCAGATCCTCCCTGCAGAATCCCATTGCACCTCTATGATATCCTCATTCTCATCATCTGACTCATCTGCATCTGAGCCATTCACATTGGCTTCCTGTTGCAATGAACTCAATCAGTCGCAGTTTCGGTGGTCAGTCCTCGTGCTTCTGCCAACCCGTTGGCCAGGGAGGTGTTCTCTGTTGTTGTCGTACGTGAATCGTTCACACTTGGAGCAATTGCAAACCACTTTGTTGGATATATAGTGTGTAGGGCTTAGGGCTCCTGGCGGATCGGATTTGACTCGGATTTGGCGAGTCAAACATCCTAATCCGCATCTGCGGATAGCATCTGACAATCCACCGGATTAATCTGTGGATGGTAGCCACCCATGCTGTGTCACAATACTGAGTCTTTTTCTACATTTTTTTTGATCCTTTTAATGTAATTTTGTCTATTACTATGCTTTGATGTACTGTACTTACAGTAATTACTGGATTTCTCACAGAGTCTTTTGGCGTGCAAACAATAGAGGTTCTCACACCAACTAGACCATTGTTGGTGTCTGTATTTGGACCATATCCTGTTGTTCTAAAGCACATGTTGCTTTCGGAGATACAAAAATCAAGAATGACATGTATAGTAGTAAGTACCTTGGGGACTGACCTAAATAAGGTAACAACAGCCATTGGCAAGGGGTCCGAAAAATTTATTTTATTACACAACCTCGAAAAATTTTTTAAGGACCTTGAGCAGACCAACCGACCAACCGACCTTCCATAAAAGGTAGCTTATGTAATATACACATCATCAATTTCGCCTTCCTCGTTTCTGAGACCGACCTCTCTCTGCCTCGCAAACCTCGCACAGCCAGCCAGACAGCACAAACTCATCCAGCTGCACACATATACAATGGTACTATGATTTGGGAACACAAAGGTGAGTTTCCTGACGCAAAAAATGGCAGTAATAGTACTCACCCATTTTGCTCAGTTGCTGCAACCAGCTGCAACGTCGGTCGACTTCTCTCTCCATCTTGGACAACCACCCCGCACACACACACGAAGATATTGCTACCTTCCATCACTCTGGGCCTTTTGGTACGCTGGGATTTCTCATCTGAGTCAATCATTACTGTTTTTTTTTCTGAGTACACTGATGGAGTGGACGGCCAGGCAATGAGGATATTTGATTTTCCGTCTTACGTGACCTATCCTCGCTGCCGCTGCCTATGATAGCTTACTTTACTTCATCTTTGTTGCTCAAACTGTCAGAAAGGGATGTAAAATTATTTTATATGCACTATCCTGCTCTTCTCAACGTCTACGAAGCCCAAAAATATTACGCATCAAAAATTTTTTAGTGGCCTGCGGACCTCCAACCGACCGACCCCAGAGTGTACCGGTCCACAGTATCCGAACCCCCTTGGCCATTGGACAACACCTTCCCACGCCATTAATCCATCCGCAGATAATCCTCGGATTGGTCGGATGGTATCCATCGGATATTGAGCTCTCAGAGAGGCCATCCGCCATCCGAATCCGAGTGGTTATCGCTCGGATTGTCGGATGCCATCCGATCCGCCAGGAGCCCTAGTAGGGCTGCAAAGAATAGAAAGGCTTTGACTCTTTGTATTCACAAGTTATATACATTTTCATTTAATGCCGGTCTTTGTTCTATATCTGTCGTACTACTACAGTGTTTTCTATATAAGTATATAAGGTACACTGCGGATTGCAGTGCAATCCTGGATTCAGCCCCTGCTAAGGTTACACGAAGTACTTGGGCCTAGCTACTAGGGCCCTTCGAATTCAATAGTTTAGATTACCGGTGGAGCTGTCCAGTCTGCTTCCCATGAGGCTTCCTGCCTGGGAGCTGAGGGCCTGCTTCCCATGAGCTCGCCCCCAGTGAAAGCCCTCACTGAAAGCGCGGTCCATTACTTGACACTTTGCTTCATATTCGTGAGCAAACAAGAAAGCTGTAGATGAAAATTTCTGAATAAAGTAGCTTTTCGGCAATAACATCGGCTTTGAAATGAGCTCTCAATATTTTAGATTGCTTGTTCAGAGCTGTATGGTCTACTACACGCTGGTGGAGATGCAATAGGTCGATAGCAGACAAAAGTTGCAAGAGCTCTGACAACGTTGAGCAAGGAATAATGGGCAAGCACTGGCAGTAAGACCGAGGCATTGCGAGAGAGTCATGGTGGTAAAGCGTAGAAGGCAATGAAACACTGAAAACAATGACCTCATGCGGGAATCGCCATTTAAAATTTCAGAACCCGAATTTGTTGATCAATCGGTGGGACACATCCCTCCTCCTGTCCCTTCGGTCCAGAGTCAGGGACACTCCCTCTCCTCCCCTTGGTCAGAGTCAGGGATAGTTTCGTCGTGAAGCAAGGTATAGACATTCAGTATCATCATGGAACCCTTGGGTATCTCATACCCTCGCAGAGTCGCCAAAGTTGGGCAGATGCTGTTTTCCAAGTACTTCGTCCAGTGCTTTCTGAGCTTTCTTCTGTACATCATGATGCAAAAAAGTACAATTGTAGCATAGAATCGAGCTCGAAGTCAGTCAACGATGCACTGACTGGGACTACTGCTAGATTAGGAAGGAGCCTCATGCTGACCCAAGCCTGGCTTGAGCCAACTTAATGACCCGGGTTTTGTACAGGCTCAACCCGCAGCAACACTATGTATTTTGAATACACCCACATATCGGGATATTTCATTGAGTGTGTATCCTAACAACGCATTTTCAAGTAGTGTTGTAAATCCTCCAAAATTAATTTGGATCTAAGAATGCAGATCTTCCTGTCCTGACATGGCCAGCTTCGCCCATATAGCTTGCAAATAGCTCTCCCAATGCTTAGACTGCCCCTTTTTTTGGTTTTTGTTGCTCATGGACTCATTCTACAATTTTCAACGAGCAAGTAACCTGGGGCAACACTACGTATTTTGAATACATCCACATATCGGGATATTTCATTGAGTGTGTACCCTAACGACACATTTTCAAGTAGTGTTGTAAATCCTCCGAAATTAATTTGGATCTAAGAATGCAGATCCTCCTGTGACACAGCCAGCTTTGCCCATATAGCTTGCATATAGCTCTCCCAATGCTTAGACTGCCCGTTTGTTTCGTTTTCATTGCTCATGGACTCATTCTACGATTTTCAACGAGCAAGTAAGTCTTAGTTATGTACAGTTCTCTAGATTTTTCTTAATCATTTTCTGCTATACAGAGCACCTCGTTGATGCCATTCAAGCAGAGCGAAATTGACTATACCTCAAACAGTCAAGATCCTTGACAGTCAATAGGGTATGTTCCCTTAGTTACTACTCATCTCCTTGCCAGTGTCCCTCATGCATTGTCTTCAACAGAACGGTGACCTTGAGATACAACATTACACCAATCCCCATTCTTATCATGTTACAAACCATGAGGATTATGAACACCCTAATTCACCTCTTGAAGAGACAATTTTTCGCCTACAAGGTGTTGTCTACAAGTGTGAACTGCCTCCCATGATGGCAAGCAGGTGCACAATGTTTAATCATTCTTAGGGCCTGTTCTGTAACTGGTATTGGATAGGACTCAGGAATTTAAAAAATGACGTGATTTTTTGATATACCTGTCCAACAAGCATTGGACAAGGAACTAATGAATCTGTTCTGTCAGATAGGCTGACCGTGTGAAAACCCCTATGTACTGTTATCAGCACATCCAATCTTTTGCACAAACCTCCACATCGATGGTCCGCTACAAGCCCAAGTCTCGCAAAAAGCGTGTGGCTGCTTTCCTAGTCGTAACTGCTGCTGGCACAGCTGCAGCTGCTGTTGCTAGCCAGTGCAGGAGGCCCTTTCTGACTGGTATATTCACTGGAGAGATGTCGCTAGCAGATATGTTAAAAGGTATGTAATAAACCTCCACGTCCTATTGGCAGTAACTAAATTAATTGTAAACAGGCTGCAATGAACGGTTTCGGAGGATGTTTGGCATGAACAAAAGGGTTTTTCATCCACTTGTACAGGAGTTATGCAATACATGTGGCTTAAAGGATAGTTGTCATGTCTCAGCTGATGAGAAAGTGGTGATATTCCTTCGTACCATGGTATCTGCATGCTCTAATAGAGAGCTACAGGAGTGCTTTCAATGAGGAGGAGATACAATCTCGTCGTGAGTACCAGTTCATTGAAATGCATACCCACTTTTTAATCCTAGTATGACAGCTATTTCAGCCAAGTCTTAGATATGCTCTGTGGAGCTTTTTATCGCAAGTACGTCACACTACCCTCCACCAGTATACCAGAGGAGATATCCAACAATCCCAAGTTCTCTGGTTACTTCGATAATTGCATTGGTGCCATTGATGGATGCCACTTTCATGCCTGTGTTACTGCCGATGCAGTACCCCACTTTTGCAATCGAAAGGGCTTCATTTCCCAGAATGTTCTTGCTGCATGCACATTTGACATGGAATTCTGTTATATACTTAGTGGATGGGAAGGGAGTGCTGCTGATGGTCGCGTTTTTGATGATGCTTGACAGACCGATTTTCTGATTCCAGAAGGGAAGATATATCTTGCTGATGCAGGTTTTCCTTCCTGTGATGTTTTACTGGTGCCATATCGTGGGGTGTGTTATCATCTAAAAGAATGGGAGCAGGTTTCACTACGGTCAGTATTGTAGCTGTCTTGAACTCACTATTCTGCGCTCACTTGAATCATATAGACCCCGCAATGCCCTTCGAAATGTCATTGAGCGCATCTTTGGTGTTGACAAGAGGAGGTTCAAGATCCTTACTGTTGCACCAGAGTATCCATTCCATAAACAAGTCAAACTTCCACCAGCGGCAGCTGCTCTTCATAACTTCATTCACTGCTTGGATCCCACTGATAATGCTGATGAATTGAATCTAATTTTCAATTCTCATACAACAAGTTCTCAATCAGGACGGGAAGGAAATGACGATGACTTGATGGATGAGGTGACTGCTGAAGAAAGAACATGGGCAAATGCGAGACGTGATCAAATTGCAGAGAAGATGTGGGTAGATTATCAGTCATACTTAGCACAACAGTAGTACAAGAAAACTATCTACTCCTGGAGCTTCAACTTCAAGATCTCAGTGCAAAGCTCAACATCATCCTCCGTATTGACAAGAAGTTCTGCAAAATCACTATCCTTTGAAATGAGCAAGAGGAGTTTGGCTTTATCACCCAACGACAACCAGTTCACAAGCCTGCTTCTTCACCTTCTTGCCCAAATCATCACTATCATCTTTCATAGCCAATGCGACATTATCCATAGCATGAGACATATGCATGAGTGACGAAGAGGTTGATGATCTACCACTGCAGTCACGATGACCATGCTTTTTGGGGCCTGGAGTCTCTGCAAGAGCAGATACTTTACATTTTGAACCTTGCCAACAGATGATCAGTCGAGCCAGTCACGAACAAGGATAAGTATAAGCCACATACCAATTTTGCTGCAGGAGTAGCATCCTTCTCACTTTCACCATCAGAGGATGAATCAGATACCATATTACTTTCCTTTCCAGCTTGATAAGCATGGATACCAGTAGCTAAAGCACCCTCCAGGAGCTGCAGCATATCTGCATAGATTGGAAAAGACTTCCCTCGGTAGCTAGCGAGACGCTCATCAACCTACAAAAACAATAGCTCAATTTGAGTTGAAAATGAGAAGAAGGAAGTCTTACCAGGGCCAAAGTCTCCCATTGCTCATCACTTGCCTCAACACACTGATTCTCATCATCCCAACCCCACCCAGACTTCTCAACCAATGACTTGAAGATATGGAACTCAGTTTTGAGCTGAAGAGAATGGTACATGAGTATACTCAAAATAAAGAAGCCAAAGCTTATACATACATAATCCCAATGATCACGGATACTCTGGTCAGTCTTTGGTGCTCCACCACTCTCTATCTCACTTCCAGCCAACCCAGCAACAGCCGCTGTAATTGCCTTGCCCTTCCATTTCCCTCCTGCTTCTGCTCCATAAATATCTCCATCAACTTCTTGTCATCAGCCACACTATAAACAGCATGAGGACGTAGGGTCTTCTTGGCAGTCTGTGGGCTGTCAGCATTGATTTTCTTCTTTGGAGTTGGTTTGGGTTGGTTGGGGTCCTTGGGCTTGTTTTTGGAGCCAGGTGGCCTTTCTGGGCGTCTTTTCTGGGCAGGATTGACTGGGTCAGGTGCCCCAGTATCAGGCTGTTGATTTTCTTTGTTCCCAGACTGATCCATAAAGCAAAAGAAGAGGGAGAAAGGCAGAAAGGCGAGGACTCACTAGAATACTCACACATATATTATTTGACAGCTATCCAATCTAATGATTTACTGAACGCGCAACAGCGGGATAGCAACTATCAATGAATATATTTGTCTATCCTATCCTACATAATTTTTTTTGGCAGGGCGTGCCTTATCCAATACCCACTACAGAATGGGCCCTTAACTCATTAGTTAGCTGATATCATAACACAGTAGGGTGTATGCTCAGAAACAAGCTCTGTACCTCTGCCAGCACATTGGAATTGTAGGGCTGGGTCTTCCATATATGTCTACTGCCATAGATCCCAAGTTCCAGCATGCTCTGAATGGTCAAAATCTCAATCCCTGGACTGCAGACAGCTCATTCAGTCCTGGCCACATCGGTATCACTCCCAATTGTTGTTACTTCACTGTGGGTTCTGCCGCATCTACAAAGCAGTCTATACCATTTCAGGATGGCATCAACCCAGATGGTATTCTTCAGTCACTCGTCACAAGGATAATTCAGTCCTCTATATGAAAGCTTCAAAGCCAGGTCTAAAGTGGTGGTAAGTTTTCCAATTTCACATTCTTTCAACATTTTCTCCTTTTTTTTCACTTATCCCCTTCTAAAGGTACATGGATATCCAACCTGCTGATATCTCAATTGGCGACATTGTCGAAATACAATTTACAGTAATGACCATTTGACAGCGTGATAGTTTGTACAAAATGATCATGATTCTGAGGTCTGTTGCATTATTGGATGATTCCATCTCAACTGTTCGTACTATTTCAGATTTTTTGGGCTATACTTATGCTTATATTCATCCAGGCTGCGTCTGTGAGCAGAAACCGTGCATTCTCATTGAGAAAAGACCTGCCAATCGAATTAGCTGGTCTCCTAACTTCATCTGACTTCAGACAACATAGTACCATCCTAACGGATTCCATTCTGTGTCTTCCTTATACTTTGATCTCAGAGACTACCGGTTCTGCCCGGATTCGTCTTCATCCTTTCCCAAAACCCAAATAAGACTTCCGCTCGGGTCCGACATGTTTCCTAACGCTAGGATCCGCCCGGACTTAACAGTATTTTAGACTTCTCTCTTGTTGTCTACAATGTCCCAACATTCTCAACCATGAACTCCTTCTCCGACACCGAACCTTACGGTTCCAGTGACTCCATTCAAAAATGCTTATTATTCCAACCTCTTCCGTAATGTTCAAATTCGCCAACACAGACACTCCAGCAGCATTTTCACACACCCGAGCCCAACCAAACCCCGCACAAGTCCGTTTAAGGAATTCCTCAATAGCTGGGACGGCCCGGAGCCAGGAGACTCCACAAACTCAAGGCCGTTCATATGTCCAACAGCAAACTCAAGGATCCTCTTGAGCAGGACCCTCGCGTACACCCGCCAATCCCGATGATGGCCATGGTCCTCCACCGGGCCAGCATTATGGTCAGGGAAATGACGGGGACGACAATGGACAACATCAGGGTGGTGGAGGAGGTGGATCTGATGACGGTGGCGGAGGACCACTCGATGATGGGCCTCCGGGAGGAGAAGATGGTTCCGATGATTCTGACGATTCTGACGACGAAAGGAGGCAGTTCATTACCGCTGTCCAAAGTTTCAACGAGATCATCGGAAAAGTTACACCTGGTCACAGTGAAAAGACAGAAGTAAAGAAACCTGACGTTTTCGATGGGTCAGATCCAAAGAAGCTCTGTCCGTTCCTGATGCAGATCCAGATTAATCTCCAGAACCGTCCCAAGGCATACGTGACTGATGCCGCAAAAATCAGTTTCATTCTTTCCTATCTCTCCGGCACCGTGCTCAAATTCTTTGAGCTGGAAATCCTCAACCCGGATCCCGAGGAACCTGCTCCATGGACCCTTGACTTTGGTATTTTCGTCAAGGGGTTTTCGATGAGGTCAGGGATGCTGAGGACCGATTGGAGGCCCTATTCATGAAGGATTCCGATCGGGCCACGAAGTACTGCGTCAAGTTTCAACAACTTGCTTCGCAGGTCGCTTGGGATGAGAATTCCTTGCGACACTTTTTCTGAAAGGGTTTGGCTCCGCGAATCAAGGACGCCCTTGCCCTAGTCGTCGAGAAACAAAACATTCCCTGTCTCAAATCCCAGGTTCTCCAAATCGATTCCTGTTACTGGCATCGCCAAACTGAGAAGAAACAGGAAGAAGCAAGCGGGGGAAAAGGGAATTCCAGGGGGAAAGGCTCGGGAGGTAATAGTTCCAGTTCCAGCTCCGGAAAGACCTCAAACTCCAGTAAAGGGGGGAAATCCGGAAATTCCTCCAATGCCTCCAATTCCAACTATAGTTCCAACTCTAATTCATCCTCGTCGTCTTCGTTCCCTTCCGGCCAGAAGAAACCCTGGGCTAACAAGCTCGGGAAGGACGGAAAGCTATCCCAGGACGAAAGGGACCGCCGCAAGAAGAACGATCTCTGTATGTTCTGTGGCGGGAAGCATTCGACGGATGACTGTAACAAGCGGAAGGCGGCAAATGAAGCTCGTGGCCGAGCTGCAAACACAGAAAACACCTCCTCCAGTAGTACTTCCGTGACTGGTACTGCTTCCATGCAGTCCCCAAAAATAGTCAGCGACTCTGATGCCTCAGCATGAGGTCAGAGTTGCATTGACCGGGATCGTTCCAATCAGGAGGTTACTCTCAACGCCACTGCTCTTTCCATTAAATGCTTAGTTCATATACTAAACCCGAACTTTCCATTTCTTTTCCGTTGCTTTTGGATTCTGGTTCTTCAGATTTTTTTATCGACTCTACGTACATTTCCAAACATTCCCTACCTACCTTTTCCATTCCTCCCGTTTGTCTACGCCTACTTGATGGTTCCGTACCCTGCACCCTGAATAAAGTATGCCGTTTTTCTGTTTACTTTCCGAAGGGGGAACAAATTCCTCTTGACTTTTATGTCACTAATCTCGACTCAACTTGTAAGGGAGTCCTTGGATATAGTTTCCTTTCCCGCTACAACCCGTCGGTTGACTGGGTAAAAGGAAACATCAATTTCTGTGACCCTGAACCGGTTGCTGTCACCCCGAGCTCTGAGCCCTGTGTGTCGCCCTCTGAGGCTGACCCGGGTTCTCTGATTTCCACACCGCTTCCGGCTGCAATGCCACCCATTCATTCTAAATCATCATGGCCGTACGAACCCATCTATTCCTATCCTTCCGTCTCGCAAATGGCGTCTTCTGTTGACGACACCCGCATTAGCATCATCAGAGCAGCAGCTTTCCTTCACTGCTGCAAACAGGATCAGCTTGAACCAATGGCACTCCGGTTAACCCCAGATGCTGAGGTTCATGCGAAAGCCTCAAATTCGGAAACCCCACCTTCTCCAAAGGCTTCCAAATACTTAGCTGACTATTCCGATGTGTTTGATGAAGGACTTTCGGATAAACTGGCTCCGCATTGCCCATATGACCTCAAAATTGATCTTGTCGAAAGCGCGGCTCTGCCAATTGCCCGGATTTATCCGGTATCCGACAGGGAATTAGGAGAATTACAGAAATTTATTGACAAACATCTGACTATAGGTTTTTATCAAACCTTCATCCTCGCCCTTCACAGCTCCGGTCCTCTTTGTGAAGATGAAAAGCGGAGAGCTTCGGGTTTGCGTTGACTTCCGTGGCCTCAATGCCATCATGAAGAAGGATAGGTATCCGCTTCCGCTTATTTCCGAGCTTTTAGACACTCCCCAGCGTGCGAAAATCTATACCAAGTTGGATCTCTGTCACGCTTACCACTCGGTCCGCATCGCCGAAGGGGATGAATGGAAAACCGCTTTCCGGACCCACTACGGATCCTTCAAATGGAAAGTGATGCCTTTTGGTCTCAGTAATGCTCCCGCCGCTTTTCAGCGATTTATCAACGACATCCTCAAGGATCTCCTCGACGTCACTGTCATTGTCTATCTCGACGACGTCCTGATCTATTCCGACAATGAGGAGGACCATCAGAAGCATGTTCGCGGAGTATTCCGTTGGCTCTGAGAGCCCGAAAAATGCTTCTTTTCTGTTGATACCGTGGAGTATCTAGGCTACATTCTCTCCCCTGAAGGGTTAACGATGGATCCTTCTAAAATCCGAACTATCCTGGAATGGCCCGTTGCTCAGAAGGTCCGGGATATACAATCTTTCCTAGGCTTCTGTAATTTTTACAGACACTTCATCTTCAATTATTCAGATATCGTCGTACCCTAACCTGTCTCACCTGAAAAGCTATCCAGTGGAAATGGACGCAGGCATGCCAGGAATCTTTTGATTACCTTAAGCACGCTTTTTACTTTCGCTCCGATCCTTGGTCATTGGGTTCCGAACCAAAAGATCATCGTCGAAACCGATGCTTCCGATTATGCTATCGCCGCAATCTTCTCTCTCCAGTATGATTCCGGAGAGATTCATCCCATCGCATTCCATTCACGCACCTTACAATCCACCAAACTCAATTATGACGTTCATGATAAGGAATTGCTTGCCATTTTTGAAGCATTCCGAATCTGGCGACACTACTTGGAAGGCTCCAGATCCCCTATCGATGTCGTTACCGATCACAAAAATTTGGAATATTTTTCGACCACTAAAATTCTAACACGACGACAAGTCCAATGGTCCAAGTATCTTTCCGCTTTCAATCTCATTATCCAATTCCAACCTGGTAAACTAGGTGCAAAACCCGACTCACTCACTAGACGATGGGACGTCTACCCAAAAGAGGGGGATAGTGACTACGCTAAGGTTAATCCACAGAATTTCCACCCTGTCTTCACCCAAGAACAGCTTTCCGAATCACTCCAAGCCTCTTTCCTCGAAGGACCCGCACTCCGTGCATCCATTATCATGGATATCCAGAAACTCCATTCCACAATCTGAGAATCCTATCCTTCCGATCCGGAATCACAAGCCGGTCTCAAACTAGCTAAGGATTCCTCATCATCCCAATGGAAACTCGATGAATCCGGGTTACTACGCTTGGACGATAGGATATTCATTCCTGGTGCTTCTGACCTTAGACTTCAAGTTTTGCGACAGCACCACGACCATTCCCTAGCAGGACACTTCAGACAAAACTGGATGCTTGACCTTATCTGATGCCACTATACCTGGCCAAAGGTCCGAGAATTCGTTCAGGATTATGTTGCTTCCTGTACAGTTTGTGGTTGTAACAAGCCTTGTTGACATTGTCCTTATGGTCTCTTAAAACCACTTCCTGTACCGTTCCATCTGTGGGATTTGATTTCCATGGATTTTATTGAACAACTACCGGATTCCAACGGATACACAGCAATCCTGGTAATTGTGGACCACGCATCCAAACAGGGAATCTTCATTCCAACTCATGATACCATTACATCGGAACAGCTTGCGGAATTATTTGTTCTTCATGTTTTTTCTATGCATGGTGTTCCTAACCATTCCGAATTCGTTTCCCCATTTTTTCCGATTCTTAGGAAAAGCTTTGAACATGATGGAACTTCACTTCACTTTGGGTTACCACCCGGAAGCTGACAGACAGACAGAGCATACCAATCAGACACTTGAGCAGTACATCCGGATCTATTGTTCTTACCAACAGGATAATTGGTCTTCCCTACTTCCTTGGCTTCGTTGAACAAAGAAAACTTGCACATACCTTCAGTCCAGAATACCACTCATAATGCCTTTCCAGAGAGCTCCTCTGGTGGACTAGCGTCATCTTCCTTCCTTTTCCAAGCCTCCTTCAGCCACAGAAGTTCGTCAATTCTCGCTTTGGTGAGTGATGTTGGCGTTTGGGTCTTCATTACCGCCTCGTTGACTCCACCAGCACCAGGTACTTTCACTCCATCTCCCAGTTGATGATACGCAGTTGATGCTGGTAGGCGAAATCAGGCCAACGTCTCCAAGGGAACTGACCACATGTAATCCCAAGCTCCGCTAAAAGTAGAAAAACAATATTAAGCCAATAGACAAAGACGAAAGGAATATCTACAACTCACTGATATCTCCCTTCAGCATCACTGAAAGAAAGGCATGCTCGCTGTCACAGTTTGTGACCTTAGAAGTGGCTTGAACCATGTCCTGGAGAACCTCGCTGGTGTTTGAATCAAAGGTGGCTTTGATATGGTCACAGCTAAGCAGGACCTTGAGATCATGGAGTTGAGCCCTGATCTGGGCCCCCTATATTCGTCGCCGTGGCCAAACATGACACTTTGTTTCCTGTTGGGGTCAACGACGTAGCCGACAACCCATAGCCCACAATTGAGATATGCTTGTTGTGCCTAACAAGTCATTAGCTCTGAACGAATGCCCATGGAAAAATCAACAGCTTACCATGTTTGCCATCGTCTTTGCAGTTGGCTTAATAGCGGCTTTCATCTGTCCTTGCTTCATCGGGTCTGTTGCATTGTATTGTGTTTGGTACCATGTTTTCAACCACACAAAAGCCTCAGCATATTGTGTATGGTCATGCCAGTTGTCCCCAAGTACCTCTAACCGCTTGTCTGCCCACTTCTGAGCCAAGAAAGAAGCAGAGTGCACTGACAGATACCATTAGCCACTAATAGATAGAAACTAGATACTAAAAGGACTTACCACCGTCCGGAATCTGTCCGTTGTTACCATTTTCTGCTGTCCACCACTTTTCAAAGATGTTGAACCAATTTGGGTCCTGAGAGGTAATGACACTGTCTCCGATGGCACAATAGGCTGCTTCGTTGGATATCTCAGCTTCCTCGCAAACTTTCTTGACAGCTGCTTCGTATGCCGACCTGTGAGAATACAGCTTTGCCATCACTTCAGCAGGTATTGGTCCCCAACGATGACCGGGCTCATCGTTGTCGTTGTCATTGTCCTCAGCAGTGGTAATGAAGTCGAGGGCTTCATCCTCGGCATTGGCTGGACCGACCTCATCAACACCCTTCCCCTTGGCCTTCCCTTTGCCCTTTGCCTTTGCCTTTGCCTTTGTCTTTGTCTTTGACTTTGCCTTCTCGATCTCATCCTTGTCCTCATCCTCATTCTTGTTATCATTGTTATCGTCATCGTCATTATCGTCCTTGGCCTTGTCCTCGTTCCTCTTTTCCTTCCCTTTCCCCATGCTTTTCACAACTGTGGGTGTCTTCTGTGACTCCACTACCCAGCCTTTTCCAACTGTCTCTTCCTTCTGCTCTCCTGAGCCCTCTTCTCTCATCCACTTCAGTGCCACCTTCCTTGTATGCATTCTGCTCATAGCGATATGATTCTGCTTTTCCACCATCTCACCATAATCATCAGACTTGCCCGAATCTACACTCTGCTTGTCGTCATCTTCCTCTACTAACTCCTCTCCAGGAGCCATCACGATGTCAGCTTCAGGAGCAGGAATAGACTTTGAGGACAAGTTTGGTGATTTGGTAAGATCCCCAGATGTTGAAGGGACGGCACTCAGCACTGTCATCGCTGTAGGTCAGCACTGGTGCAAGGTAGGCAGATAATCCATTAGACATCTTACACCAGCATTGTGGTCTTCATTGGGCTCCGTAGTCACCTGGTTGATAGCTTCAATCCATTCATGAGGGAGTTCCCTGGCTGCTGATTTGAAGTTATCAAAAAGTACCTCAGTGATGTTGTTGATGGTGGATGTGGCTTCAACAGCGTAGATCTTGACAAGTTTGATGGCTTCATCAAAGCTCTCCACAGTAATACCTGAAAATAAGCTTATTAGTTGGAGTTCTGAGGAATCAAGAACAACTACTCACCTTCTCCATTGTAATAGATATGTTTGCCTGTCCTCAGGCTGTGTGTAGGGAAGGTCTCAGACTGAGCAGTCTCAGTGTTCAGAGGCTCGTTCTTGTCACCTGAGCCATTGGGGACTTTGGGAGACATGGAGGGCACGAAGGAACATTCTTGGGTTGTCCCAAGTTTCTGGGTCTCATTCTCGTCTTCGTCATCAGAGCTACAGGCAGAACACATCCCAGACTGAGGACTGTTGGATTCTTGGGAATCAGTGTGAGGACCACTTGGTTCTGTAGCATTGGTATCTGCTGGAGTTTCAGACTCCTGAGGAGGCGGGTGGCGTTCATCCATCAGGGTTTCTTTGTTGGGTTGTCCAGCATGCTCTGCAACTTCTCCATCCTCCAATGGCTCTTCAGCCTTATCCACATCTTCATTTTCCTCTTCCTCTGACTTTTTTGTCCTACAGCCCCGTTTGGTTTTTGGTTTTGCATCCGATTTGGCTCTGGCAGGGGCGGTCTCGGACTTCGAATTTCCACCACGTCTTCGGGAGGTTGTAGGGAGTGCAAGAGGGGTAACTTTGCCTTTAGATCTGGTCCGAATGTTCATTGGGTGTGTAATCAGCCTGTAAATTTAACTTGGTTGAAGTGTCTGTAACTTACATATATGGGAATCTTTACTACACCTCCTGCTGGCACCGGGAATAGTTGAAGATTTTATTGTTCTCCAAATGCGTGGTAACAGCCTTTGTGCTGGATTTGGTATGTGCATATCTGTCACACTCGACTTCAGAAAATGAACTACACTCACTATCAGCAACTCTCACTCTCATTCTCACCATGCCACCGAATCAACGGGGCCTTTCCCTTGACCATCCCTACAAACCCTCCCACTACCATACCCCTACTCATGATTTTCTCCAACTTGCGATTCAACCTCCTCGTGCTCCATCTTTTCTAATACTGAGGGATGAGGCCTTACAAGTGAGATCAACCCTATCATATCGACCCAGCTTGTCCTTTGTCCCAACAGGCCAGTAGGCAATCGATTCCATGATGTCGACATTGATACCCTTGGAATCCTCGAGATCCAGTGCAACAAATGCAGCTTCATCTCTCCGTATGAGCAGCTGCTCCTCCACCAGGCTCTTGATGAGTGGTAGTGCAGCACTGACAGGAGGAATGAAAGGGAGACTCGTCGAGACCAGCTCATGGCTAATTGGCTGTATCTAGACGAAGGTGAGTGCTATACTTTGTCGAAGACATGGACTCTAGCTGACTGTCAATAATGGACAGCTTGGACACACTTCGTTGTCTTAAGAGTGATATGAGAAACTGGGACACCAAAGCTAGTGAGTTTTCCAGTCCTATTAGTCTAAAACATCCTGCTCACCTGTCTCGAGGAGCCGCGCGTATTTGTTGGCTCCAAGTATTGTTGTTGGAGGGCTCTGGAGCATGACGAGATCCTATTAGGATTGATTAATTAAAATACAATGTACTTAGGTGTAGCTTACTATACGACTCGGAGCAATGTTAACATGATTCTCTCGCTGAAGACTTTCCACAACCTAGTTTAACGTCTTTGTGGACGCTGGTCACATTCTCTTTTTGCGTGTCAGTTGATATTTTCAGCCACCGACGCGACACGTAGCATCACATGGAATGCACATGTTCAGTTGATGCTCAGTGCTCACACCATTCAGACACTCTATCATTATTTAACTCATATACTGGACTGTATAGAACAGATTGTACAACTGCAATATCTGCACCAAGTCCCTCAGTCTCCTTCGATGTTGCTGGCAAATGCTAAGAGTAATGCAGGACACTATTGAGAAGATACGTCGTTAAATGAGTAGATAGATGAGTTTCACGTAGTGACTTACTCAATAATGTCTGCGCATGGGCATGGCCAGTTCAGATGAAAACTGACTGCAAGCATGCGATCAGGCAACGCCCTCAGCCAAGGCAAGAAGACTTACGACCAAATACCATCATTTGGTACTGGAAAAGTCCTGGATGGGTCTGGGCACTGGCAACCTTGTAAACTGACCCCAACGGACGTCTCCAGTGCCAAATGATGGGATTTGGTCGTGAGTCTTGGTGCTTTGGCTGGCGTTATGTAATCTTTTTCATCTTGACTTGTTACGGTCATCACCACTGTCTACTGGGCCTCAGGCGTCAGGTACAGTGTCGGTAAGTCTTTCGTCGTTGTTCTGCAGTAGTCTAGTGTAGTCTACCATTCAAGTATAGCTTTTTAAGTAGTTTACACCTAAGTAACAAATACAATTTGAGAATGTTGAACCACTTTCATATATGTCAAAGCATTTAAGAAATATGGAAGCTAATGGAGAATTCTCTATTTACAGGAAATGTCAGGTACTAGCTCGAAACGCTATCGAAACACCAAGCGAAAGGGAAAGAAGCCAATGCCATTCCTGGATATTGAAGCCTTTGATGAAGAAGATGAAGACGACGCTGAGTTTGACAATGAAGAGGACCCAGTAGGCAGTGGTGATGACGTTGGAGTGGGCAGCAACCTGGAGGAAGATGATGGTATGGTATGGCCAAGCAGACATGGTAAGCTTCAGTGTCTCCGTATTTAGTCGAGCAGCTTATTCACTCTCCTTGCTACACTCTTAGGCAACTATCGTGACGAGGATGATGAGGAACCCGGACTGGAAGATAGCGTGACTGCTGAACAATACTTTGAGCATCTTGTGACGAAATATATCCAAGGGAATACTCAAGGGCAGCATCAAGCAGAAAAAACTGCCACCAACAATTTTGAGGCCCTTCCAGGTCTACTTAGGACAAGTTTGCTGAGCATCGAGAACCAGCAGCTATTCTGGAAGGTCAAAGGCAAGGTAATGTTCATATTAGTATTACTTACTGACCTCAGACTAACCCTTCTTAGGCCGGCTAGGAAACCCAGCTTGTCTTTGATCTAATGCACTTTGCTATAGACCAAGATTTAGTCAGTTCACAGCCTGGTCCTTCAGAAGTCCTCCACCCTCCTGCAACAGCACCACACATGCTATACCCATATCTCAATACCAGTTATGACCACTGCCAGCCATACCGCTGAGCTGTGCTGGGACGTCTAACAATCATCCTGATGACTCTGACTGGAAATCTCAGGCTGTCTCAGGCTGGGAACGTAAGGCTCTCCAATGCATAGAGAAGATTGGGACCTTTTCCCTCAGTGCTGAGGGTGATATAGCTACCTTGACGGAGGAGCTAACCCAAGACCTCAGTATCACAGTCCTTCCTCTGTCATGGAGGCAGGCCATCAATGTGACAAGTATGGACCCATTCGAGGCTGACAAGGATCCCTATGCAGGCAAGAGGCAGTTCAAGGAACAGCACACCCCAGGTCTGCTGAAGTGGATTGACACCCTCAAGTCCGTTGCCTCCACTTCCTCCTCCCCATCTCAACAAATTCCTCACCTCTCAAAGGTGTTATCTCCTCAAACACCATCACACCATCACCCACCGCCCACTGAAGTCTTTCCAGCACAGTTTCTGTAGTATCAGGTAGTGTCTACCTGGAAGCCGAGCTGGGTAGTTATCCTCAGCAGACCGACATAGTTGGATTTCTTCATGGGCATCCTGCTGTCCCTATTGCCTCGGTTGTAAAACAGCGTAATGAGGCAGGTGTAAGCCGGTCATGGGTCTCAATGCAACCTCTTACCGCAGTCCAGGTCGGAGAGTTGTTGAGCTGGTGTCCACTGGACATCAAGCCTTCACAATGGATCAGGGTAACCAGAGGCCCATATAAAGGAGATACAGCCTTGGTTGTGCAGAGGGTTTTCGATGCTGGACATTGTCGTCTGCTTGTTATGGTGACACCTCGCATTCCTGAGGAGAAGGATGATGAAGATGATGACAATGAAGATGAGGAAACTGTATGCTTGTGGATTGTGGACAAAATTATTTCCCACATCTCGCCACTAATTTTCACTGTCCCGCACCTTTCTAGGCTACTATCAGACTTCCGAAAAATTTCAGCCTAGTGCTCACATTGCCGGATTTGGGTCCTAGATCCCACACTTTCATTCAAGGTTTGCTGAACTGCATTGCTCATCTTTCAGGCATCCGCTGCGCACTTCAAGCGTGACGCATGACATACTTTCATTTTCACCACGCACATACTTTTATCGTGCGCACTTCTTTCACTTTCACCGCATGTTTTTTTCACTTTCACCAAACTTCTAAGGGGGTATCTTGATTGAGTATCTCATTCCATGTTTTCAAAGCTGCCCTATGATCTCATGATTTCAGACCCCCCCGTTCTGAGGGTAGTTTTTTGCGCAGGTCACATGGGGTACCTATTTCGGGGGTCTCAGGCATGCTTGCCCCCAAAATAGGTACCATTGTAATCATGATGACCTGATTGACTTTGCCTGCAGACTATGCCGTCTATCAGATAGTCATATATTCTTTTACTGTTGTCTTTCTTAAAATACTGAGGGACACAAGGCCCAAGGTATATTAGAACTACTAACAAACAACAGAAGTATCAAATGAGAATAAGGCTACGAATTTGGAGCAAATGAATGAGTTTAAATCTCTAGTGCAACATCATCAACTTGTTAGTGATGGCCTGGCAGATGCGACGATAAAATTGGACTGTTCTAATACTAAGAATGGTCAACATCTGTGCCCAACACCAAGGATCCATAGCTCTGAATGGGAACTTTTCCAGATGCTCTAGGATTTCAAAGGACATGGCCCATTGACCACCATCAGCCTTCAGAAGAGGAGGAAGGACCCTAGCAATATGCTTCCATTCAGAAGTCACTGTGGCGACACACTGTGAATGGCTATCACATTTGAAGGTACCCCAATCAGCGTCACCATCATTTGAAAAGCAAGGAGGGTGATGGATAAGCTCATTGATCGTATTAGCAAGAAGGATCCAGTCAATGTCGCACTGCTCAATGGATGGGTTTTCTGGTTTCCAACATCAGTCAGGAAATCATTTATAAATACTGTGACATACGCTTGAATACATCCTTGTCTTCAGGCTGGAAGATCACAGGGCCAGAAACAAATAAACGGCGTACACCATCAAAGACCCAACTTTCCTGTGCATGTAAAACACCAAGAACAATTCTGACATATGGCTGAAGCTCCATTGGATCAAGAGAATCAATACCACAAATGGCAAAATCGACACCAGGTTCCCAGAACCACATGCTTGAAAGACGTAACACGGCAAGGTAGTAAGATGGGTCTCTCTTTGTCTGCATGATAATTGAGTCGCTGAGATAGACAGATAGAAGGGTGAGTATATACTATGCCTAAAACACATGAAGTACTCACAGGCCATACATTACATCAAGATATGCACCAAATTCTTCTGCAGAAACCCCACCTGGTGGCCCAGCGATATGTAAAGGTTTTGTAATGGAGGAACCCTCACGAGATTCTACTGGCTGATGCAGATTTAACTCCTGGTAGTCCTTGATAATCTGCACGCAGGGAACCACAAGGTACAAGTGGACCTTAAACTGGACATTTTCGACCTATGCATAGATTAATGATCTTATGCTGAGTATACGTGTGAAACATAGCACATACCTGAATGAAAATGTCACCAGTAGGATGGAAAAGTGTGGCATGTTGTCTGATGGGGAGCTGGGAAGCCATAGAGACAGACACAAAAAGACAGACTGAAAAGACAAACAATGGTGAAGGAAGAAAGGAAAGGTGTGTTGAACATGAGTTTGACATGCAGCATCTTTTATAATTAGCCACAGAGTCCATGCGGCATGTGGGGATCTTCCGAAGTAGTATTTGAGCTAACACTGGAGACGTTCAAACAATATGGCTTCTCCGACGCCTATTCTTCCACCCCTTCCCCCATTTCCAGTCTCAGGACAGTATCCTGAGAAATACTGGTCTTCAAGTATCTATAATGCCTATCAAGAGCTGTCCTCTCTCTTCAAACCATGCCTCTCGTGTTGTTAGAGAAGAAGCGGACCCAGTTAGGATTTTACTCCATGCTGAGCAGTTGTCTGGGAAAGGGTTGACAATTCTTCTTACCTTTGAAGAGTTTGCTAAGGCAGAACATTTACCTATGGCTTGGCTTTGCATTGACTTCTGTGGCCTCAATGCCATCACAAAGAAGGATAGGTATCCGCTTCTGCTTATTTCCGAGCTTTTAGACACTCCCCAGCACGCGAAAATCTATACCAAGTTGGATCTCCGTCATGCTTACCACTCGGTCTGCATCACCGAAGGGGATGAATGGAAAACCGCTTTCCGGACCCGCTACGGATCCTTCAAATGGAAAGTGATGCCTTTTGGTCTCAGTAATGCTCCTGCCACTTTTCAGCGATTTATCAACGACATCCTCAAGGATCTCCTCAATGTCACAATGTCCTGATCTATTCAGACAATGAGGACCATCAGAAGCATGTTCGCGGAGTATTCCGTCGGCTCCAAGAGCCCGAAAAATGCTTCTTTTCTGTTGATACCGTGGAGTATCTAGGCTACATTCTCTCCCCCGAAGGGTTAACGATGGATCCTTCTAAAATCCGAACTATCCTGGAATGGCCCGTTCCTCAGAAGGTCCGGGATATACAATCTTTCCTAGGTTTCTGTAATTTTTACAGACACCTCATCTTCAATCATTCAGATATTGTCGTACCCCTAACCTGTCACACCCGAAAAGCTATCCAGTGGAAATGGACACAGGCATGCCAGGAATCTTTCGATTACCTTAAGCATGCTTTTACTTCCGCCCCGATCCTTGGTCATTGGGTTCCGAACCAAAAGATCATTGTCAAAACCGACACTTCCGGTTATGCTATCGCCGCAATCTTCTCTCTCCAGTACGATTCCGGAGAGATTCATCCCATCGCATTCCATTCACGCACCTTACAATCCGCCGAACTCAATTATGACGTTCATGATAAGGAATTGCTTGCCATTTTTGAAGCATTCTGAATCTGGCGACACTACTTGGAAGGCTCCGGATCCCCTATCGATGTTGTTACCGATCACAAAAATTTTGGAATATTTTTTGACCACTAAAATTCTAACACGACGACAAGTCTGATGGTCCAAGTATCTTTCCACTTTCAATCTCATTATCCAATTCCAACCAGGTAAACTAGGTGCAAAACCCGACTCACTCACTAGACAATGGGACGTCTACCCAAAAGAGGGGGATAGTGACTACACTAAGGTTAATCCACAGAATTTCCGCCCTGTCTTCACCCAAGAACAGCTTTCCGAATCGCTCTGAGCCTCTTTCCTCAAAGGACCGGCACTCCGTGCATCCATTATCATGGATATCCAGAAACTCCATTCCACAATCCGAGAATCCTATGCTTCCAATCCGGAATCACAAGCCGGTCTCAAACTAGCTAAGGATTCCTCATCATCCCAATGGAAACTCAATGAATCCAGGTTACTACGCTTGGACGATAGGATATTCGTTCCTGGTGCTTCCGACCTTAGACTTCAAGTTTTGCGACAGCACCACGACCATTCCCTAGCAGGACACTTCGGACAAAACTGGATGCTTGACCTTATCTGATGCCACTATACCTGGCCAAAGGTCCGAGAATTCGTTCGGGATTATGTCGCTTCCTGTACGGTTTGTGGTCGCAACAAGCCTTGTCGACATCGTCCTTATGGTCTCTTAAAACCACTTCCCGTACGTTCCGTCTGTGGGATTTGATTTCCATGGATTTTATTGAACAACTACTGGATTCCAATGGATACACAGCAATCCTGGTAATTGTGGACCACGCATCCAAACAGGGAATCTTCATTCCAACTCATGATACCATTACATCGGAACAGCTCGCGGAATTATTTGTTCTTCATGTTTTTTCTAAGCATGGTGTTCCTAACCATGTCACTTCTGACCACGGTTCCGAATTTGTTTCCCATTTTTTCCGATCCTTAGGAAAAGCTTTGAACATGGAACTTCACTTCACTTCGGGTTACCACCCGGAAGCTGATGGACAGACAGAGCATACCAATCAGACACTTGAGCAGTACACCCGGATCTATTGTTCTTACCAACAGGATAATTGGTCTTCCCTACTTCCCATCACTGAGTTCGCTTACAATAATGCTCCGAACGCTTCCACCAGAATCACACCCTTCTTTGCAAATAAAGGGTTTCACCCAAACTTAACAGTTCATCCCGACTACAATCTCGCTTCCGAGCGCGCCTGACATTTCGTTGTCAATCTCAAGGAACTTCATGGTTTCCTTCGGGATGAGATTCGGGAAGCTCAGAAACGTTACAAGGTACAGGCTGACAAACGCTGTCTGGATTTACCAGAAATCCCTATTGATTCCGAAGTTTTTGTGTCTGCCAAACACATAAAAACTACAAGACCCACTCCGAAGTTCTCCGAGAAATTCCTTGGTCCATTCAAAGTTATCTCTCGTCCGAGCTCTCTTTCTTATGCCATAAAGCTCTCTGACTATCTCCGTGGGATCCACCCCGTTTTCCATGTGTCCCAACTCAAACCTGCTGTTCCCAACACGATTCTGAATCGTATCCCAGATCCGCCTGCTCCAGTTGAGATTGAAGGTGAACTTGAATATGAAATCACCAAAATCTTAGACTCAAAAATTGATCAGCACCGTCAGAAATGTCCTCTACTATATTTGGTACAGTGGTCTGGTTACGAAGGCACCAATGAAGAATTTTCCTGGCTTCCTGCGGATGAGCTTACAGCTGAAGAAGCTATAAACGAGTACCATCAGAAAAATCCAAACAAACCTGGTCCTCTTCCAATTTCATCTTAATCCTTATCTTTCCGACGTTTTCTGTCCCTTCCAGCACTCTTCACTAATTTCGATTTATTCTATTTTTTTGTCATTTTCTTCCTTTCAGTCCGATCGTATCTTAACTTCACTCAAAAAATTTGTTCCAAGAACGTTTTTTTGCCCATCCGGGTCCAGTCAAGTATCCATTACAAAAAATCTATATACAAATATTCATGTCCATCGCGTTCGGCACGCATCCGTCCCTTTCCTCAATCTTCCTCTACCACTGCCTTTGATCTCGGTTTCTTCCCCTTTCCCTTCTTCTTCAGCTGCCTGAGCGAATCCGGCATGTCCAGCAACCTTGCCTCCATTCCCATCCACTCCTCATCCTCCATTTTGGGAAGTGGGATATCTGACGATTCCGCTGTCAAGAACGTTGTCACTTAGCAAAACCACCCAAGTCACACAGTGAACAAGATAGATTCAACGAGTTACAGTGAGACAAAAGAGAGAGAGGGATAAAGAAAGGGAGGATCGAGTAGCTGACTATGCTCGACACTGCACTGTACTAGGAGCGGAGTGGAGACGAAGTGAACAGACTAAGGGACCTAGCTACGAGATCTACGATATATATATAGAGAAGAAGTGAATGTGTGAGAATGTCCGTGGGGCCTAGGGATCGGAGGAGATAAGAAGGTGAGTCAAGTAGAGAAATATGTACGTGAGAATGTCCATGGAGATAAAGGAAACGGAGAAGTGAGTCGTAGATCTAAGAGACGATGATGAGAAGTAATCAGTATTTATGGGTTTATGGAAGGTGATAGAATGATGAGCAGAAATGAATAGGTAGTAGAAGAGAATAGAGAGGAAGGTAAAGGGGGAATGAAGGAGACGAAGGCGGTTCATGACACTACCCCCCTTTTTAGGTTGAGCTTTTGCCGGAGCTCGGAAGCCAACTGGTCCACTGCTTCGTCCATTGCTTCCTGATTTCCTTGTCCAAGCCACGTATAGTTGGCCAAGTCTCTGGCAAGTCGTGGGGAAAGTTACCCCATCCTGTCAGAGCTGATTCGCGTCCTTCCCATCCTCCTACCCATGCGTCCCATCCATTGTGGTTGCTAACGTCTGCTGTACCCCATCCGGCGTCGTCGTTGTTTAACTCTATAAACCCTCCCCATGTGCTCGCATCCCCCCATCCTAGATTGTTTCGTTCGTTGAGTCGCAGGCTGGATCTGTAGGTGATACATCTCGACCGGTGTCCCTCCCCCATCCTACATCGTTTCGTTGAATCCTGTCCTGGCCAGATGCACTGGTTGCATCCACTGTGCCTCCCCGCGTGCCCTTCGTCCAACCTACAGCGTCGGCCTGAACGTTGACCATATCTGCAGCGTCCGGTGTTATCTGTTAATGGGTCGATCGTTGTCGTGGTGGTTGAGACGGTGATAGTGATAGGTGTGGTCATGATGGAATGTGGTGTGAGGGTAGATAGTTGTTTTGGTAGGATGTGGTTGAGTTCTGTTCTCGTTTGGGCTTCCGTAGTCGCCTTTTAAGAAGGTTGTGTCCGCGGTGTTAAGAGGCGGTCAAGTTGTCTGTTGGGTTATGACAGTAGACGCCGTTAATGTCGGTAAGCTCGAGGATGTTTCAGATGGAACTCTTCGACCATGTCCTTTACCTTGGTCAGGTTTGATGTAGGTACCCAAGTGTTCTCTGAGTCGGGTAATCCAACCATTTGATGAGGTATTGAGTCCCCTTCCTGTTCCTGGTTGGTTTCGAGTCTAGTATCGTTTCGACATCGTATTCCTCGTTTGTGTCTAGTAATTCCGCGGGAGTCCCGGGGTAGTTTGGTCCGTGGGCGTCTGTTTCCACGTACGGCGTTAATAAGGAGGCGTGGAAAACGGGGTGTATTCGCCAGGTTGTCGGTAATTTCAACTTGTAGTTCACCTGGCTGATTACTTCAATGATCTCGAAAGGCCCATGACGACGATCAGACAACTTAGCTTTTGGTCTCGTTGTCTTCAGGTTTTTCCCGTCGAGTAGCACCCTATCTCCGACTTTGTATCCTGTCCAGGAAATGGAGTGATTACCATGCTGTGCTTTCATCGTTTCGGCAGCCGACGTCAGGCTTGCTTTGAGTTCGTCCCTGAGTTGGTTGAGGTTTTGGAGTCGTTCCTCTACTGTCGGTAGGTTAGAGCTTGGGTTAAATGATGGGAAGAAGCGTGGTTGGTATCCATGTAAGAGTTCGAAGGGGGATTTTCCTGTCGCCGAATGTATTCTGGTGTTATGGCTGAATTCGGCGTATGGTAGATAGTCCACCCAGTCTTCTTGTCGATAGTTGCAAAAGATTCGTAAGAACTGTTCCAATTCCTGATTGTATCGCTCCGACTCTCCGTCGGTTTGTGGGTGATAGGCGGTGCTGAGGGCTGAAGTGATGCCTAACTTCTCATGGACCGCGGCCATGACCTTGCTTGCGAACTGCGGACCCCGGTCGGATATCATCTTGTCCCATAACCCATATCGTCGCCAAGTGTTGTCAAGTAGTAAATTCACTGTTCCGTCACTGTCAATTGTTTTCGTACACGGCAATATGATGACCGTCTTTGTTGACTTGTCAACTGTGACGTGGATTGCGTTGAACCCCTTGCATTCAGGGAGATCCGTGATGAAGTCGGTAATAATAGTTCCGAATGGACGTTCTGGGATTTCGGTGGGAATCAAGGGGATCCGAGTGGGATGGTTGTTGGTTTTTGTCGCTTGGCATTTGGCACAGCCCGTTACGTAGTCTTTGACAAAGACTGACATTCCGGGCCACCAAAATTCCCTGCTGACTAGTTCGTAAGTTTTGTATCATCCCGGATGTCCTGTTGCCAGGGAATCATGGTGTAGTTTTACGATATCCCGTCGGAGGTCATTGTCTGCTGGTACGTAGATTTTTCCTCGGAATAAGATGATTCCATCTTCGTAATTCCATTCCTGTAGGTTTTTTACCAGCGAACGTGGTCCGTTCCGTAGGATGACATCCAAGGCACTCACTACCTCTAGGTCCCTCTTGGGACATTCCTTTATTCGCCTTTGTAGTTCTACATCTCCTATGGCTGTTACTGTTCCTTGTCTAGTTGCTCGGATTCGGAAGAATTTGGGGTCGAGAAGGATTCTGTCAGTGTTGTCGTTCTCGGTTCCGAGTTTGTGGTCTGGTCGTCTAGATAGTGGGTCAGCTTTATTCAGACTTCCGGGTTTATGTTGGAGGGAGAACTCAAATCGTGTGAGGAACAATGCCCATCGTGCTTGTCGTCGACTGAGTTTTTGGGCGGTCTGGAAATATTCCAAGTTCCGATGATCGGTGAAGATTTCGATAGAATGGGGAGCTCCCTCCAAATAGTGTCTCCATGCTCCCAGTGCTCGTATAATTGCCAATAGTTCTTTGTCGTGGATGTCGTAGTTTCGTTCAGTTTCTGAGAGGGATTTGGAGATATAGGCAACTGGATGCCATCGATCGTCTTCTCCAGTTTGCATAAGTATTCCTCCCGTTGCGTAGTCTGATGCGTCTACTTCCACTCGGTATGGCTTTGTATGATCTGGCATCAGTAAAACCGGTTTGGATGTGAAAGCTGTTTTTGAGGGACTGAAATGCCTTTTCGGCCTCCGTTCCCCAGTTCCAGTGGTTGTCCTTCCGTGTTAGATCAAAGAGGGGGCGTGCAATTTTTGAAAAGTCTTTGATGAAGCGTCTGTAAAAGTTTCCGAATCCCAGGAAGGCCTGCACTTCCTTCACCGTTTTGGGGGTTGGCCATTCGAGTACTCCTTCCACCTTCACTGGGTCCATTGACAGGGTGTCGTGAGACACGATTAGTCCCAAGAAATCGACTTTGTCTGCTTCGAAAACGCATTTTTCGGGTTTGGCGTATAGGTCGTTGTCTCTTAGTCGTTGTAGGACGGTCCGGACTAGTTTTCGATGTTCATCTAGATCGTGAGTGAATATTAGAATATCATCCATATAGACGATGATCTTCCCTTGGTCGATGAGATCTTTGAAGATAGTGTTCATCATCGCTTGAAAGGTCGCCGGCGAGTTCATCAATCCAAAAAACATGACCGTTGGCTCGAATAATCCTCTGTTGGTTTTGAAGGCGGCTTTCCATTCGTCCCCTTCCTTGATACGTATGTTATTGTATCCCCACCGTAGGTCGATTTTACTGAACACGTGTGCGTCCTTGAGTTTGTCGATTAGTTCTGGAATGAGGGGTAGTGGGTATGCGTTTTTCACGGTTCCTTTATTGAGCGCTCTGTAATCCTGTACTGGGCGTAGCTTTCCGTCTTTCTTCTTTACAAAGAAGAAGGGACTTGCCATTGGGGACTTCAATGGTTTAATGTATCCTTTCTCGAGGTTTTCGGTCAGGAAGGAATCGAGTTCGGATTGTTCGTTTGGGGAGAGAGGGTATGTTTTACATGTGCGTGGTTGGAAGCCGTCTTGTAATTCAATTGCGTGGTCCCAATTACTTCGTTGGGGTAGACGTTCTGAAGTTTTTTTGTCAAACACTGATAAGTATTCATGGTATTGTTTTGGAATTTGTTCTTGTAACGAGGTTGCTGAGTTTATGGTTTTATTTTCAGTGTTTTGTAGTGCTTTGATAAAGGCAGCTCGGATACTCAGCTTGGTATCTGATAGCCCTTCGTCAGGATCGGTGGGGGTGTCTAAGTATTCCATGACGAGTTCACTCCATTGTCCCGGAACATTCCATTGTCCAGTCGTGTCCTCTGAGGAGAGTGTTGCTCCTAAGTCGATCCGTTGTAATCGGATCTTTTTAGGTCGTTGTGATCGACGTTGTCCCGCTATCTTGGGTTGTGGTTTTGTTTTGTGGGGGCCTACAATGTCCTTGAATACGACTTGGTAGTCTCAGTGGTGTGTTCTGGGATCTACTATTTCAGGTTTCTTTGTTCTCGGAGAAGAGCTTTTCGACTTAGCTTCGTTCTTTACTGGTGTCTTTTCCAGTGTACAAGCACTGGGGCATCGCGTTAGGTTGATTTCCGACGTTGTCCAGTCGATCTCTGGATTGTGGTGTCGTAACCAATCGGTACCCAAAATTATATCGTGATCTCCGATGTCCGTGATGTAAAATTCGGCGATCTCTTCGTGATGGGATTGGTGATCTGGGGTGTAAATTCGTAGTCTTTGGACGGTGTAATGTTTTACCCATCCCATTACGTTTTCCGATCCGTCGACGTTTCGAACTGGAAATGGTTTTTCTAGGGGGATGCGACTGAGGTGATGTTTTTGGGCGAAGGCATTATTAATGATGATTCCTTCTGCTCCACTGTCTAGTAGAGCGGTTGCGTCAATTTTTCGTCCAGTTATTTTCCCGATCAATTCGGTCTTAAGCTCTATTGATGGGGTCTGTTGGTTTCGAGTGATTGCCGTGATTCTTAATTCAGATAGGGATCGTGGCTTACGAAAGGGTATAGGGCTCGTGTATTGCCTGTGTTTTACTGGTATGTATGTCCATGTTCCTCCTCCTGACGACGTAACAGGGGAGGTATTCAAAAATCCGCTTCCGTTATGAACTTCTTCAATAGTCCTTCCTTCTCTTCTCCTGACAATGCTCCGATTCTGGCGGTGAGTTCTGTGATGTTATCCGCGGTAGCGTTAACCTTGGACTCCGAGGTTTCTGTGGTGACTGCGGCTTGCTTTATGGAGGGTCTCCAGGTCGTGTTGTTGGGAGTGGTCTGAGGCGTATTAGGGAACGTGGGGCAGTCGTTGCCCATATGGCCCAGTCCCCGACACCTGAAGCAGCGTCCTTCTTTCCTCATCTTTTCCCTTTCTTGGGGAGTCAGTTTCGGCGGGTATTTAGTAATTGAAGATGCACCTGGGACGTTGTCTTGGAGGGCATTTACTTCTATGCTTCTCGTTCGCCCACTTCTCGTACTCTGTGACCCTCTTCCTGGTTGTCCTTCCTCCCTTCGAGGTTTACTCCATGAGTTTTTTTCCTCCTGCCTTTCTAACCAAATCATGTGTTGTTTTACCGCTGCCTTCTGTAATGCCGCGAGATTTCTGGGTTGAGTGGATAGGTAGGAGATTCGATCTACCAATCCTCGGGGGAGTCCTTTTCGATACCATTTCATTAACGCCTTATCGTTATAGCCAGTATCGTCAGCGTATCGTTTGAATTGGGAGTTGTACTTATCTATGTCAGCCAGAGCTCCCTCCATCCTGATGTGTTCTATCTTCGTTTGTGCCTGGGTTTCCCGAGCTGAAGGTTTGAAGTCCCGCAGGAATTCTCGCTTTACTTCGTATAGAGTCCAGAGCTTTTTCTTCGTTTCTGGTTTCGAAGCAGGGGAGTCCTCGTCAGTACTTGTGTATTCCTCGTCACTATCACTAAAGTCGTCTTCTTCTTCGAAGACCTTCTTCATCATACTGCGTGCCCATTGTTTCGCTTCATCTCCTGAGAACAGCGTGAGGAAGAACAATATCTTTTCGTCTTCGGTAGGGTAGACTTGATCGTTGAGCCGAAGGTAGTTGTTAAATTCGGCCATCCAATCTTTTGTTTGGTTCCGGTCTCCTGTGAACTTTTCTGGCTTTACTCCATGTTCCTTGGTAGTCGTATTAGGAAAGACCGAGGACTGAGCATCCTGAGCCTCGTCGTCAGGTGGTACGGTGTCTCGAGGGGCTCGAGCTCCTGTAGCAGCAGTAGCCGAATCAGGGTTTTCAGACATTCTGAGAGCGGCGTGAATGGAGTGGAAATCGATTGGGAGGGTGGGATTGATGGAGATGGGTTCCTGGACTGCACTAGAAGTGCTGTCCGTCGGAGATCTGTTATGAGGGGAATGGGGTTCTGAGGGATGTTCGGGAGAAGGAGTCGGTGACGGGGTTGTAGCTGGATTTGGGTTTTCTGTGGTTGGTTCTGACGGGAGTGATTCGAAGAGTGAGACTGGTTCGATACCGAGTGCCTGTTCTTCAATTGAAAGAGGTCGGTTGTTTACAGAGAGTCGGTTGGGACACGGATGGGTTGTGCAAAGCTCCCACCGGTTTTGGTGTGAGAAGTAACAATCTTGTTGTCTTCGGGGGACGTGTGCGTGAGGTCGTCTGAGACAAACGATTACGGGGGAGGAAGTACGGCTAGGATTTTGTGAGGCTGTGCGTGATCTAGTGGTTCTTGGAATTCTGCTTTCGCTCATTCACTTGTTTCGGGATCCGGAAATAAAAGATCCCACTGTTCTCCTGAGACGTCTTCCCAAGCAGTCAGTGATCTATGATAGCTGATTATCCTAGGGATTCGGGTTCGGAGATGTTCGTGATATTCCTCTTGGCTGAACTCGAAGATGTCACTATCTTCGTAGTCGTCGTGACTGAACCAATATGGGAGGGTTGTCTCTCCTAGTTGAATGAGGTAACACGTATCTGCAATTGCAACGTAACGTGGAGAGGTGCTTTCAGGTGATATCTTTATTCGGAGGTATTCGGAGGTGGTCACTTCACCTGGGATCCACGATCTCTTGTTGAGTATAATCCAATAGTCGTCGAGTGCGATAGCGTGCTCGTATACTGTTGTTTCGAGTTCTTCTCGGTAGTTTATGAAGTACTTTGATTTTTCGATAGGGAAGGGATAGCACGGTGGAGGTCGGGTCCGTAAGTTGTTAATAAGGGGTTCGAAGTTAAGAGCCAGTGTGTTTTATCGAGGGTCTGTTTGTGAGGTGGGTGTAAGATAGTCTGTTCAAGTGTCAAGAACGTTGTCACTTAGCAAAACCACCCAAGTCACACAGTGAACAAGATAGATTCAACGAGTTACAGTGAGACAAAAGAGAGAGAGGGATAAAGAAAGGGAGGATCGAGTAGCTGACTATGCTCGACACTGCACTGTACTAGGAGCGGAGTGGAGACGAAGTGAACAGACTAAGGGACCTAGCTACGAGATCTACGATATATATATAGAGAAGAAGTGAATGTGTGAGAATGTCCGTGGGGCCTAGGGATCGGAGGAGATAAGAAGGTGAGTCAAGTAGAGAAATATGTACGTGAGAATGTCCATGGAGATAAAGGAAACGGAGAAGTGAGTCGTAGATCTAAGAGACGATGATGAGAAGTAATCAGTATTTATGGGTTTATGGAAGGTGATAGAATGATGAGCAGAAATGAATAGGTAGTAGAAGAGAATATAGAGGAAGGTAAAGGGGGAATGAAGGAGACGAAGGCGGTTCATGACATCCACGATCGCTTCTAGAACATTCCCCATATGGATGAGGCAACGGAGTTGGGCCAACTGTATGGCACAAAGGGTCGAGATGTCGGGAAGGACAGCCTTCCAACTGGTGAAACTACAACCCACACGTGATGCCATGCAGGACTTGCAAGCACGTTTCCCGTCACCTTGGGACGTGCACTCCAAACCGAGCCGGGTACACTGGGAACACCGCTACACAAAATCAAGGTCAAAATCTGAAGGTAGAAAAACGGAAAAGCAAACGTACCTCAGCATATGCCTCTCTCTTCTCCACCTCAACCTCTTCCTCGCTCTCCAAGTCTTCATCCCCAGATCCCTCGTCCCTACGCCACCTCCGAGCTGCACGAGGACTACTCCGTCCAGGATTCGCCTTCCTCTTTCCTCTCACCTTTTCTGACTCTCCATGCCCCGTTCTGTCTGTTCCTTCTCCTTCCTTACCCATTCCTCCAGCCGCTTCCTCTCCTCAGCCTCCAATTCCTCCTTCTTCGCCTTTTCCGCGTCTTTCCGCTGCTCCAACCACAACTCCATCATGTGCTTGTCGAGCTAAAGCCAATTCTGTTAGCATCCATGGAAAACCCAATTCAACACAGGTCACGTACCATTTTTATTTTCCTGATGGACCCGATGCTTTTCTGTCACCCTCATACTATCATCGATCACTTTCTCCACCAAAGGTTCGGGATGCATAAAAGCCAGAGGTTTCGCATTGGACATTGTCCATTTGGTCATATACTCCGTCAGGAGCATGGAAACGTCAAGCGGAACGTACGAGGTGGTGGAAGACATTGATAACGGTGAAGTTGGTTTTGCTCTGCTTCCGAGGACTTCTCCCTTTTATATGTTTTCAAATACGCGCACGGACCATCCTTATTGTTTCCTGTTCATTTCGTTACCAATTACTTAATTTAGAAACCATTCACAATCCCAATCGTTTCCATTCGTTTCCGATTCCATTGTTCATTTTCTGGGGTCCACCCCTTTTCTATTTTTTCTTCTATTATCTTTTCAACTTCATTCTGACGGATTACTATTCGTTTCCATGCCTCTCGAGGGCTCGAGGCCTAAGAGGGGGATACTGTAATATCTATGCTTCCGTACATCTTTCTGATCATATCCGATCCTCCTCTTCTGAACTTCTTTTTCTTTTATTTCGAACTTCATTCCTTTTCATCCCGAACACTTTCTGATCATTCATTTCCGATTTCATATCCGAACTCCACTATTAATCTCCACAAACGGATCCCATCCGGGAACCCATGATTCATTTCAGATAACTACTGGATAGCTCGTATCTAATCTCCAAACTTACTCCACTTCATCTCCAATCCGTTCCACTTTGTTTCCACTTCGCTCTGCAGTACTCCATCCATCTCCAATAGCACCATGTGTTTTTTCCTCTATTTCCGAACCATCCCTATCCTACTACTCTTCATTCCAATAGTTTCTGAAGTAGTACTTAAGCTAGCAACTTTGTAGTAGATAGCTTAAGTCTAAAATCGAATTAGCTGGTCTCCTAACTTCATCCGACTTCAGACAACATAGTACCATCCTAAAGGATTCCATTCCGTGTCTTCCTTATACTTCGATCTCAGAGACTACCAGTTCCACCCAGATTCGTCTTCATCCTTTCCCAAAACCCAAATAAGACTTCCGCTCAGGTCCAACGTGTTTCCTAACACTAGGATCCGCCCAGACTTAACAGGAAGGTACGTGAGAGCAGGGGAGTTTACCTTCAATATATCCTTATTATGGGCCAATTCTTGTCTCATTTGACTTTGGAACAAGATATACCTCACCTGTGCCTGTGTCTTTGCCACTCACCTGTCTTTGTTGTCAACCATCACTATGTATGATTTTGGGGAGCTGTGTGCTCCCTTTGGCTACCTGTTGTCATTGTTACGAGGCCTTTAGGCTGTGTTAACTTAGGTTATCTTTGCAATTCAATCGCAACTTTTCCACGTCTGCACAACATCTGCAATTGCTATTGGCCAGTCTCTACAATGCCAACAACCGAATGAGGATGACATTGGCTTTTTGATCCGACCCAAGCTGTTGTCAACCATGAACAAACGACATAGCATCGGATTTTAGTCCTTTCTTGCCCAAGACGGATGGGACAATAGCTGCTACTCACAGCCGCCAACACCATGACCTCATTCATGCCTTTCTCGGACCAGCTGGTAACCAAGGCACCTGGCAGCTCTCTCTCTTGTCTCTTTCTCTCTCTCTCTCTCTCTCTCTGTGACTTGGTGCAACCTAGTGTGACCTGTCTTCCTCCTCCAAGCCTCACTGCGCAAGGGTCACCGTTATCACGCTTTTCAAGCTATTTTTGCAAGCGTGGATCGACTGGACTCATTGCAACTTCAAAGAAGGAGCAGGGGTCGTTATCTAATTCAAAGATGTCTTCTAGTATACCGTGAGTGAGTTACGGTATTCAAAATTCTTGGGACGAAGGTGTCTACACTCTTTTCTCTCATCAGAGCTTCTTTTTGACGGTCCAGACCTGTAGAAATACATCAACTCTCATTTAAGGAAGCTGTCATCAATATGAGACCCTCACACCAGGTCATCCTACTGTACTGCGCTACCGACAATGACTCCTTCATCCCGAAAAAACCGGAGCAACCGTCAACGAAACCATGAGTTTTGCATCTCCTCGTTACTGTACCGTCAGTGATCTCTAACCTTTATCCCCCCATAGGCCTACCTTCTTACTAGTCAGCACTATTGAAATCATCCAACGGAAATGGTCACCACAACGAATGTCAAGCATTCTCCATATCGTCATCATCATTCCTTAAACTTCTAGCGGAAACTGATACACATCTTCGCATTTTACAGAGATGTGTTTGGCCACTCATCCTTTTCTGGCATTTCTGTCTCCGCCTGCAACTCGCCCAGCTGGATGTTTCTGGACATAAGACTTCATGAGTGAAGTTGTTTCGCCGTTTAATTAGGGATGGACTGGGTGGTTGAATGGATTTTTGGTCTTCGGCCTTTTTTTCGTATCGCTCTCTCATCCTTTCTCACATAGTATCCTTGTTTTTTCACTGCATGTACTTACATTTAAAACCTTGACTGTTGTAGATACGCAGTAATGAACACATCCTACTGAACTGCTGAGGCCTCGTGTCTTGCCACACAAAGTGATGGCTCTTTACCCCAGTACTCATTGCATCTAGGTCCCCTGAATTGGTGGATAGGGTACTTTCCCATCTTTCTATGGATGAGTTGACGCCCTTCTCCATCTCTTATTTCAATTTCTGAAGCTGTACACTCCAACAAGGCCTAACTTCACTCTCTGAAACATTTACAGTGCCACACTCAGTTTATTATTTCTGGTTCAGTTGTCCATTCACTGGGTTAAAGAGAACCATTTTGTGGTGCATGTAGTGAGAAAAGATGGCACAGTTTGGCTCAATGATGGCATGGTGCATGGAAACACTTCATCACCAGAAGGAGGATATAACACCACAATGCTACTTATAATGATGATCCTGCATGTTCCTATATATATGCCCAACATTGACCTTTATATGCAATATAGTAATTGTCTTGCCAGCAACAGCTTGGCCTCTACCCCCCAGTATCTTATCAGGACTGATAGTCCTCAGGCTCAACTCACAAATATTTTCAGCCTGCCTGATTCTATTATGCCATATACTTATACATTCAGTGATGCTGTCACTGCTCGTGCCCCAAATACCTATACTGCTGCTTCTGTTCCCATTGATACCCCTGCCTCTGTTCCTACTGATGCTAATAAGACTTTGTCTTCAACGCCACATGCTAGCACCACAAATACAAGTCCAGATGATTCTCTAAGGTATGTCTCTCTACCTGTTTTCAAGATTGTATATGATGGCTGATGGTATTATAGAACTTTACAATCCATGTACGTTCCAGTCTTGTTATGCACTGACTGTACTGGCTCATCAATGATTCATCTTGCAGTGTTGATGAGATCCAGAATCCAGAAGCATTATTCTGGGCATTGTATGTCGTCTGCTATCAATTATTCATTATTTATAAGTTCACCTTGTTCTTGTACAGACAACGACTGTACCATTTGTGAGTCACTTCGTTAGTTAGCTAGATGATCTCTGAGTCTGACTAAACCACACAATTCTTCAGTCTCGATGATGCTATCCCAAATTTTCCTGACCAAGCCCTGTCAGTCTATCATGTACCTTCAATCTCATACTATTTCTCTAGTAACTAATCTTCCACTTGCAGTCAAGCCTTGCCTTTGGTTCCAAATTCACTCGTTGACAAAGTGACCATCTCTTTCGTCAAGGAGCTGTACGTCAATGTACCTGTTATCTGAGATCTCTTCCATTCCATGCTAACTTCCTCTCAGATTCCATACAGATCACGACCCAGATCTTCTTTGGGAGTCAGCAAAATTGTTTATAACCCAAAAACAGTTCGATGATCTCGTAGTGTATGTCTTGGTCAAAAGTTTTCCCTCAATCTCATCTCATATCTCAGAATCAGCTGTCATGTGAACACTTTGAAAGAGCGTGCGGGTAGTCCTTATCCTCAACCAGTGAGCACTGCAGAATCGGCTCCACCAGCTGATCAAACACCAAAGTATGTTCAAGTCTGCCTTGTAGCATTGCCTGATTATGACCTCAACCACTTCGAACCAATGACCTTCCCTGTGACTCCTGAAACACCATCTCCATCAAAATCTTCTGTTGCTATTTCCAAGATGCCTTTAGCCCCTATTCCAAACACATTATCTCCATCCTCTCCGTCAAATATCCAGCCAAAATTGTCATTTGCTGAGCACCTAGCCCAGCACAAGATACTTCTGCCCACTGAGAGGGATGGCCAAACGATCTCAGCACCTGTGTATGTCCATCTCACCTACTCACAAGTTCGACTTTGTGTATACTGATGATTTTATGGCTATCAATAGTCAAGTGACCAATGCAACATTACAAGATGCTTTGCTTGTAAACGACAGTTGTGACTACAGCTCATTACCACCATTGACATGTGTAATTCCCATCATGACTGATAGTTCATGTTCAGTACTCATGAATAATCCAGGGCTGGTAAATTAATTTCCTGGTCATTGACGCAGGTTCGAAAAGGCAATGTAAAATTTACTGAATGGGGCTGTACATTGCCTGATTCCATTGATGTAGAGTGAGTACTTGTGTTATTCAGGTTGTTTCAATCGTCTGCTAATACACTCCAGCTTTTGGATTTCTTTTTTCAAATTCATTCAACATCAGAACTACGTGAACCTTTTGTGTATTGACCCTAGAGACCTTGCAGCATTCTCAGGGCATTCAAGCAACTCAATCCGAAGTGTACTTTACGTGCACTCACCTCTCGAAGTTGCCATATGTTTATTTCCGGTGTTCGTAGAAGCATCCCATCTAGTGGGATACACACAACTCAAAGGGCAGGATCCGAAAAGATATCAGAAACTCGATGCCATTTTACATTCTCAGGAAGTTGATCGAGCGATCGCAGTTATAACTATGATACTTGGCGAGGGACAGACAGACATGGCAGCTGAAATTGTCTCAGACATGCTTTCTTTCTCCACCCAGGTGGAGAGCACATTAAGTTTTCATTATTTCAGCTCATTTAATCCTTATACTTAGTTTCCAGCATCCCCAGCTAGTGCAAATCATTCCTACTTGTCTGCTACAGGAAGTTCATCTACCTCAACGAGCTCTAATTCATTCTCGTTGCCTTTTGATGCATTAGGTTTGTGTCAAACTACTCCATAAATCACTAGTTCCCATTTATGATGCCACTCACGCTGTGGGAAAGTTTGATGTCAATGCAGACCTTCCAGCTATTGACACTATCTTACCGCGCTGGAGTGGTGAGATTCTGTATGGATCTATGATCACCTCCACTAACAACAATTGTGCCGGACCACCGCTTCAAGTCAATTTCAACATACGTTTCCTGCCAGATGAAGAACCCATTCTCATTGTTGGCTTCAACAGCTGCATGAATTCTCCTCTGTCCTGAACTTCAATGTTCCGACCTGATTTGTATGGACTACCCATAATCTTACTCTTGTAACTGGTTTCCGCACATTGATACTGTTTTTAAATAGTCTAGTAAGCTGGCACCTATATATACTTCATTTGCCAACAAATTCTGACAGTGATGAACGATGCCTGTGGACTCCTCTAGAAAGGAGAGACACCTTAGCACAAACAATGATTTTGTCTGACTTCAATCCAACTTTGTCCTGCTACTTCTGATGCATTCTGATCCAGAAACTCAAGGTTTTTTGGTAAACATATACTATTTCATACAACAGTCGATACCACCCAGTCTCAGAGCTTAGGTATAGATCAGGTATGCACAGTAGACCTGTCTGTCAACACAGATGTTCCACAAACGCCTTCTTTACCTCCCATGGGAATGTGACATCTGAATCAGGAAGGTCGTCATCTTCGCTCTCAACCATGACTCCGATTAGAGCTAGAGCACTGCACGCTGGCTCTGTATTCACTGCTCCCTCATACCAGCCATTCAGCTAACCAGGTAGCTGGAGTCATTGTACATTTTGTGGGTTGCCCTAAGAGGTTTGGGAGTGTGCAGTTGGGTTTGTGAGCTGAGAGGTTGAGCCGATGTTTGGAATGATAAGGCAAGTGTTCTTGACTTCTAGAACTTTAATGCCTGGTTCTACAACCAAAGACAATGGCTAAAGAATGATAGGGGAATGTAGAAAGGCAAGAGGAGGTCTGACCTCAGGTCTCAGTCTCAATAGTCTTTCTTCTCTCTTGTCTCTTGTCTCTTCTCTCTTGTCTTTATTTTTTCTCTTTTCTTTTCGCTTTTATGTTGTTATTTTTTGTGCTGTTTTTGACTGTCATCATCCCATTCATGCTCCAGTCTTGAGTTTCCATTTGACATGAGCATCAGCTCTAACAATGCTCCCCTCTTCAATGACCTTGCAATATACAATGACTACACACTGACTACAGAGACCACCAAGGAGGTTTTACCGGCTAAAAGCAGCCTCAGCTTGCCCCTCCAGCATTATCCTCTATCCCGGCCTTCGTGCAGTGCTGATTACGTGGCAAGTGACATGGTCATCGCTCACGTCTTTCCATCGCCGCCCTAGAACGTCTCTGGAGGCTGAAACAGTGGTACGTCTTCCTCTTAGAGCTATGCCCTCAAGTCTTGCTAATTTTTGTTGTCCTCCAGACCACCACTGTTGGTACCCAAATCACTGTTGCCGTTTCAGACCCAGTCCACAACCTTTACTACCGCCACATGACTCCCAATCACCATTCCCCAATCTCAGCCCAAACCACCTTGCAGAATGCAGAAATCTTCAGTCACTGGACCCATGGACCCCATTCCCACCTTTTCCAAACTTTCATGCAACTACTTGACTACTTCGGACAATGTTATGCCTGCAGAGTCCTCTCCAGCACTGTCAAGCACAGGCATGAGGAAGAACATCATCACTGCCAACCTCATTCCGGTCGACAGAGGTGGAATTCTTTTTTGAAGAGGATGGGTCAATGTGAGCAGCCTTGGGCTAACCATTCCGACTCTTTGATACCCATCCACTTTCCTCATCATTGTCACTCATCGTGGTCTCTCATTTCCTTTTAATACCACACCTTGTATATCTATCTCCCCCAGACTTATAAACAAGCCTTTTTTCTGATGTACGCAATCATCAACAGTGTTTGATCACCTTCAATGTGTTTATATTTTACTACATCGTCATCATTCCCCACCCATTTGTTTAACACGTCCTCGCATCCCTCTTCCCCTTACACTGTTCATGATATACATTTGTGTTCACTACTCCCCATGTCCTGTTCATCACCATCATCATTGTATCCCTCCCCAAGTAAATCATCATCTGTTGTTGTGTTTTATTCTTTATCTCATTATCTTTTCATCTCGGTCTTTCATACCGTACCCGTACTACATACCTACCCTATCCTACTCACCTGTTCTCTTCCCTGTCCTGTCCTTTACAAGACTCAGACTCTGGTTCTGTCTGTAGTTGATGTTTTGTACAATTGATCCTTTTTACTTGTCCAAGTAAAAAATAGGAATATGATTTTTGCTTTTCATCAGTTTGTCCTTCCTTCTGTCTTTTGTTGGGCTCAGTTCCATCCATTCTTTTCGAACTCTGGCTGCAGTTCGTCAGAATGGCTGGTACTTTTGGGCATTGTTTTGGGAGCTTGGCATGGGAATAAGGACTTAGAAATATTTGCTTGCTTTCTCGAGTACTCAAACATTGCAACTGTGTCGAAAATACTTTTTTCTTTCCAACCAGCATATTCTACAACGTCCATATCAAGGGCCATGTCCTCCGCTGTCGCAAGCTCCAGCATTGCATCATTCTCATCATCAAAAACCCATGCCAAATCACCCTGGAAGAAAGCTCTAGTGTTGTAACGGTTCGACTACGGCTGGCTCCGGCTTGGCTCCAAACAGCTCGTTATGTAAATGGCTCAGCTCAGCTTTTAGATCCGGCTAGTCATGACTCACGTCGCTAAAATTCTGTGAAAACCACTTCCCTTCTAGATATGTAGATAGGAATGTAGGAGTGAGACCTTAGAAGTCATATTGACACTCCAGGAGTGAAATCGAGCTTCTAGATATGGTATGCGCACTCTGAACCAAGAGATACATCATTTTCCTTAATATTGTGCTAAAATTAGAAATTAAATTACCGTGAGAACTTATCAAATTAAGGCACAACAACTTTTTTGAGTTATGGTCTCATGGTCTTTCTTGCTCAAAGTACACCGAACTTGCTCCAAAGACACTCCCTGATGTCAGCTACTGAGACAGTACACTTTGGGTTAATTTATGGTGTCACTAGAGGGCAGTCTCTCTGAGGGAATTTGACCCGGCTTTTACAACTCGAGCCAGAGTCGGTCGAGAGCCACCTGGAGCCGAGCTGCGGCTCAAAAACTGGCTTGGCTCAGCAGCTCGCTGGAGCCGAGCCGGACCGTTTACAACACTAGAAAGCTCTGTCTTCTTCAACAGTGTCCGAGTCCATTTCCCTGCCCACTGAAGTTGAGTTCCTTATACCGGTGTCGAGTCCCCCTACTACTGGCATCTGACGTTGTCAGGCCTGAAGGTGTTTAAACGCAGCGTTGTATTCTTTGAGTGGGCCAGCAAGTTGTTTAAAGTCTTCGGTGATGACATCTGTGATAGGTGTGTCACCGTCATCAAATCTTTGCCCTTTCTGAATGCTGTAGACTTCATGTTCATGGAGGCTTTGCATTAGGACTGCGATGTCATTGGTGAGGTCAGGTGGAGCATGTCAGGTGCCTTGGGTGCCTTCTCCAAGGGTCTTGCTCATGTTGGTGGTGATATTGCGGAGAACATTGATACATGGTGAAACCATTGCGAGCCAGTCCCAGGTATAGTTGCTTCCATGAGTTTTGTACACTGTCTGTAGCAAGTAGGACCATCAGTAAAAGGACCAGTTTAATGTAAAAATGTCAGTACAACACACCTTAATCCTAAAGTTGAGATGTTCCTGAACAAGATCCACCTCCACAAAACTGTCGTCTTTGCCTTTCAGGTTAAGTAGCCAGTTGTTGAGCACAATATCCCTGTCAAGCGCAGTATTTGATTAGTTTGACGAAGTTAATCATCAAATCAGAAGTTCAAGGTAATTTGCTCACCGCAAAGGTCGAGGCCATACATGAGTAATGTTATGGATAAGATGTAACATCTCATATGCATATTTGGCATGCCCGTTGCCTCTATAGCTCAGTGCCCAGATCTTAAGAACCAAAAGAACCCGTCCTGAGTCACCGACTTTGACCGCATCAGTAAACTCTCGTGATATGAGTGCATCACGGAGGAATAGGACAGCTCCTTCATAGACCATATCTCCCTCCGTTAATGGTTGAGTTTGAGGAGTTGCAACCTTCTTCTTCGCTTTGGTTCCACTTTCCACCTCCTCAGTCTCCTTGTTTTCCTTTGCAATTTTCTCCTCCTCACACTTTCTAGCTGTTCTAAGCTCCTCCACAGTGTCGATGCTTGCATAACGGTCATAAATGATTTCTGCGTGCTGCACCAGGGTGTCCCAGTCAACCGTTGCGACATAATGGTCAAGGTCCCTTTTCTGAGAAATAAGCAGAAGACAATAGAGCACGCGTGAGTAGAGATTGACGAAAACAAGGTCGCGGCAAGCCCAGAATGGTGAAAGAGACGTAGTGGTGATTGGAAGTCGAAAGAGCAGCAACCTGGGTTGGATCTCCCTCCATTAACCTTTCCCCAATGTGTCAACAGTAAACCCTGCATATCTGCCATTTTTGCGTGAAAAAGACCGGTGAACCAGACACCCCAACCAAATCCCGAGTACCTGCCTTCTTTGCCTGCCCGAAGATTAAACAGAGAACGGAGACAAGCCAACGATAGCTGATCAGCCCCAATTATCTGAACAATCTTCATCCACCAGCTTGTCTTCTTCATCTCAGTTTCCTCCACAATAGCTTCGTCTACTTCTGTGTTCCCAATTATGGTAGATTCATTGATATTAAGGGTTCGCGAGGGATAGAGTTTGGTCTCATGGGGCTCGATTTTATGCTCTGACTTTGGCAGCGAAGCATTTAGCTTAGAGCCAAACTTTTTCTGGAAATCTGGTCCACCTTGATTGACAATAGTGCGCAAAATGCAATGGATTTGACACTGTCGAAAAAGCCGAGCCTCGGCAAGGGTATGCAGGATGTCGTTGACGGTAAGCTCAGGAGCATTATCAAATGCGGTGTTGAGGTCTGACAGCTGCATATCCTGCAGGCTAGCCATCCAGAGTTTCCAGAAGGTGTATGTTGTTCCATTTTCCTGTGTAGCTAACAAAACTCTCTCAGTAAAATATCATGGATGTAATAATAAATTCCTACCTGAACGGCCAATAATCTGCTCAGCATTCCTGGCCATGAAATTGATGTTGTCATAAACACCTCCAAAAAGCCCAACTGCGATCACAGAGCGAACTCTCTGACGGAGAGTGGTCATTCCAAGTCAGATCATCTGAGTCACTGTCACTGTTGAGTTCGAGTTCTTCAGTGTCTAGTATATGATGATGGTAGTAGCTACATAATACAAATGCCATGGCATGGCACTCATGCCCTGCAGACCTCACATCACCTTGCCTCACATCCCCCACTGCAATTCCTCCAACTGTCAACACTCTGGAACATATTGGCAACACCATCATGGAACAGGACCACTAAGAAAAAAATTAGTTAGATGGGAGACTTTGAGAAAATCACTACGAACAAACCTTGAGAGTGATGAAGACTGGTGTAAGTATAGATGGCCACACTAGTGAAAAAGTATGGTTGAGTGACAAAGGACTCACTTGGTTGTGCTGGCCAACTGTGAGAATAAAATGTCCTGAACAAGAGCACACATATCAGCAGGAACAAGAGATAACAAAGGTATACAGACACACCTAAGACATGAGAGTATACCATTATAGGGAACCAGAGCTACCAATGGGCAGAAGGAGAGGTGAATCGGAGGAGGATGATGGGGGAAAAGAAGGAAGAGACAAACAAGTTGTGTCAGGGTTGATTGACAAAAATTTGAACTCTGCTCAGATCTAGTCTTGTGACCATAAATGTCATCAGCAGGCGCCGGCGCTGATTTGTTCCTGGGCACTCCAACCTGTCAACGGCGCAACATCAACATCAGTGACTGCTTCAACTCCTGCCCTCCATTCATCCTCCATTGCTATTCCATTCATTAGGAGTGTCCTCTACTTATTTGCTCTTGTACTAAGCCAGAGAGTAAATGCTATCACTGGAGAGTAACTGGTAGTAAGAGCTTTTATTTCTACGCAGGAGAAACATTTGGCATGTACATGCATACTCTTACTTACAGTAAAGCTACAAATTTCTACAGTACAGATACATACGTATGTACCTGTTCCAAAGATGTAGAAAATACCAAATATGAATTGTGTATCCATGGATGCCAAGGGTATATTCAAGGAAACACTGGGTAGCACATCATTTGGTATGATTGGGCATTCAGAGGATGTGAAAATGCCAAATATGCTGATCACACTTTTGTGGAATTCCTGAACTATATTCTTCTGTCTGTTCACCGATCTATAGTCTGTATTCAAGATTCCTATGCTGTTTATGGACTTACTAGCTACAGCTTCTTTATTATTGGCTTTGACAACACCGTCTTTTTACCATTTCATAACAGTGTTACATCAAATTGTCAGTGTACCCACTTGTTTATATTACAATTGCTTTTCTACAAGCATGATTTCATGGTGAAAATAAACTCAATCAGTCCATGCAGTACTTCTCACTCTTACATGCTTGGTTCTTGTCACAGCTCTGAGCTTGTTGGCAACTCATTATACTAGCCACTCTCTCAAAACAAACTTTTCATTCACCCCTCATTTTGATATCAAGATTACTATCACCTCCACTTTTCACAAATATGTCATAAATGCAATAGCCTATATTGCACATTATGAAAGGGGTGGGACAGCGCTAAAGCGTGGCGAGAACGATTCCGGTGAGCTGCTACACACAAGCTACACACCGGTTCAGTCTTTCTTTTTAAGAACATAGGGTCGATTTTTTTAAAGCCGCTGCTCGGTCGACCGACCGGCCGACCGATACCATATAGAGCGCTATATTCCCATGCTTTAGCCTTTACCGAGCTTGAGCTGAGTCTAGATCATGGCCAAACCCCTATTTTAGTGTTACTTTCTTGCAAACCTTTTCATAGTTCTGTTTGTTTCCTGAGTTAAATCATATCCAACCATCCTTCAGTACAATATACATTTAGCTCCGGGCACAAGTGACCCAATCATACCCTCTCTTCAAGTGTTTCTACAGTCTAACCACAATGTGGCTCTCACTAATGAATGTCAGTAGTATCCCAAATTCTGAAAAATGTTTTTTGGCAATTAAAATACCGAAATAAGGTGCCTCAAAGCAGCCATCCTTCCATAAAATTTTGATATAAAAAAATTTTTAAGACCCCCATCGGTGGACCGACCAACCAACCCTATGTTGCTTGGCAAATCCCAGCCTCCCCCTTGCAGTCAGGAAAGTCAGCGCAAAATGGGCGTGTATAATACTGGTTTAATTTCTGAGAAAAGCAGAGAAAAGTACTGCACTTAGTGTGTACTATGAAGAATAGGGGCTGGTCCCGGAGAAAATCGGAATTTTTTTTGAACAGAACGATCGAAACAGACGGGGAAAATCGGGACAAACTCAACATAGCCACACGCAGAAACGCAGTGTTAAGAACTTGTCCTCATTCTTCGGCCTCGTAATCATTTGTTGTGCCACACACTTGGGCAACATATGGCCTCATACTTGTCACTTAGCTTACAGCTATGTCTACCCAATGTCTACATGAAAGGGGTATGGGCCAGCACTGACACATGGCAAGTACAAGGCTGCAGGGTTTACATCAGACTAAGTAGCCTACAACAACAGCAAGGACACTGTGGATGGTGGAAAACTGAAAAAGACTGACAAGTTGCCTCAGGGTTGGAGGTTGTTGGTAGGCAAACAAACTGTGACATCACAGTCCAAAACAAAGCTCAGGAGATTTAGGAATAGACAAATAGGAAAAGCAGGGGGCAATTTGACATAGCCACATGCAGAAATGGAGTGTAAAGAACTTGTCCTTCATTTCATTTTGGCCTGGTAATTGCATGCAATATGTTGCTCAATGTTACTGACTTATCTCTCATTTTGGAAAATGTTATTAGATAATGACCATAGAGAAGAAATCAAATAATTTGTCCTGTACCACTGCACAATGGGAATTCTAATTGAATTTGAAGTTAGATGAATTCTGTATATTCGACGCATTGCGTTTCATAAGAACATGTTTAGGGCCTGTTCTGTAACAGGTATTGGATAAGGCATGCCCTGCCAAAAATATTATATAGGATAGGATAGACAATATATTGATTGATGGTTGCTATCCCACTGTTGCGTGTTTGGTAAAATCATTGGATTGGATAGCTGTCAAATAATTTATGTATGAGTAATCTAGCCACTTCTCTCCTTTTTGTCTTTCTCCCTCTTCTTTAGCTGTATGATGACTCTGAGAACAAAGAAAATGAACAACCTGATACTGGGGCACCTGACCCAGTCACTCTTACCCCCAAAAGAGGCCAAGGCAGACCTTGTGGCTCCAAAAACAAGCCCAAGGACCTGTCCCAACTCAAACCAACTCTGAAGAAGAAGAAGCTGACTGCCCACAGACTGCCCCATGTCCTCATGCTGTTTATAGTCTGGCTGATGACAAGAAGTTGATGGAGATATTTATAGAGCAGAAGCAGAAGGAAATGAAACAGACAATGGTGGATGGAAGGGCAAGGCAATCACAGCAGCTGTTACTGGGTTAGCTGGAAGTGAGATAGAGAGTGGTGGAGCACTGAAGACTGACCAGAGTATCTGTGACCATTGGGATTACATGTGTATATACTTTAGCTTCTTTATTTTGAGTGTACTCATGCCATTCTCTTCAGCTCAAAACCAAGTTCAATATCTTCAAGTCGTTGGTTGAGAAGTCTGGCTGGGGTTGGGATGACGAGAATCAGTGTGTGGAGGTGAATGATGAGCAATGGGAGACTTTGGCTCTGGTAAGACTTCCTTCCTTCTTTTCATTTCCAACTTGGATCAAGCTATTATTTTTGCAGGTTGATGAGCATCTTGATGGCTACTGAGGGAAGTCTTTTCCAATTTATGCAGATATGATGCAACTCCTGGAGGGGGCTTTAGCTACTGGTATCCATGATTATCGAGCTGGAAAGGAAAGTGGTACAGTGTCTGATTTATCCTCTGATGATCAGAGTGAGAAAGGTGCTACTCCTGCTGCAAAAAAAGTACATGGCTTGATACTTATCCTTGTTCACAACTGACATGATTCAATCCCTGTTCCGAGAGCTTGAAACATAAGGTATCTGCTCTTACAGAGACCCCAGGCCCCAAAAAGCATGGTCGTCATGACAGTACTGGTGGTAGATCATCTTCTTCATCATTCATGCATATGTCTTATGCAATGGACAATGTTGTGTTTGCTATGAAAGACAATAGTGATGATTTGGGTAAGAAGGCAAAGAAGCAGGCTTGTGAACTGGTGAGAGGTGTGGAGAGTTTGTCATTGGGTGATAAAGCAAAACTCCTCTTGCTCATTTCAAAGAATGGTGACTTTGTGGAACTTCTTGTCAATACAGCAGATGAGGTTGAGCTTCGCACAGAGATCTTAAAGTTGAAGCTTCAGGAGTAGATAGTCTTGTTGTACTACTGTTGTGCTAAGTATGACTGATAGTCTACCCACATCTTCTCTGCAATTTTATCATGTCTTGCATTTGCCCTAGCTCTCTCTGCAGCAGTCACCCAGCTTCCCAGCATTCCCTCATCCATCAAGTCATTGTCAATTCCTTCCCATCCTGATTGAGAATGAGAATTGAAAATAAGATTCAGTCCATTGGCATTGTCAGTGGGATCCAAGTTATGAAGGGCAGCTGCAGCTGGTGAAAGTTTGACTTGTTTATGAAAAGGATACTCTGGTACAACAGTAAGGATCTTGAACCTCCTCTTGTCAACACCAAAGATGTGCTCAATGACATTCTGAAGCTGAGCATGTCATAGATTGTACAATTTCTTAGCATTGCAAGGTCTATAATTTAAAGCGAGCACAAAATAACAAGTTCAGGACACCAATGATACTGACTGTGGTGAAACCTGCTCCCATTCCTTTAGATGGTAACACCCCACAATATGGTACTAGTAAGACATCACAGGAAGGAAAACCTGTGTCTGCAGGATATATCTTTCCTTTTGGAATAACAAAATCGGTTTGTCGAGCATCATCAAAAACACATTCATCACCTGCACTCCCTTCCCATCCACTCAGTATATAACAGAATTCCATGTCAAATGTGCATGCAGCAAGAACATTCTGGGAAACAAAGCCCTTACAATTACGAAAGCAGGATATTGCATCAGCACCAACACAGGCATGGAAGTGGCATCCATCAATGGCACCAGTGCAATCATCAAAGTAACCAGATATCTCCTCTGGTATAGTGGTGGAGGGTAGCTTGACATACTTGCAGTAAAAAGCTCCACAGAGCATATCCAAGGCTTGGTTGAAATAGCTGTCACACAGAGATTAAAAAGTAGATATGTGTTTCAATCAACTGGTACTCACTGTGAGATTGTATCTCCTCCTCATTGAAAGCACTCCTGTAGCTCTCTATTAGAGCATGCAGATACCATGGTACGAAGGAATATCGCCACTTTCTCATCAGCTGAGACATAATGACTATCCTTTAAGCCACATGTATTGCATAGCTCCTGTACAAGTGCATGGAAAACCCTTTTGTTCATGCCAAACATTCTATAAAACTGTTCATTTCGACCTGTTTGCAAATGGGACATTTGCATTTGGTACATACCTTTCAACATGTCCTATAACCACATTTCTCCAGTGAATATACCAGTCAGAAAGGGCCTTCTGCGCTGGCTAGTAGCAGCAGCACCAGCAGCAGTTACAGCTAGAAAGGCTGCCATATGTTTTTGCGAGTTGTGGGCCTGTAGCAGGCCATCAATGTGGACACATTGATAACAGTACATAGGGCCTTTCACACGGTTAGCATATCCGACGGAGTAGGTTTATTGTTTCCTTGTCCGATGCCTGTCGGACGGATATATCAAAAAATTACATCATTTTAATACTATCTAGTCCTATGCAATACCCGTTACAGAACGGGCCCTTAGGTACCAAATCTATTCATCCCCTTGGTAATACACGGTGGCGGGGATACTAGTGATGCTTCTTGGGCGCTCCGAACATACGGCGAGTCTGGAGCCTCCATCAGAGGCATTGTGTTCTGGCAAGAGCTAATCGCCATATCCTGCTTTGTAAGTTTTCGCTGTCATCACGAGTCGATGACACAGTGGCTTTGCAGTGGCTTTACGTTTTAATAAGGGTTGGACTTTTGCTGCTTGCACCAGATACAATCGGTTTCATCACGTGTGGATGCATCCAAAAATTCAGGCGAGGATTTTTGGTAATTCAAACCACTCCGAATCAATTCTCAGCGTTTACAAGGATTTCACACAATCCGCAGAGAAACCGAAGAAAAGATTTAACCTGGGTACTAGAATTTACTGACGGAATGTTTTAGAACACCAGTGTTACATCAGAATCGGGAGACTTGTAAACTGGCAGCATGACCCCTGATCGTGTGCATTCCCCTTGGCCCTCAATGTTGAAGGTACTAGCAGCGAGCAACAACTACGAGTTACTCTGCTCACTTGATTTATAGATATGAAGATACTGAAAACTCGACCTAGAAATACCAAGCTAGATACGCAAGCCCCTTCGGTTCCAACAAAAAGCCGTCCAGGGAAAGAGAAAGATGTAGTGGGACAAGAAGTTCTGACTACTCTTCAGGTCACCCTTCAAGCGCTTCAAAAACTGGCTGACAGCGTACCAATATCGGGAGTTGGCGGTGCTGTGGGTCTGTTATTACAGATTGTAGGGTCAATCAAGGTGAGCCCTTCATGTGATTCTTCGATTCAGTCTTCAATTCATATGGTCTACAGCAAAGCGCTGAGAACGAAATGGGTCTCGAGAACTTGTGTGGGCGACTCGAGAGTCTTAGGCCAATCCTTTTTCACATCGCCAAAGATGCCAACGTGGCAGTTCCCGAATTGTACCCGCTCATGACGAGAATTGAACAGTAAGCGTCCGACGTATCTGGAGAGTGGCGATGTTAACGGGAACACTTACCTAGGGAACTAAATTGCTTGGCTTGGGATATTTGCGACGCATCAAAACAAGGAAGAATTGGCCGTTTCTTTAACAGCGCAGATAATGCATCCTCCCTTACGCGCCACGTAGAATGCCTAGATCGGATTGTTGCAGATTACACAGTGAGCGAGCTGTTTTCGTGAACGATTGCTAGAGACCTACTGCGATCTTCAATACCAGGTAGTAGGAGTTTTCATGCTGCCAGCGAAAATTAACGTAGGTGCAATGGCCCTGGTGGTAGAAATATTAACACGGCTGTCATTGATAGAAGAAAATGAGGAGGCGGTCTATCAAAAACATAAAATATCTCACAGGTGAGAGCTTGAAGTTCTCAACACCCATAATCTCGTAGTTTTGACCGGTCGCTCAAGCTGGGGATGGCAATGAAGGAGGAATTTCCATAAATGAAGGAGGAACGGGCGGTTCAGGTGGAGCATTCAAAGTGACTATGAGACGAGGCACTGAATATAATATACAGGACTTAAAAGGTACGTTTTTTGGCTGTTTTGGCTGTTTTGATAAATTTGTGACGGAGTGTGAACAGGAGGAATGGGTGGAAAGGGTGGTTATGGTCGAATTGTTGGTGGCAGAGGAGGTGCGGGCGGAGGATTTGAATTCCATTAGGCCAAGGTACCAGAATGGATTTTGCCTTACAGTTCCAAATTCAAGGAGGTCGCGGTCTCGGGTTCGCAATAGCTTCATGAACATGCCTTGATTAGCCAGGATAGCGGACCAAAACATCTACGTACATGGACAGCTATTTGCATAAGGTTCTTCATGTCTATTTTTTGATATCTGAAATGATATCTGACGCTAGGTTCGGAACAAGCCTTCGCCAAAGCGACGCAATAAATGACCAATCAGAGGCTTGGAACGAACCTAATCTGACGCCATTTGCATGGGAGCAAACATGGAGCAAACATTAACAAATAGGTAGTGAGAATCCACAACCTATGGAAATGGCTGTACATGCGAAGTCGCGGAACTCCTCTCTCAGACTCTTCTATTCGTACTGTTTGGTCGGGTCCTAATTGCCTTCCTGGAGTGTCAGATATGTCACAAGTGGCGAGAGTCTAGAGATGCGTGCCAGGCTGCCAGCCGGGGAACAGCAAACGCCGACATCAGACAAAATTACCCTCTGTTCTAAGCTGATTATAATCCCCATAACCCCCAAAATCACTAAAATAATTATGGTATATTGTAACTAGATTACTTCAATCTAGCTTTCTGGTAATGAGTTTAGAATATAGATAATAGTGGTGGACTTTGGGAATTATGCCCAGGATTATAACTAAATTATGGGGTTTATGAAGCTTGAATGATTCTAAGTCCTGGCAAAATTTTGAGTATTATAATGATATTATAATCCTATTTTGAGAGTTATAGCATATGGCATAGTGTCATGTACTCGAACTATGTTAATAGTTATAACCATATTGCAATGGTATTATGGGGTTTCTAAGGGTCAGAATAGAACCAAGAGATGTAATTATTGAGAGCATTAGCAGGTCATGCTCATAGAGTTACACAGGCAATATACCAAAGGTTCCACTTGATATTTACAATGATGTTCATGAAGATCAAGGGCAATTATTTCACAATAAACAATTGAATTCAAAGCAGTAGACTACAATATAGCATATGTACAGAGGACGGTATCAAATGGTATGTATACTAAGCATTAAGTAGTAAGTACAATTTCCAGCAACTTATGCACAATGACGGACCAAACAGCACTCCAAAAGTCCCTATTCATGCCTCCAGCAGTGGCTGTCAAGGGAGAGTGTGTATGTGAGTGTGAGGTGAGGGTAATCGCAACAGAAAGGAAGCCTTACGCTTTCCGATTACCCCAGATCACCTATAGACTGCCCACCAACTCAATCAATACATGGCTGTGCTTGGGAGCATAAAAGAATGAGGGAAAGGAATGAGGAGATTGAGTAAAAACCCCAGGCCTTATATACCCTCCAGATGAGAATGGCTGAGATTTCAGAGGGCACGGATCGAGCATGCCTCTTACTGAATAAGGGAAGATGACGTGGATGTGGTGACATCATTGTTGTCATCTGTCCATAATGGGCAAGTGCACAGGATATTACTCGATTGGGCAATTTTTGCTTTCAGTCCTCGGTCCACGATACGTCTGAGGAACAAGGGCTATCTAATAGCAACTTGGGGACATGTCAGCATTGCTCCAGGCTTGTCATTGTCTTGTCCTGTTCTCCTCTTTTTCTGTCTGTTCTCTTTCCTCACTCCACTCTATCTCTCCCACTTGTACACTGGTATCCAATTCCTTTTCTCTGCTGGAGTGGGCCAAGGGCTGGCTATCACTATGCCGGAGCCAAACACAGTAGATTGAAGTCAAGAGCTAACTATGATGTACATGCAAGCTGTATACTACGTGGTCACATGAGTACATAGGGCCTAGACCTCCTTGAAACCCCTACTCCACCGCTCTTCTCCTCGTTCGCTGGATACTCAATCAATGCTGCACATCCCTTGGTTTTCTCAGGCTACAAATTGCATTGCCGGGCAATATACGAATTCGGATTTTTATAACGTTGTGGAGTGACCAGGAGGATAAGAGGGATCACTGGGTAAAGATGAGGTGGGATGGTATTTCGTTGAAGTATGGTACTGTATGTATTTTATGAGTGGCATCTCCTATGAGATTTTTCAGTATAATGACTGAGGTTTATCCCAGATAACCCTCTAGCCCTCGAAGACATCTTCCATACATATAGTCAGGCGCGTTCCAAAGCTGACTATTGCAGTAAACATCTCTTCTGCTGAATCCTCTGTTGTGAATTGACTCCACTTCCTCCACCAGTGTTTAGAGCTACAATCTGGATTGGTATGGGAACTGGATGCGGATAGGAAAGAAAAAGTGGGCATCACATGTCCCAAGTGTTACATCCATGCTCCACTGTCCCAAATCCCTTTTTCCCTTCAACCTCCCTCTTTCAACATGCAACCTCCCTCTCTGCTGTTTGTATCCTTCATTTCGTGCACCAGTGCTTGGAATCCCCACCTCATCCACCCTTCTGACCAGCCATGAACACCCTTGTATCATGTTCCCATGGATCCTTGTATATGGGTAGAGTATTCTTCAAGCTAGATTCCCCAGCTCGACCTTATACATCTTTCTACAAGTCTTACTTCAAGTAATACTCATCTTCTGAAGTCTTGCTCAAACCCTTCTTAGACCAAAACCTTGAAGTATGACTTCCATCATAACAAAAGGTCGAGCTGAACACCAAACGCCAACCTATTAAGGTTTAGGCACCCCGAATCACAAAAACAGAACCAATGAACCATGGATTATTCAGGAACATTAGTTCTTGACAGGAACAAACCTCAGGAGGGAAACTCGTACACCCCTGACAACGAATATCTGCAGGAAAACCTGTACACCACAGATATACAACAGAATTCTGAAGACAACTCACCTACTTCAGATCACGAATCTGAACAAGAATACGAATTTGAACAATCCGAGAATTCCTCAGAAACAATGGATGAACAAGGATAGACTGCCACTCTACCTCCAAACACGAACCCCCAGACCCCTCATGTCCAAATTCCCCATAATTCCAGAGCCCTCATCCAGAAATGACGAATCATGCAGCTAAAGAAATCAGAATCTCTACCCCAACTCCTTTCAAAGGAGATAGAAAGAAGACTATGCAATTCATTGCCGATGTCATCCTATACTTAGGATGTAACCAAGAAATCTATGATACAAACAAAAAGAAGATTTCTTTTGCCCTTTCTTATATGAAAGGAGGATCAGCTGCAGACTGGAAATTAATTCATGTCCAGAGATATACGAACGACAGATGGCCAGACTGGGATGGATTCATCAAAGAATTCAACAAAACCTTTTCATCAATCGACAAACAAGGAGATGCTCAGATCAAACTCCGAAATCTTAGACAGACAGGGACAGTAAACAACTATGTCTCGGAATTCCAACTCCTATCTGCACACTCTGGGATCACAGAGGACTCTGCTCTCATCGAATACTTTATCGAAGGGTTAAACCCCAGACCAGATAAACGACTGGTATAAATATGCAGCAGTCTACAATAGCAATTATCGATGAGGAAGAGCTATCGCAGGATGCATCAAAGCATACAATGATTCGAGGAAGAGCAATAGAAGCTCTTACACATTTCCATGATATCATTCAGGAAACGCCTCTAGAGATACAAATGCCATGGATGTAGACAAATTGTCTAAAGAAGAACAACAGGAGTATAGTTTCGGTTGTGGAAAAGTCAGACACATTCGAAGGGATTGCCCTGGAAAACAGAATAACCAGGCAAATAATCAGAATAGAAGAACGGAGGAAAGAATGACGCCGAAACAGAAACTTTCTGCCAGAATTGAAGCAATGGTGTCAAGAACAGGCTCAGTTGGAGCTGGATAACCTCTCAGGCCACCACACAGAGACAAAAGATGAAAGAGCAAAGCAAATAGAATAGATATTGAGTGAGCCAGGAGTAGGCCTATGTCAACATAGTACTGAGACAAGGCTGAGCAGTATGGATCTAAGGGATACAAGTGGACAGACTAGAGACCTATCCATGAAGCCCTGAAGTATATATGATCAAAACACAAGCCTCATAGACTCTGCAGCAGGAGGAACCTTCGTTAGTCAAGCCTTTATCAAAAAACACCAAATTCCTACCAAAAAACTCTGAGACCCCATCTGAGTCTACAATGTAGATGGAACCAAGAACAAAGAAGGAATGATCACCAATCGAGTACTTCTACAGGTGAATATAGGAGGACAAAGGAGAGTCATCTTGTTCTTGGTCTCAGGATTAGGAAAAGAAGACTTCATATTTGGATTTCCATGGTTGCGAGAAACCAATCCAAACATAGACTGGAAAAAGGGAATAATCCAACTCGAACTGAGATTAGGGTTTGCTTGAATCTTCGCCAAACTTCAGGAAAAACGACTTCGAAATGAATCCCTTAACCCTCTGGAAATACTAGAACCAGAAATCCTGATCAGGGCAAAAACTACCCTTTCCCAAACCCTTGCACAGGAAGGAGTAGAACAGAAGAAAGAGAAAACTATGGAGGAATTGATACTAGAATATTGCATGAAATGCAAAGAAGTTTACGAAAGGAAAGCTTCTGAATGGTTTCCAGAATCCAGACCCTATGATCATGCTTCATTCCCAAAGAATGTAAAGTATATCCTTTATCTCCAGCGGAACAGAAACTCCAAGACGAGTTTATTGATGAGAATCTATGAAAAGGATATATTCAACCCTTTTTTCTTTGTAGCCAAAAAGGAAAAAGGAGTGTTGAGGCCATGTCAAGATTATCGAAGGCTGAATGAAGGAACAATCAAAAATAGCTATCCTTTACCACTGATTCCTGAATTAAACGATAAACTAAAAGGGGCCAAAATATTCACAAAAATGGATCTACATTGGGGATACAATAATTTTTGGATAAGAGACAGAGATCAATGGAAGGCGGTGTTCAAAACAAATAAAGGATTGTTCGAACCAACAGTCATGTTCTTTGCATGAACAATCTCTTCTGAGATATGATTGATGAAGGATGGACATTCTAATCTTCTCAAGAAACTTCGAAGAACATCGAATTCGAACCCTACGAGTTCTAGAAAGACTGCAAAAGAACGACTTGTTCCTAAAGCCAGAGAAATGCGAATTTGATAAACAACAAGTAGGATTCTTAGGACTTGTTGTCAGGCCAGACACTGTCACAATGGACCTGACAAAATTAGCAGGGATCAGGGACTGGAAAGCACCAACATTGGTTAAAGGAGTACAATCCTTTTTAGGATTTGGAAACTATTATCGGAAATTTATTGGGAGATATGCCAACATTGCGAAACCATTACACGAACTCACAAAGAAGGACAAGAAATTTGAATGGACCTCTGAATGCCAGAAAGCCTTCGATGGTTTAAAGGACAAATTCCTGCAGGAACCAGTTTTACAGATGCCAGACATAGAGAAACCATTCATCATTGAATGCGATGCTTCAAAATGGGCAACTGGAGCGGTACTCAAACAACAAGACATGAACAAAGATTGGCATCCTTGTGGATATATTTCTCATGCTTTTATGATATCTATGATAGAGAACTTTTGGCTATAGTCAAAGCTCTTGAAGCATGGGGACATTATCTACAAGGGTCAAATCACATAACCACTGTCTTTTCAGACCACAAAAACCTCACCTACTATGGAAACGCTCAGAAGCTAAATCAACGACAAGCTATATGGAGCCTTTTCCTTTCTGAGTTTGACCTCAAACTCATTCATACTCCAGGGACAAAGATGATACAGTCCAACGCTTTGTCTAGATGAGAAGATATGATACCAGAAGAAGACACTGATAACGAAAATGTCACTATGCTCCCAGACAAACTCTTTGTCAGAGTAATAGACACAGAACTTCATTCCCTTATTGCAGAAAAAACTATGAAGGATGACCTGGTATCAAAAGCGTTAGAAGCCTTGAAGACAAAAGGGGTACCACCAATAAATTCAGCATTATCGGACTGGAAAATCAAAGGGAACATCTTATTCTTCATGAATAGATGTTATGTGCCAGATAATGAAGAATTGCGAAGGAACATTGTGAAACGATATCACAAAGGAATATCAACAGGACATCCAGGACAATACGCCACATTGGAATTAATTCGAAGAGAATATTGGTGGCCAGGAATGTATTCCTTTTTCAAACAATACATAAAAGGATGCGCCACCTGTCAACAGATGAAAATCAACATACATCTTACTTCTGATCTTTTGTAACTGATTCTCCAGTTCATTCACTTCATCTCCACTCTGTACAACTGTCTACAGAGTGTTGAGCCTAGTTGGCCTGCTCATCTCTTCTTACTTTTATCTCTAGTGGGGCTTTTTACTGCAAGTATGTCAAGCTGCCTTCCACAGATCCAGAGGAGATATCCAGCAATCACAAGTTTTCTGGTTACTTTGATGATTGCATTGGGGCTATTGCACGTGTTAGTGCTGATGCTATACCTCGCTTTTGTAATCACAAAGGCTTCATCTCCTAGAATGTTCTTGTGGGTTGCACATTCAGCATGGAGTTTTCTTATATGCTGAGCAGATGGGAAGGGAGTGCAACTGATGGTTGTGTTTTTGATGATGCTCAACAGACTGTTTTCCTCATTCCAGAGGGAAAGATCTATCTTGCCAATGTAGGTTTTCCTTCTTATGATGCTTTGCTGGTGCCATATCTTGGTGTGCACTACCATCTGAAAGAGTGGGAACAGGTTCCACTACGATAAGCCTCATAGCCATCTGGAAGAGGTATTTGTTGGATTTGGAGTTTCCGTTGATGAGCTCGGAAGCTCAGTGATACATTGACACCCCTAAGTATTGTACGATTAATTAAGAAAACCCCTATTTACATATCTTCTATACTGATGTACGATTTGGGAACGTTGTGCGCTTGCCACGGGTTCCCTGCCTATTTGAATTCACCTTTTTGTTGCTCGGAAATTCTCTCTCTCGATTTCTTTCGAACGTTAAATTCAACACAAGCACACAGGCACAACCCTTACCTTACGCTCACTGTTCTAGGCCCTCGCTTCGACGACCAGCAACTGTCTAGTCCTATAACGATGAACCCCTATCTGTACAGCCGACGAACACTGTACATTGACGACTCTCTATTGATGAACAGACAAATTCACGGACGATGACAAGGACCTACCACCTTCACTATGTCTGACGACTCCTCTTCCACCCCTCGCTTTGCCAAACTCAATGACTCGAACTACGCCGCTTGGTCTATGCGCATGGAGGCCGAGCTCATCCGAAAGGAACTATGGAATGACGTTGTTGAGGTCATGATTGACCAGGTTGATGATAAAGGGAAGCCGCGGAAGGCGGAGGACATAGAGGCGGATTCGGAACAAAGGTTGAATGCACGATTGACGACGAAAATGGCGCAGGCACGCGCTGAGATGATTCTTCGAGTTGAGCCGGGAATACAATGTTGCTCTTGGTGTTAACAAGGCTCCCCTCCCAGTTGAACAAATTACTTGTTGGTTCTGTGACAAAAAAGGGCATTACAAGGAGAATTGTGAGAAGTGGAAGAAATGGCTTGAGTCGAGGAAGGGCTCGGGAAGGGCAATGATGGTTGTTGAAGCAGAAGATGAAGCAGAAGATGACGACTATGCTTATTGATGAATTCCTTTCACATTCCGGGGGTGTACGACGAAGTATTTCTATTTTTTTTTTTGCTTGCTTCCTTCACTCACGGGGGTGTGTTGGATTTGGAGTTTCCGTTGATGAGCTTGGAAGCTTGGAGATACATCAACACCCCTAAGTATTGTACGATTAATTAAGAAAACCCCTATTTACATATCTTATATACTGATGTACGATTTGGGAATGTCATGCGCTTGCCACGGGTTCCCTGCCTATTTGAATTCACCTTTTTGTTGCTCAGAAATTCTCTCTCGATTTCTTTCGAACGTTAAATTCAACAGTATTTTGTGCTTACTTCAACTCAAGGAATTGTACAATCTATGTCATGCTCGACTTTGAAATGTCATTGAGTGTATCTTTGGTGCACCAGAGTATCCTTTCCAGACACAAGTCAAACTTCCACCAGCTGTGGCTGCTCTTCATAACTTTATTCACTGCTTGGATCCTACTGACAATGCCAAGGAACTGAATCATATTTTTAATGCACATTCAGTAGCAGGTGCATCAGGCTCAAGTGGTTCAGGAGGTAGGGAGATTGAGGATGATGAGGGAATTTTGGGAAGCCAGGTGACTACTGCTGAAAGAGCAAGGGCAAACACAAGGTGGGATCAAATTACAGAGAGGATGTGGAAGGGCTATCAGTCATATTTAGCACAACAATAGTACTAGAAGACTATCTACTCCTGAAGCTTCAACTTTAAGATCTTGGTACGAAGTTCAAGAAGTTCTGCAAGGTCACCATCCTTTGAAATGAGCAAGAGAAGTTTGGCTTTATCACCAAATGCCAAATCTGCTTCACCTCATACCAGTTCACAAGCCCACTTCTTGGATTCCTTAAATGAATCATCACTGTCACCTTTCATAGCTGAAGCAACATCACTCATTGCATGAGACATGCATCAGTGATGAAGAAGTAGACAATTGGCCACCTGCCCACTCACAACAACCAAGTTTGGGGCCTGGAGTATCAGCAAGAGCAGATGCCTTATGTTTCAAGCTCTGCAAACAGGCATCAACACATGTCAGTATTGAAAAAAGGATAGGGTATGTACCTTTTTGGGAGCAGGAGTAGCATCCTTCTCACTTTCATCCTCAGAGGATGTAGCTGTTGTATCACTGTCCTTACCAGCACAATAAGCATGGACACCAGTAGCTAGAGCCCCTCACAGGAGTTCCATCATCTCCAAGTAAATCAGAAAAGACTTTCCCTAGTAGCTAGCAATATGGGCATCAACCTACAGTACACAAAAAAAATAACTCAATTCACATCAAAAACAAAAAGAGATAAAGATGTCTTACCTGAGCTAAAGCCTCCCATTGTTCATCACTCACTTCAACACACTGATTCTCCTCATCCCAACCCCAGCCAGACTTCTCAGCCAATGTCCTGAAGATATTAAACTCACCTTTGAGTTGAAAGGAATGGCATAAGTTCACTCAAAATAAAGAAAAAGCCTGTATGCACATAGTCCCAATGGTCATGGACACTCTGGTCAGACTTCGGTGCTCCACCACTCTCCACCTCACTCCCAGCCAGTGCAAGAACAACAGCAGTGATGGCCTTGCCCTTCCAACCACCATTGTCTTTGTTATTCCCCTCCTGCTTCTGCTCTAGTAACTCTCCCACCATTGTGGTGTCATTGGCTGCACTATAAACAGCACAGGGACAAGGTGTCTTGGGCTTTTTCAGAGTTGCTTTCAGTTGGGATGGGTCCTTAGGCTTGTTTTTGGAGCCACAAGGTCTGCTCCCATGCTTTTTGGAGCAGGAGTGACTGGGTCAGGTGCCCCAGTGTTGGGTTCTTGACTTTCTTTGTTGCTGGGCTTGTCCATAGAGCAGAGGGAGAGAAGAAAGAAAAAATTCTCATGCATATATTATTCAAAGTCTATCCAATCTGACGGTTTACTGAATGCACAACAGCAGGATAGTAACCATCAATCAATAAATTTGCCTATCCTATCCTACAGAGTACTTTTGGCAGGCACAGCCTTATCTTATCCCAGTTACAGAACAGGGCCTTACAAGTTCTATTTACATGTCTCTTGGTACACTCCTCAGACCTCTTCCTCCTATTCCGTTACTTCAACAAGAGTGTTGTTCTTTCTTTTGCCTTCCTTTTCGATCTGTCTTGTCACCTCTCGTACGTCATTATAACTTTACTTAGTACCTTCTCCTTCATGGCAAAGCCGCTTCCTTGGCGCTCATTGATTTTTCACCCTTCTTCGTTATATCTATGTACCTCTCGTTTCACTTCTGTGACTTTGTGTCTTCACACCTCGCAGCACATCCAACATTTTATTTGTACAAATTCTGCATGTAGGATATACTTATTTGTACTATGTACTCACCTGCCTGAAATTATACATAGACTTCCTGGCCCGATACTGGTTGTGGTGGGTGAATCTGAAAATAATATATCTGGTAAATCCCCAAAAAGGAAAGAAGAGAAGAGAGAAAAAGGAGGAGTTTGTTTGTAATCTCACCTGTTGTCCTGGTTTCTAACTGGATTACATTGCTCATTATGTCCGTGGCTTGATGTACATCTCTTTTTACTCAAAAAACCACGTCAGATCCAGTTCGAAAGATGTGGATCCAACTTTCTGATACTGATTAAGAGTATATGTCCTCCTGTACCAGGAATATATCCTTTTTACTCAGTTCTTTTGGCTTCCAAGGTCTTATGTACATCATAGTAGTCTCCTGATTTTTTTTCCAGAGGTCCTGGAGTCCAAGAGCAAGCAAAAATGCTTTTTTTGCGAAAAGATCGAAAAAGGAAATTGCTGATACTGAAAGCCGCAACCGGCAATGTTGGCTGTGAAGATGACGCATCATCGGGCTGCGCTGGCTTCAACACTTCCACACTTCACCTTTTCCGCTATTTGAAGGGCTCAACCCCTCAAGTGGTATTTTATCTCTTTGAATATGCTCAAATCTTACTCACTGCTGAAGGAGCGGGTCACAACGCGACTGGTCGCATTTTTTTGGTGTTGCTAATGGCGAACACACCCAGGCATAAAGGCTAGGAGACATGAGTAGATTCGTCATGAATCGTGGCTGCAAGTACGCAATCCTGTGGTAGTGGACTCAAGCCATCCTTTCCCTACTTGGTGCTGCTGACACGTCTATTCCAGACATTGAGACGACATCCAAGATACAAAATACTCAAAAGATACTTGCAATATACATTGCTCCAGGTACGTTAGACATCTTATTTCCCGTTGTGATCAATTAATTAACATTCCCTCTCATCTTATCTTCCCAACCCGTTGCACATCTATGATTAGGACGCTTCAGACTGCACCTTTCCGTGGTCTACCAATATGACCAATATGACACTCTTGCATGACCACTGCATTCCTCAGGACTTATTCCAAACTTGCATTTGCGCCAAGGTTTGCCAATTTTTTCATTAGCCAGGGTATTGTGGTATGTCTTGATTCCAAAGTCTGAGCAGGCATTTGACTAATATTTTGTTTTCTGTTCCGTTTTGCTGCGTAGATTAAGTGCTGATGTTTTGAGGATGTGGGATCTGGATCTGAAGGGATCTTGGCTGAAGTGGCGAGTTTTGAAGGAGATGATGAAGTCTGACTGATGGTCCATGGAAGCTAGAGAAATGTGGATTTGGGAAGTATATGTTGTAGGAGACTGGTAGGAGACTGTATTCATAGCTATGATTGGTACCCTAAATGTGAAGCCCTTCATCAGGTGCACCTTTGACTACACCACAGTAGGATAGACGAAGGACGAATCATTCCTTGAGAACGCGTTGACGTGAGCGGCGACTGGCTCATACACTTATCAGTCAGTTGCCAAAAAGGGCATATCTTGCATTACATAACCTTATCAGTATTGATATCAGTATCAACCACCACAATGGATACTGCCCTGACTCCCCGGACTTTCAAGACTTTTTTCTCACAGACAGAAGTTTGACTTTCCTCCCACAGATGCCCCAGATGAAAAAAGATCAGAGACTTTTGCTCTCCCAGACACTACAGATTCTTAGCTACAGACCACAGATACAATTCCCCAGACACCAGACTGCAAAGACATGGACTCCCAGACCAGTTCATAGCATAGATAGTAATGACTGGTGAGCAGTAGTCACTTGTGAGGCAAGCACTCCTGAGTGCTGGATATTACTGGGATGTTGCTGAATTTTCCATCTTAGATGGAAACGACTGTAATTAGACCGTAACCTGTAAGATCAAAAGACTAAGACCGAAAATGACTGTAATTAGACAGCACAGTTCAAAGCTTCAACGACAATGTGTCATCATTTCAGTGGTCCAACTAGATCTAGCAGGCTTGCTGGATATTCAGATGAATTTTATGGCATGTGGTAGCATGGAAAAACCAAGCTCCTTCTTCAGTCAAGCATCCAGCGAAATATCCAGATCAAATATACAGGACAATATTCAGCAAATGTCACCTCAGGCACCCCCTGGTACCTACCTTGTTAGGTGGTATAGTCTCTGTTCATAGTTTGACCTTAAGGTGGGTAAATACCTGGGGGACTACCTAGGCTCATGGGAGTTCCCAATACCTCTAGGAAGCCCCCAGGTATTGGCTTTTGACTCCCAGGATCCCCATAGCTGGTGTTTCTGGGAGCTCACATTCGTCAACTGGGAGCTTCCACTACTGTCAAAATGTCACAGGGTGTCAGGGGTCCCTTTTATCACCAAAATTTGCCATTTTGTTTTTTTTAAGTGGGTTTAATATATGTTATTGTATTCTACTGCATTTTACTGCTACATGTATGTTGTTAACTGTGCGGAAAGTCCTAGAATAGCCTCAGAATTAGCACCACTAATGAAGATGCCCTCCATGACGTGTACACTGTCCCTACTTGGTTTAAAGATTCACCAATGATTCTTTAGCAACACCAAGTCATTGTGTACAATGCAGAAAAAGACCCGAGAAGGTCTGCACGATTAATTGGGGTGCAAGTGATGTAGAGGACAATGGCCACATTGTGAAAGGTGTATAATTGAGTTTGGCAGGTGCCTTTATTTTTGCAAACCATTGTAGATTGTAAACTGATTGAAACAAGAAAAGACTAAGACTTTGCTTTATTTATCCGGGCACAGATCAAATAGTATGAAACATACAGAATTAAATACGCAAGATTAAAACCAAGTTGTTTATACACCCACAGAGCATAGGCATCCTTATCAACGAAAGACATTGCATACTAGATACATTAACTTTCTTAAGTCAATCTCTCCAAAGAAAATATCCCTTTCTGAGAAATTTGCAGCAAGCCACTGGTAGCTACCATGCCTTCACTGGGGGTTCCCAATCCCTCCCTGGGAGCTCCCGCTCCCTCCCTGGGATCCACAGGTAGCTACCATGGTTTTACTGGGAGCTCCCGCTCCCTCCCTGGGAGCCACTGGTAGCTACCACGGTTTTACTGGGAGCTCCCACTCCCTCCCTGGGATCCACAGGTAGCTACCACAGTTTCACAGGGAGCTCCTGCTCCCTCCCTGGAAGCCACAGGTAGCTACCACACCTTCACTGAGGGCTCCCACTCCCTCCCTGGAAGCCACAGGTAGCTACCACGCCTTCACTAGGGGCTCCTGCTCCCTCCCTGGAAGCCACAGGTAGCTACCATGGTTTTACTGGGAGCTCCCATTCCCTTCCCTGGGAGCCACAGGTAGCTACCACCCCTTCACTGGGGGCTCCCAATTACTCCCCCCTATTCTCTCCAAATGGTGTTGAAGCGCGTTGGTTGTTGGACAGTCTTCCACCAGATTAATCAGGTTAATTAATTCATATTGTACTACCTATATTTGATACATTTACTCTACTACCGCTACAACTACGTCCATTTCTACTCGCTCCTGATCCCTGTAGCCTTCAATGATGTCTCGGGAGTCAAGTTGTTCAGTTAGACTATCACTATGACCTTCCATATACTCTATTCCAAACTCATCATCATTGTCGCATCAATAAGTGTTTGTCTTCGTGCAACCTGGATTTGACTATCTGTAGGGCAGTTTGAACCCCAGTCGAAGTTGTCATCAAACAGGAAGGAATGTTCCCAGTGGACATAAGCTTTCAACAGGAACTGCTTTCACTGCTCCAGTTGATGCAACAGTCCACATTCATCCTCTTTGAAACATAAAAAAAATTAATTAGTTCAAGTTGGAGGGCAGAGCAAAAAGCCTTACCTTTGCAAGAGTTCATAGCCAACGAGACAATTTCCCATTCTTCTGCAAACCATTCACATAAGGACCTCTGTTCCCTCTTTAAGTGTTCCTCCTCCTCAGTGGCACGGTCAAGCTCCAATATAGCTCTAATCCCCTTTCTCACATCCTTGTCCCCCATCCATGGTGGCAGTGTATTGCTCAACTCACGGTTGAGTCCCTCATCTTGCCAAATGTCTTTGTCAACGTCCAAGTTGAAGAGATTTCCTTTCTCTATCTTCTGTGGTGCAATGGTGAGCGGGCGCCTTTCCCTGGCATATCAGACGAGATATGTCATCACAGGGACGACAAGCATTATTAGTACACTGTGTACTCTGCACAATCAGTAAATAAACTTGCCGCTTCTCTGATATCGGTAGCATTTTTCTAGCCGGGTTAGTTCAAATTTCCGAGCAATTAACTTCTGACAGAGGCATTGTTTGACCGTGAGAGCATTTAGTCGTTTGGTGAAAAAGGGATGGTTTCGGGCTCTGCTGGACCAAGCTGGTGTTCCTTTTGGATCAGCTTGGTACGGAGTTGATCCCTTGATTGATGTGCTTTGACGAGTTTGTCTTGCATTGCCACGGTTTTGTAGCACTCGGTGTTTGGCGATCATCACTCACTCGAGATCGTTTATCTTCGATTCCATGATGTCCAAGTTTTCATGAAGACGAAGGGCTTCCTTTACAGCTGCTTTACCAGCATGAGGGTTTTGTTCTGGATAATTAAGTGTTAGCCAACTATGTATTAAAATAAAAAAACAATAAACACACTTGGAAGAGGCTTAGTTTGTGCTTTAACCTGCTTGTCCCACTGCAACCTAAGAAAACCCTCATCTACTTTGCATTCTGCCACGGCTTTAGCAGCTTCTTCCCGTTGATTGTGTAGAATCCTCTTCCTGTTGATTGTGTAGCATCCTCTTCTTGCGCTCTAGGGCACTCGCAGAGCTCAGAAGCACCTGATTGTTATGCTGGTGGAGCTGCATATCCAGTGTATATAACCAAAGGTAAAACTGTAGACTCATTAGCACCTTATTATTCCAGACTACACAAGCATCACTCACCCCAACAACTCTGGTGTATGCTACCAGATGATTCAGACAGCTCCAACATTGTTCACAACCTTCTCCATCACAAAACCTGAACCAAATGCGTTTCCGGGGGTGGTATATCAGTTGACAAGCCCAGTTGTGACCGTACACATGGAATACAGAAACTGCCCAATAGATGCGCTTGTGGAAACCTTTGAGAAAGCCCCACTTCAAACAGCTATGTTCCAACTGTCAAGCAATGTTGTACAGTATTCCGACCTTCCAGCTATCCGGGATATGCTCGAAGAGAGTGGCGATTAAGGCTAATGCGTAATGTTGTTTCTCGCCAACGGACTCCATAGAAACCATAAACAGCGCTGCATCATGGATACAAAACATGCCAGCGCAGGCAGTCGTGTCATAACCTGCTGCCAGTGATTTACCCAAGTTCTCCTGAGCTGCATGAAAGCTAGATTGGCATCCATCAAGGGCGAATTTCGGTACACGCATGCCATGCTCGAAATGGTCCTGTACCCCGAGTTCATCGTCTCCTTTGCCTCGTTTTGGTGGGCGACCATTCCTTGTGTCCTCAACATGTGACTCCCACTCCTTTACTGTCTCCTCCGGAATGAAGAAGGTGTCCAGATGGAAATGAGAAGGGTCTCGAGTACTCTTCTTGTTATGCTTCTGCATGAAGCAAGTGTCTATCATCACGAAACAACGAGGTCCAGGTGCAGCCTCCTCAGTTGATGTGCCACCAAAACACTTCAGACATCATGAATGGAGATATTCACTGGGATGGTGGCGTTGTCGCTGCAGTGCTACCAGAGAATTCTCAGATGAAGTAGCTGGAGTAATGGATGATGAGGGATGGGTATTGGACGAACTCGGATTCCCTGGGTTCACAAATGAAGGAGATGCATCAGAAGTGGAGGCAGCTGCAGGAGTAGAAGGAGCTGGAATTATTGGTGATGACAAATGAGGATTGAATGAAGTCGAGTTATTCGCCTGATTCACCTCGCCTGATGAGGGCTCCTCAGGCTGGGAAGGAACAGAGAGTTGACCTCTAGCAATCTCCAACTTTATTTTGACTCGTTCTTGTGTGGCGTCCCGTAGGCTTTGGAACCACAACAAGCAGTTCCCAAAACGCTGGCATAAAGGGTCCTGGCCATGGAGTCGGTAGCCTTGCTCAGAAAGCTGCTTGATCAGTGTTCCATTCCAGGCAGTCACGTTGGGGGAAATCTGCAAGTAGAGTCGAGTTACAAAATTGAGCATTCGTATATCGACAGCTAGTGTTGGTAGCAAAGGCGCACAGGGAAAGAAGCTGTTCTTGATGAGCTGGACGGCAGCAGGAGCACAATCTTCGCAGATCCAAAACTGTAGTGTCTCGATACCTATAGAAAGACTCACATTTAGTTAATATTTAAGTGTGAGCACAAAAGATGTACTGTTGAACTGAATCATCGACACCGAATGCCAACGACCCCTTTCACACCCACAGCTCTGGGCAAACTGCCTCTCAGGTTTATTTTGTAGGTTTTCTGTCCTTCTCAGCAGCTCCATATAGTGATCCACCAGCAACGGTATTGTGGACTTCAGCCAACGTCTCCACTGACACTCTTTCTTCAACCTATGGGATTGTTTACGAGGAGAGATGGACTCTGCCTGCGTAAACTCTTGCAATGATGGGTCCAATGAATCCTCAGGGGCTGAAGGAAAGGCGGTGAGAGGCTGGTTTTCTTCATCCAGCTGAGCAGGATGATCCCTGTTCAGCCCAATTTGACCATGAAGACAAGGCAAATCTGGTTGTGGGGTCAATGTGACACCTCCACCCATGTAGATGAGCTCTTCATGCCCAGCATTCCTTCGTTGTTTCGTCCCAGGTTCCACAAGCTTAGGCCTATAGTCTTCGGCTGTAAGCCTCTCCTGATGCTTCTTTGGTTGTTTGTAGCGGCTGGTCATACTAAAATGGGCAAAAGTAAGAAAAGAAAATAAGAAGGCTTGGTAATCCCAATGGTGTCAAAGCCAAATAAGGAAATTGAACTTGGTTGAGCAGACCAACGGGTCTGTCAATCGCAATAGTTTAACATCATTGCGGACGCAACTGTTGTGGGTCATTGTTCTAATGTTATTTCTTATTTCACAGACACTCGCTTATTAGAGATTGAACAGTTAACTCACGAAGGCCTGGCCTTTTACATGTTCATTGTTGAATCAGGAGGGCCTGATCTAAGTGCGTCCTTCCTTCTTTCAAACCTTCACTGACAATTCTCTTTCTCCAGGTGGTCTCCCATTGGTAGCTTGGTCTTGCTCAAGAGACCGTCACCGTTGACACCGATGAGGTGGATCCTTCCCTTCAGCTCAACCTCTCCCTTGGGACGCAATCTAATCCCATTGAGCTTGATAGTGATTAATTCACACTGTTTTAATCTGGTACACTATCATTCTTCTTTTAGCAGTAATATGACTTACCTGACATCGAGCAGTACAATGCAACCAAATAGTTCTTTTGTTCTCCCCTCCCCAACGTAGTCTTGACATCATCAACCTCAACAGCGTAGTTTAATGTCATTTCGGACGACATTTACTTCCTAGTTCACTTTTTGTGTATTATAGCCCATGATATTACTTGGATTCTCAAGATAGTTTGAAATACATTTCTGTATAGATAGTCCGTTGAAAAAAAAAAAACAAAGTACTATCACTCTATGCTACAAATGTTCTTAAGCATCCCTTGAGCAAAAACACTACTACGATGGATAACTATTTGCTACAAAAGGTAGTTCATCACGAAAATGTCCAGCTTAATGTAAGCCCTGATAGGTGCTTACCAGAGCCCTAATGGGAGACAAGAGATAAAAAGGCTTAGGCATCTTGTAGCAGCTTAAAAGGGAAGGTGGTTTTCATATTTGAGCATACAATAGTCAAAAGTATTTCAGAAATCCGAAATTATTATTGTTCTTAGCAGGTTTGGAATGATTCTGATTATTGGATTGATCATAATTGTACTGAGTATTATCTGCCCATACATGGACCAAAAGATATTTGCAGCTCTCAAGACAGCATAAGCGGCATGCTTATATTCGGGCTTGCAAGCGGGTATATCAAGAAAAATGAAAGTTGACATTGGGATGAAATACAAGCAACAAAATCATTTCAGACATGATATCATTCATAATTATTATGAGACCTTATGAGCGCATATAAGGCTCAGAAGAATATTGATACTAGTAAGAGCATAAAAGGTGTCAAAAGAAATAAGGCGAGTCTAATGCTCACAATGACACCTGGCCTTATAAGCCATCACAAGGGTCAAATTTCATTCATAGCCTTTAAGCCTTCACTATTATTCTTGTCCTTACATTGGAACATGATCGGCAAAATAAGGTCAAGGGGAATAAGCATTAATGAGTACAAAACATTACAACACTGGAAGCTACACTAGGATTACATTAGAACACAGCAGAGGCAACATCAGCAAAGGTAAGCACAACAGAAAGAACAGAGCAAGGAAAACACTAAGTAGAGAGACCCAAGGCAGGACTAGTAGCATGAGAACCAGCAGCAGAAGAAGAGCCCTCACCACCTGGCAAAGATTCTTGCAGACCCTCACCTTCACCAGCAGCGCCAGCACCCTCACCAGCACCAGCACCAGCAACGGAAGTGGCGGCGGAAGCAGCAGCAGCAGCAACTTCGTCGGCGGCTTTCTTCTCAGCAGCCTTGCGAGCTTGAAAGGCCTTGATGCGATCTTGACGTTCCTTCTCCATGGATTCGGCCTCGTCACCGGATTCCAGGTCCGAGTCTTCAATATCGTCATCCTCAGGAACCCGACCGAAGACGCAACTAGGAAAGGAAAATGAATCAGAAGAGAGAAGACGAAAGAGAAAAAAAGACGCACGAATTCCACCACTTTATGGTTTCCTGGGCCCACTCGTCATTCTCGAGGTCGAATCTCGCAACGATGTCTTGATGGAATTGTTGGTAACCAAAGTCATTGTCGCTCGGGACCCATCGTTCCTCACTGGAGAGGGCAAAGCGTACCTAGGAGAAGTACGGTGTAATATTAGCAAGACGTACAAGAAAAGAGAACGAGGAAATGAATAAGAGAGACAAAGACTTACGTGGCAGCAAACGGTGGCGATGAACCCAGGCGTAATGGACTTGATGTCGTTCTGCTTGGCGTTGCAGCGTTTTGGTGCGGCGTTGAAATTCTTGACTCCGGTGAGGGCCTTGCCTTGTCCAAAAAGCATAGCGCAAGCAGTCTGTAAACGTTACATCAAAAAGAGTGGAAAGAAAAAGTAGAAAAAGAAATGAAAATCTTACCCGGATGAGGAGCAAGTTCCGAAAAAGACCATCCCACTCCTTGCCTTTGCCTTGCTGGTATTGGTCGGCAGCGTAGACGAAGTATGGCATCGAGGAGTTGTTGACCTTGGACTTGCCTGTAGCCATCTTGTTCTTGATCCTGCAAGGACGTTAGCATCGGACAGATGAATAAACATTGAAAGACAAAACTTACTTTTTAGAGTCAGTGAGGAATGCTCTACGAAGGGATCGAGGGCAGAGGAGCTCGGCGGTGAAGTCGTTCTTGTAGCCTCGGGAGACCTTCGTTGTTTCTTCAGTAGATATGGGTGGGGTGTCGTTGTCGGGATCTGGGAGCATCCACTTCAGTACCTTGTAGCGGATGAGGTTTGTGTCGGCAACACGAGCTGCATCAGCAGCCTGGTCAAGCTTACAAGGTGTCAGTGGGTGATCGACGAGAAAAGGAATAACCACGTACCATTCTCAAAAAGCTCGCCAACGTGTCATCGTCTTCAGGGCCATTGCCGCCTTCAGCCTCCTTCTCAAGGTAAGCGTCGAGGTCCTCAGCGAAAGAAGGAACACGCTTGATCAAGGCTTCAACCGCCTTGATGTGCCACTCGATATCCGCCTCGGACCTGCAAGAAAAAAGTGTTTATACGCGCATACAGTCAGCTCCCAATCAGATATCAAAAAGGATAGTACGCACATGTCTTCGACAAATGGATCATCCTTGTTCTCAGAAGCCCAAGAGACACGCAACGCGGTTGAAGGTGTGATATAGGGCGACTGGGTCCAGTACCACCACTGAGCTGCGTGGATATACTGTTTTTCCTTTGTATGCCTAGGATAGGCGTGTTAGCACAAGGGTAGAAGTAGAATATGTCAATCACTTACACTTTCTTGGAACGCTTACGCGACTTTTCAACGACGACAATGACGCGTTTGCTCCCAGTGGATTGGGTGTCGTCAGCGGAGTCGTCGCCAGACGGTTCTTGAGATCGACGCGAACTTGCTGAAGTCCGAGAGCTTGACAAGTGACGAGGGGAGGAAGAGCGATGAGAGGAGGAAGAACGACGAGATGAGGAGTTGGGCTCTTGGTGACGAGCTGAAGAAGACGTTGAGGAGCTTGTAGGTTCTTTCCTGGGTCGGTTAGGCGGTCGAGACATGGCAGGCACTGCTGGAGGAGGCATTGGGTAGGAGCAAGACGAGGGAGATGGTGGTGGTTGAGAGTAAAGGAACGAGCGTCGAGACGACAAGTCTTTAGCATCTGAAGATAAACAAGTGAACAAACAAAAATTGTGACATCACACAAAGCTTTACTGACCGCTCGTTCACTCTTTCGCTGCATTCTCACCATATACATACAAGATATGTGTATTAAAGTACATATACCGTACATAGACATTGTTAAATACTAATGGTATGAAAAAAAAATGACAAAAAAACGTAAAAAGGTAGCATATAGTCAGCCTTTGGTCCAATATTTGACCCAAGTACATCAGCAAAAATACAAGTCGACTTTTCCGGACTTAAGAGACTTTTTCGAGTCTTATCGCCACTGTTCGTACCTTTTTCAGGAGAGGTCTTTTTTCAGACTTTTTTGGGAGTACTTTTTTTGGGTTTTGACTTACCAAAGGACTTTTTTGGGACTTTCTACTTACTGGAAGACTTTTTGTTACCCATGCTACTTCTGATGACTTTTACATACATGAACTTATTACGCCGACATCAATTTTCTGCCCAGATTGAAAAATTCACGATAATCCTCCAACTGCTGTTCCAGCCTCTTCACGCGACGTTGACACTTTAGGAGTTTCGCTTCAAGCTCACGAGAGGCTTCCCGAGCTGCATCTCGTTCTGAGATAGCACTGTTCTTCTCTCGCATGACAATCTCCAGCTCCCTCTTTTCTGCATCCCATTTATGGCATCCTACAGCTAACGGCTCACTCTCACTCTCAGACTCTGTTTCAGATTCTGTCTCTGAGTTGTGTCGTCTTGACGGCCTGCAAATGAAGGTGTCAGTGTCAAAGATCATAGCCAACACAATTCTGAGACACACGCGAGAGTATTTTTCGGCTTTGGCGTGTATTCAGGAATATGCAATTTTGGAGTGGAAGAGTGAATTGGACTGGGAGTCAGGCGGCGAAATTCTGCCAGCTGTTGACTAAAACTCGGACTGTTGTGACCTAACCTGAGCAGCGGCATCAGAAACTGGGTATGGGTCATTAACAGGATAAAAATTTACGGAGACCCCGGAGGAATTTTTAGCCCAGCTCGCTCAATCCAAGGCATCTGGAAAGACTGAAATCGACGCCGCTGACATCGCTGGCACTGGGGCAACCGTGGAAGGGAGTATAGACGGTACCTCACAGGGAGAGGTCACTACGTCTACAGGCACAAGCGCTAGGAATGACATCATTGACGACGTCGTCATGAATTCAGCGGATGGCGAGGGTCTTGGTAATATTAGTGGTGAGGGCGAGGAAGAGGGAGACGAAGAGGAAGACGAAGAGGAGCAAGATGAGGGAAGTATGCAGCTGAAGGCTGTCACTTCCGAGTTCTGAGCCTGTCGTGTTTAAACGGTGCGTAGCTTCTGAGATACTATACAGTACTCAGTTTACTGATTCTTACTCCAGAATGGCGAAATGCTCTGAGCAGTGTTGTCAAGCTCATTACACAGGCCGCTTTCAGCCGCACCCGTATGCGAAGGGCACCCACTTTCCGACATCCATCGTAGCTCTAGAAGACACTTTACATTACTTTCCATTACTATCACATCGCTTTTCGAGAGTTTAATGACTTCAACAGATAAGGTGGAAAGCAGTCGTTAGCCAGGAGAATCAAAAAAAAGAACTCATGGTTCTGACATGGGATTGACGGTACCAACAAGGTTGACCACGACGGGTGATGGAGCCGTCCATGAGGTCATCGGAGATGAGGACAGATTGAGGCATTGTTGTAAGCAGGCTTGCAATGGGCTGATATAGTAGGATATATCTGTACAAAAATGTATTTTCGTACGCCTTTCTGTCGAGCGGATATTTTTGTATCTTGGCGTGTGGGGTAATAGAAGTTTCAGATCTCGAGATCCAATTCCAAATTGGGTGAGTTGAGTCAAAATACAGTGCGGTAAAGAAAGAAAGACTTCCGATTGCAGACCGGGTTGAGACCGGGGCCTAAGTATGTTTAGCACTTCCTCTTCAGGCGAGTTGAGCCAATGTAACAGTGGGCTATACTTACTTACTGATCTCAATATCAAGTACTTATTCATTTCCACACGCTGTAAGTACTTTTAAACACTTTGATGTACCTATCCTTGACTATCATTACCCTTCCACACCTTGACTTGACGTGTTACCCAAGCATTGTCTTTGTCCTTCTTCATCATGGACTTCAAATGTGATGGCTGTGGACGCAGCAACTTCAAGAGTCGTGCTGGCTACACCAATCATATCAATTCGTGTGCCAAAGCAGGACAGAACCGGGTGGCCACTGCAAAAGCTGTACATGCCAAGAGACGTGACAGAGCCCCTGCAGAGAGCTCTCGGATGGCCTTGAAACGTTCCCATAGGCATTTGAGAGAGGAGGAATCAGCAGATGTAAGTACCATGCCTTCCTTCATTGTGTTTCCGGAATGCTACACAGGTTTCTAGCCTGGACAATCCAGTGGACTGAGTCATCAAAGTGACAATGAGATCCAACCAATCACAATGGAATTGCAACTATCTAATGTGTGTTAAATTATACTATTTAGTACTATGTATTTTATTCTTACTGTTTTATCTGAATAGGATTTGCTACAAGAGCCTCAATTAGAACAGGATATACCTATGGACCAGCTGTCTGAACAAGTATGTTTTTTTTTTTGGCTACAAGTTCTCCTATTCAGTCTGATACACCCCAGAATGCACCCCCTGCTCACAGGCGGCAACCTCCAAGAGACTGTAAGGACCCAATCCCTGCCCAAAATCCTGCACCAATTATTCGTCAATTGCCACCACCTCTCCTTTCTTCAGCTCATACTCCATATCTACCACCACCAAGTCCTCTTCCTGCAAATTCTTCTGCTACAATGGGAGATGATGCATGTATGCGCTCTCCAACTCCTCCCTTCCCAGACGATCCACTAGATGTTCTTCCAAGGGCAGATCCAGAGTCAGACGAAGGGAAACATGTAACTGATGTGGATGAGTTTGGTTTGTATCTGTGTGTACGATGAACCACCATCCCTGGATCCTATGGAAAATGTCAACCTAGAAAACATCACAGACTCACCATTGCTAGTCAACACATCAGAGTCGAGATCACCTATTGCTAGTTTTGGTTCCAGTGTTGACGCCATCATATCTGACCCATCTTCCATCTCCAAATCCACTGCTATTCCATTCTCAAACATATCTACCTTCCGCCTCATGAAATGGTTCTATGAGATGAAGGACAAGTCTCTTTCCAGCCTGAATGACCTAGTGCACACAGTTATCCAGCCTCGTGGTCCCAATGGCTTTCGACAGGAGCATTTTGACAACTTTGATGCTGGTCGGGAAGGTGCTCACATGGACAAGTATTTTGCTGCCAAGAATGCAGATGCAGAAGAACATCCACTTCCTTTTAATGCTGCTGATGGATGGAAGAAGAGCTCAGTCAACATTCGACTCCCTCGTGCTGGTAAACCTTCAACTGAGCAGATGACAGTGGAGGGAGTTTGGCATAGAGATGTTGGTCAAGTTGTGAAGGCTTCATTTCAGGACAAGGCATCTCTTGACTTCCATATGAAGCCATACAAACAGATGTGGAGACCATCACCAGAAGAACCACCTATGCGTGTTCATGGTGAGGTATTCTGGACTGACCGCATGCTGGAGATGGATAGGAACCTTCCAAGAATTGAGGGCTGCAACCTGGAGAGAGTGGCTGCTACAGTCATGCTCTGGTCAGATTCCACACATTTGACCAGTTTTGGCTCTCACAAGATGTGGCCAGTTTATATGTTTCTGGGAAACCTCTCAATGTATATCCGTTCCCGATCAAGCTCCCACTCTGTTCATCACATTGCATATGTCCCAAGTGTAAGTTGTATGATTCCATGTATATTCATTTTACTTATTGTGATTTAGCTACCAGCTCGCTTTCAGGACCTCTATCGGCAAATTTTTGACACTGCTGCGTCTAGTGCTGAGATGACTCACTGTCGACGAGAACTCATGCATGCGGTTCTTGGTCTTATCTTTAATCCCTCATTCCGGGAGGCTTTTCTCAAAGGCCTTGTTGTTCTATGTTCAGACTCAGTTTTACGTCGGATTTTTCTGCGCCCCTTTTCTTGGTCGGCTGACTATGTTGAAAAGTGAATCTTTTTTACTACTTATAAAATCAATAGTCTAATTTCATTACAGGGTCTTGCTTGCAGCAATGATGTTTCTCTCAGAATACCCATGTCCTGGCTGCATGGTTGAGAAACGTAATATTCGCAATCTTGGTCAAGTCTATGCTATGCGACGTTTGATCACCAACGCACGGACTGATGATGAGTGGCGCCAAGGCCGGGTAATTGCAGTCCAGAAGCTCATCTATGAAAAGGGACGGTCAGTTCGGAACGTTGATGTCTTGAATACATTGAAAGAGGGATCCTATGTGCCAACAATGGTACGTTGAGTATTATACCTTGATAGCTGGTTTCTCACTAGTGTGCAGAGCCATCTTTCCATCTTTTTCCTACCTCTTGGTGTCAATATGTTTTCCTTGTTTGCAATTGATGTCTTGCATGATTTTGAATTGGGAAAGTGGAAGGATTTGTTTTTGCATCTTTGTCGGATTCTACAGTCAATTGGAAAGGACCAGTTGGCAGAACTGAATGAACGGTAAGTCTTTCATAGTATGTTTCTAAATTTTTCTGATTCACAATTAGTTACCGAGATATTCCTACATTTGGACATGCAACAATTCGTCCATTCAGAGATGATGTTTCTGATCTAAAAGGTTTTGCGGCTCGCAACTTTGAGGATCTTCTGCAGGTACTTATATCCAATCTTTAGTTGTAGCTATATTTGTACTGATAAGTTTATAGATTTGTATGCCACCATTTGAAGGTCTCTTTGGTGAGCGCAAGCATGAGAAGATTATTCAAGATCTACTCTTCGACATGCTTGTCTTCCATGCCTATGCCAAACTCCGAGTGCATACAGACTCAACAATTGAGAGCTTCAGACTCACAGTTCAGTCTCTTGGTCAGTCACTACGCAGGTTTCAGAGCCAGACATGTGCATTTTATTCAAAGACCAAGGAGCTGCCACGTGAGCATGCTTCTCGCACACGAAAAGCCAAGGCAAAGACCAAGGATGGTGGAGTGCTGTCTCCAGAAGATTTTGAGATCAGAGGCAAGAGTTTTAGCATGGAAACATACAAGACTCATGCTCTTGGTCATTATCCAGATCACATTGTGATTTTTGGGACTTCTATTTCCACCAGAGATGTGAGTAAATTACCCTTTCATATGTTACTTATATTGATAAGTTGTCAGGGTGAGAGTGCTCATCGTTTGGTTAAATTCATGTATGGACTTGCTAGTAAGCAAGACCATACTGCAAGTATTGCTACAATTGAGCGCCGGCACTTTACTCTCCAACGTCTTGACCAGGGTGTTACAACAACAGCCAAGAAGCACAAGAACCCTGCTCGCAAACTTCTGACTGCAAAACATGAAGAAATCCTTCCAGCTACAGATCCTACCTTGCGCTATCATGTTGCAGCTTCTCAAAAGAATTGGACCACTATCCATGATCTCATGTCTTCTGGCCACAATGATCCTGCTTTAACAGTCAGTGTATTTTCTTGTTACATTACCAGATTTAACCATGCCTTTAGAACTTTAAGCAAGGACTGGAACATCATCTCTTGCAGCGCTTACTTCCAAATGAAGATGAGTTGGATCTTGATACCATAGGTATTGTTAATGATCGCCTATACCTTCATGACACCATCCGCTTCAATTTTACCAGCTATGAATGCCGTCGAGAACTAGATTCAGTGAATCCCAAACGACATGCAGATATAATGCTGCTATCAGGGGACACTGAGTCTGATCCTCATCCTTATATCTATGCACGAGTCATTGGCATATACCAAGTCAACATTCGGCATTGGGGTCCAAAATCTACTAGCATCAAGGTAGAGCGCATGGATGTTCTCTTTGTTCGATGGTTTGAACGGGATCAGTCCTATCGCTGTGGTTTTAATGCAAAGCGGCTGCCACGGTTACAGTTTCTTCCCAGCACCAATCCTGATGCTTTTGGTTTCATTGATCCAAGTGTAGTTCTACGTGGATGTCATCTTATCCCTGCATTCAATCACGGCTACACCACTGAATACCTTGAATATCCTGATTCTGTTGGTCGAGTTCCTCATCTCACCACTGCAGGTCTAGTTCTGGATGAGGCAGACTGGAAATACTACTATGTCTCAATGTGACTTTTCTCTTGTTTCCTCGTGTATATCATCTAATTAATTTTCAGTGCTGTTGATCGTGATATGTTCATGCGGTATCGTGGGGGTGGTATTGGACATACACCAACCAGAGATGCTACTTGTGCATTTGAGGAAGAGGCTCTGGGCCAGAAGTCAAAGGGTAAGGCTGTAGCTGTGGAATCAGAGGAGGAAGATGAGGAAATGGATACAGAGGAAGAGGTCAGAGTGGAGGACAGTGATAATGAAGCTTCTGGTGATGAGAGCAATGGAGAGGAAGGTCTCTCTGATGAGGATATGGAGGCTGATGCTGCAGAAGACTTGGGATGGTATGAGCAGGAAGCTGAATTCTATGGTAATGAGTATGATGATGATTGGGACTGATTGTACTATCTTACTATGGCTTGAAGTTCATTTGCCTTCTTGCAATCTTTAATAAGAGCTCAGAATAAATCTGAAATGTTACAAGGAGTAAAATAATTTCCATCCGTTATAAGGTTGAAAATGATTCCAAATCATATAACAACCATTATTCTTATACATCCTTATAATGTCCAAGAATATAGTGGGACATTTTAAGAGCTTACCAGGACACCCCCTGTTATTATCAGGGCTTGTAACAACTCAAAATCATTTTGGCCTTCTTACATCTGCCTACAATTCTCCCTCTTAATTTCCATACTTCCAATGCCACATAATTTTGGCCCAGTACATTATATGCACAGGTAACATCTCACTAGTATTTTGGTACAATATATTGCCTAAAAGTTTTCAGACATTTTTGTGATGTCAGAGACCGGCAATAGAAATCTGAATGACTTAACTTAAAGGCCTCGCGTTGTTCCGAGAAAGCCGTGAACGACGTCATGGGTCTCGACCGTGATTCCAGATGAGCGCTTGACGAGCGCCAACGCACAGGGGTGGGAGTTTGAACCCGTGGAAAAGATCCAGGAGGTCGCTACGACATAAATTAACTCAGCCTAAAGGCCTCGTAACAATAAGTACTCTAATGGAGCGGACAATAAACTACAGAAAAACTGCGATATCTGGGGTCTGGCAGGTTATCTGTCTGTTCCAATGTATGTTTATACTTCAGAATGGCAGAAGGTACAAGCTATACATGAAAAATTATCTGCTAAATTGGGGCTACATTCATTTTCCAGCTTTTGAAAATTTCAGCCACAACTAGGTGCATGTAGCATGTGTTGGCTGCCATATCCATATGGCCATGAAAGATACTTATCACTTCAAATATATGTACTTAACATGCACTATTTGTATGCACAGTTGTAGTAAAAAGATTTGCTTGATGGGTATGGTGGGTCTACTTGTACGGGTACAGATCGACACGCGTCGGCCTTACCTGTGACCCGCTGTGACCCATCACCTGCGTTTTCCCCCAATTTTTGTGAGTAATTCGTCCCAGGAGGTCCACAGATACGAGACTGCAAAACATATGTTGAATTCCACACATACAGATGGCGTGAGAAAAATACCGGATATTACCATTACGGACAGATTTCGTCAATACCAGATGCCCTCCTGGCGTCCTCTTGCATGAAGATTCTGCAAGGATTGATGTACGTACTCATCACAAAAATCAGCTCATTCCACCGAAAATGAAGCTTAAGAGGTAATAAGACACGGACGAACACAAAACCTTACATATGCGCCTCAAGGCAATTCTGACTTGACGATAAACCTCAACCATCTTTGCGCTACTCATTCTGATCTCTCCAAATGTCATCTAATCCTCCTACCGAAATCCAAGACAGAAGCGACGACAACGATCTCGAATTGATCAGACTCCCTGCTCCCACCGCAAATCCGGCTTTATTATATGATGTACGTTCCGCACGTATGTCTCAGATTGCCTCATGGCTAATAGCATCATCGTTTCCGCTGATCTAAGGCACTGAAAAAGTGTCAGCTGCAGATACAAACACTGAAAGATCGCAACACAGAGCTCAGAGCTGCTAACGCCACTCTCACCGCCTCCCTGCAGACATACGAAAATGGTCCAGGACGAAAGCCTAAGAGCAGGTCCAACATCGACGCTGAACTAAGTGTTTACGAGGCCCGTATCACCAACGTTGGAAAACAATACTGTCTCATGGTCGAACCATGGATTAACAGCAATCTTTTCCAACGAGAATCTCCTTCGGACACCTCGGGCCCAATTTCGTTCGAACGCTTTGAGAGTTATGCCACATATCAAGCTGGATCTCTTCTCGAACTTCATCATTATCTTTCCGCATATCCACCTCTATCAAAACTTGCACAGGATGTTCAGGCTTTTGGGCCACTGGTGCATAAAATCTACTCATATTCATATATACATCTCATTGCTAATTCTTTCACAATCCTAGTTTGTCAAGCATGTCGGCAACGAAAGATCTCAGTCACTGACGACTCTTCGCCAGGTTGCACCGATCATTTTTGCAGATATTGACCCAAATTTGCACATCTGGAGTGCCAGCGCTGAGTCTGAACGTGGAGAATCTGATCGCTTCAAGTCCCTTCTCTTTGATCCGATCAGAAAGAAGAATCGTTTCTCTCCCATCTTTTTCCCTGATTGCGACACAAGCAAAACACCATTTTGGAATGAAATTCAGCCCGCTGTAAGTATACCTCAAGATCCGCGTTGTGTTTTACTTAGTACTTATTGTTGATCATCATTTAGATGATTCGTGTGGCGCTCTTTGGACTGTCATCAATTAAAAATCCAAAATTCAAGTTTGAAGGCCGACTGGTGGGTATGCAGTGGGGAGTGAAGAATGTTAATGCATCGTTGATTGCATGGTCTGGTATAATGGTGCATGCAATAGATGTGTTTCTTTCTCTAAAAACTTACACACAAGTTCTGGCTGCAGTTGAAATTCCTCCTATCCTCGGATCCTACGTTCTCGGAGAAGGGATCAGCCACTCAAAACAACTATCGAGAGGATTTTTATCTATTCAGGAAGCGCATCGTCGAGAGCGAGCTGGAGGAGGATGGTTTTGCGAAGGATTTATTTGCGTTTTATGACAAACGCGTGTTTGCGGGACATTCGTTTTCGGTTACAGATAACGATGAGACGGAATTGGAAGGGCTCGTTGATGAAGAATTCAACGAGATGGCAGCAATGAGACGACGGATCCAAGCTGGAGCACCTCAATCAAGCATCTCGGCGACGACGCAACGTCCATCTACCACATCAAATTCCAGCACTATCACACATGCAGAGAATCAGATGGATCCTGTTCAGTCTGGAGTTGCCATCGTATCCGAACCTGGCCCATCTGTCCAATCCCTTCAACCCGTCCAATCCGTGGAACCTCGTGCTAGCCGCCGACACATCACACCAAGTGCTGCAGAAGTAGGAACTGAGGTGGCTGATCCGAAACCACGCAGACGTGGACGTGGAAAGCGAGCCGCAAGGAAATGAATGTCAACATCATCTTGATCTCCACTGTAAGTAATAACATACACTGACTACTGTCTACTAGTACTTCTTGCTGCATACTATGACAACGAACATGTATATATTAAACTATAAGAGAAATAGTAAGTCTACATGAGTCTTTGAGTGCACTAGGGGAAGCGGTGTGGAAGCAGCACTGAGTATAGCGGGCGCGAAAAGCTCTATATGAAGAACTACATCCCCATCATTTATAACGGCCCAATGGTAAAATAGAACGCAAGGATTGGGATCGGCCTTCAAAGTCGGCGGTTTTGATACAATAAGTAACTTGCTGTTTACCTTGGGTGTGAACGGGAATGTCGCGTTGCAAGACTAGTAATTCATTTGAAGATAACGCGTCGAAAGAAATGTTGACGTCTGAGATGTCAGATAACTCAGATTCGGAAAGCTTAGACGATAAAAATTGAGATAGCACAGCACGCATGTAGTAGTCAAAAAAATCATCTCCAAATGAACGCCGCAAAGACAAGATCCTGAATGATAAACATTCTCAAAGACGAGAGGGCCATCGGAGGGGAGAATACCAGCAAGCATAAGTTTTGGAACCAACAAGAACGCATACTGTCTTCGAGGGAGAGGGAAGTAACGAAGACCTGTACAAAACTCGGCCCCAAAGAAAACCTATGTAACATAGATAACAACGCTGATGATATTGCTATAATACTGCCTAAGTTTTGCTGCAAGGATATACTCACAGTGACTCAGTCACTGTCTGGATGATGTGTATGGATCGCATCAAAGAGTTTGTCCGTTATCTCCTGCTGTGCGAGAATAGTCTCTCCAACCATCTCCATTAGTTTCCCTAGCATTTCGCTGTTGCGCTTATCTCTCTCCTTCACGAACTCCAGCAACTCCCTCAGCTCAGTGCTATTACTTCTGCGGCGTCGCTTGCGATGTCGGGGTTTGGTGAAATGGGTGGTCTCGCAAAAGGCGCTGGACAAAGAGTCGATATTAGATTCGCTGGTAGGAGAGTCTTTGAGATAATCATCCTTCTTGTTGGTGACGGAACTTTTGCCTATAGCTTCACCGGAAGCTTGCTCTTCTTTCTGTAGAAGAAATTTAGCAAATCAGCGACAAGTCAAACAAGGAAATATGAAGTATACCGGTTGCTTCCATCCCTCCTGATTCGGAGGGAAGGGAATGGAAGTGGACTGAGAGCTGGGTGTGTCGGGATAGGGCATGTGCGTTTGGTGAACAACTGGAACCAAACACCACGAGCTCATGGCATGAGTTTGGCCCTGTTGATGCCTTGAGGTCCGACCCGGCTATGAGATTTAAACTCCTCCCTGTTGACGTATAAATAGGTAAATTCCCATCCTTCCTTTCCTTCCTTCCTTGTGGCTATTTCGTGATGTTCTTCATCGAGTAGGTAGCCAAATTTTTTTTTTGTCCTGTCACTTACATTCTGCCAGGTGCCCTTGCTGCTCGGAAGAGATGGCACTGAACCTCCTCGCCACCCACCTTGCAATACATGATGCTGATACCAGCATCACTTTAACCCTTGCTGGTGAGTTTTTTTGACTGATTACTCCTTCGAAATCCTCATAATTCTTTCAGGTGAAGCCTTCTGGTGCCGCACAACTGAGACTGGCATAGCTTGCCCTTTCATGGACGATACTGGCTGCCCCCAGGCATTTCCAACTGTCCTTGCAGTCTATGAGCACGCTTCTGGGAAGGATCATAGAGAGGATGTCGAGGTGTGTTCCCTTTCACCTTCTTTCCCATCAATTAACGCAAGTTTCATTATTTAGCACATATACCACAATAGTGGACGAATAATGCACTACCGTCCAGACGCTTTGCATGTGATTCGACATCGCCCAACAGTGCGTTTGCCTTTATCTACCCTTCATATTGTTACTCACTTCATTCTAGCCCCCGACCATCAGGACTTACAGGGGGATGCCAGCATCCAACACCCGATCCCGATCTGCATCTCCTACGCCAAGGTCGACCAGTAGTCTGAAGACTCGTCCCAGATCACCCACCCCTCGTCCCGGGCTGACTCCACTGAGTCCACCGGCACCAGTGATCAACCCTGCTACTCAAGAATCCATGTCCGCTGCCATTCCTCCTCGCCCACCAGCTCCCATCGCATATGCCCAACACCTTGACAAACCTACTGACAAAGTCAAAACTTACAACGGTATCGAATACCGAAAGCTTCGAGCGGACCCTGCCATTCTTCAGATCCGTATCCCCCATACATTTTGTGGGGACCATGGACAAGTCGATGGGATCCACAAATATGTTGCCTTTTGGGCTAAGAAACACCAAGGCGTCTGCATTTTCCATTTAATCGCACCAGTAGCAGTTGGTGACCGACATAGGCTGCTCATCACATGTGGAGGACCCTTGGGTACAGCGGAATGCCACTACTATGCGGTATTCAAGAACGTCCTCGGATACCCCTATGGGGTTTGCTATCGGTGCGGAACACCTATGCGGAGTGCACCAGTGTTTCAGCACGAAGTCGCCTGCACTGATAACGCTCGGGAAGGCTACGAAAATATATTTCGAGGCGTGCCCTACATTGTCTGGAGGGTAGAGTCCCTTCGCGCGTTGGTGTTTACATATCTGGGGATCCGTCACCATGTCCATGCATTCGTGTCCACAGTGGATTATGCGCGATGGCTCAGCCAGCCTTTTGATCCAAATGCAGGTCGAGTCTTGTCCAATATGATGCTCATTGTCTTTGCATTTGCGAAACTCTTGGAAGGTGGCCGCATTCCGTGTCAGTCGTACCGTTTGGATGGTGGGTAATTTTGTGTTTGATGCCTTAATTCAAAGCTAACTTAGCTCTTTGCCAGATCCCGAACCACCTCTCATTTCGATACCTCAGTAAAATAGTTACTTTGCTTTTATCTGCTGCCTCTCCTTACTCGATATAGCCTGTGATGCATGTACATAATCTGAATTGACTGTCTTCAACCACCATCATCCATTCCGCAAAAGCGAATCCAGACCCTCACACCATCTGTTCTCTTTAAAACTTCGTTTGTACACTCTCTTGATCTCCTTCAGCCTCTCTAGCAAGTCTTGTAGTGAGAAAAGCAACCCTCGTGTCTGTGTCGTCTACGACGTTGAGGAGACGTACTTTCAGTGGTCCTTCCGCGTCACACAGCCACATAAACGCCCACTCAATCACAGCGCTTGGAGTCACTGCTTGCAGATGCCTCGACCTCCCATCCAAATCTCTTCATTCAGGACCGGATTCTAGGGTTATTCAACCCTCAGAATCCAATGGTAATGGTTTCCAAGCTGCCGCAAGTCTTCCGGATGAGATATGCCCTATTTTCGGGTTTTGGGGTGGTAGAATTGGCTCTAACTTTCAAATGCGAGGTGCATTCGCTCTGATTTTTTAATAGTCACATTCTCCTCATTAACTCAATCCTTTAGTGCTCCCGACTTCACAAATTCCCTCAACATTTCATCCTCTGCCATCTCCTTGACCTGATTTTATCATCCTGGACTCGTCTTTGCTTTGGATTTGGCACAAGGAGGGGTTGGTGGGATACCCAGTTGGATTGTTGGGATAGTTTTATGGTGAGTCTGAAGGCTTTTATTCTGTTTTATTCTTCGCTTTTGGCTTTTGTTTCGCCTGCGCTACCTGTTTTACATGTTCATTCTTATTATGGTTTCGGTTCCGTTCTTTTTTTGCTGGCTGCCCTTTTCCGCCCTAACCCTAAGGGAACAGTAACATAGGGCTATGTTATGGTGAAGATATAGGTAGACCACGCTGTGTATTATCTATCTATCTATCTTCAACATCTACACAAGCGCCGCCTTCTCGCGCAGAATCACGCAATAGTCTATTTGACGGACAAGATGCTCAAGAATCCTCGACATCTTACAATGAAGTTATGGCCCAGTCTGATGACAACGACGAGGCAAATTCTGCTGATATTGCCAAGCTACTCAAGCCAAGACCAGGATTAGGTCAAATGCATATCGGATCTCTGATATAATAAGAGACACGCAACTCTGAGGACTTTGTAACCTAACGCCCAAATCCCATACTCAATGAATACCCAAAATCCTCTCGTTAGCGCATTCTCATTCCCGCTGTTTCTCCTCTACTCCTCTGCTCCTCTGCTCCTTCCGTTGCTTTTAGTGTTGGATGTGTTATAACTGTGAATAACCCGTCTACCCCGTCAAAATCAAAGTGGAAATCGCGTTCGGATATCATGCTCCATTCTCGTACTCGTAGGTGTTCGCGTCTTTGACTAAAAGTAATCCAGTCAGAAGGGGAAGTGGTCAGGGGGGTTAGTATCATATTGCGTCGTCATCCACCCAGCTCTTGGCGTCGTGAGCGTTAAGTGGGCGTCAGCGGCGGTGGACATACTACATAGTCAAATTCTAAAATATTAGCTTGACGACGAGCGTCTTCTAACTCAGGTATATGAACAATAGCAACTTCAGTCTCAAGACGCTTGTATATATACATAATCCGAGTCTTCATAGGCAAATACAGGATTTCTAAACTTCTTGAGAGGACCGACGCGTAAATCCCACGGCTTCTTTCTCCTTTCGCTACCACCATCATCTCCATAGTGGACGTCGTGTGCTCCACAGAAACGCCTTCAGATTAACCTTATCTCGTCCGGAATGGTACAAATTAGTAGGTCTATCATCATATGAACTTGAAGATACCTTTGGCCCGGTTCTAATCTCAGCTTCAGCTCTAACTCTGTTCAAGTTCTTCCACGCATCTACCCAGTCATACGACGAGCTGGCGTGCTACGGCAAAATAATAGCGAAAGCAGACGTCTTTCAAGGTTTGTGCCTCTTACTGCTCCATGCCATGTGAACTATGCTAATCAGTTTTTGTTTCCTTTAGGTTAAAAGCCAGCACGGGTGCGAATTTCCCCTTCCTTGGCTTCCAACTTCCTCTCTCTTGCTCTACAAGGTCATGGCCGACACAGAAATGGTCCCGACATTCGCAGAAGATGAGAAAATCGACATCGCCGATGAGAAGGAAGAAACTGAGAAGATTGAGATCGGCAGAGATTTACTCGACGTGACGGACGTAGGGGAAGTCTTCGCTGAAGGGCCACGTCTAATTGACCTTGAGGAAAATGACAAGGAACGTCCAATTAGTACGTGATATTACAGTATCCATTTCCCTAGTATCGTTACTGACTGTGGATTATCCTCGCAGAGACCGACACTGACTACTCCATGCGGCTTATCTCTCTTGAAGACGACCCAAGTCTACGTATCAACCTTCAGGATGTGGTTCTTAGGCCTCGGACTAGCATGCTTCGGTGCAGTCCTCGGACAAATCTTCGTGAGTATATCCTTGTGGCGCTTCATATGACAAGTGGCTAATAATATGCTATCTTAGTACTTCCGCCCACAGACGGTGAGTGCTAGTTCATCCTTACTACTATCCATTAATCTCCCCAGTAGATCGCCGTCAGTTCTCTCTTCCTACAGGTTTGTTCAACATTGTCCTTTTTTGTCTTTTGCTCTCAAATACCTTCCAAGATCATATCCTTCATATTTGGCAAGGTACGCTTTTACCGGAACCGCTTATCTTCACTTACTTTTTGTTTATTTTAGGTCCTCGAAGAGATTGTTCCTGGCCCTAGCGAAACAGCTTGCATCAAGACTCGGAATAACCGGTTCTGGAGGTTCATGAACCACGGTCCATTTAGTGCGTTTTATCTCTCTTCATCTTCCCTTCTCAGTCCTCAACTATACGTAATACTTTCAACAGATCTCAAAGAACACGTCTCAATCACTATCATGGCCTCAACCGCCTCCACCTCAGCTTTGGCCATTAGTATCTTCGCAAGTCAAGATCTCTATTACCACATCAGACCGAACGCTGGAGTGGGAATCTTCACGTACGTCCGTCCGACTTTAGTACAACACATCTGCCCTATCGGCCAATCCCAAGCTGACAAGCCTATTTTCCGACCCATTATTAGGTTGATCGCTTCCCAGCTGATTGGGTATGGAATGGCCGGTGAGTCGTGTGGCTCCACAACGTCGGTTACTAAAACTTATCTGTTCTTGTTCCTTTTTCCTCGTTTACCCCACATTCGTAGTCTATTCACAATTAATGCCTACAGTCCAGCTATTCGATGATCTCCACAGAGGGCAAGATGCAATTATGCAGAAGAAGCGTTTGAGATTCTTTTGGATTCTTTTTATTGGGATCTTCGTATGGGAATGGTTTCCTGTGAGTGTGATATAGAAGTTTTGGCGCAATTTTGCTTCTTTCTTTCACTTCCGAATTGCTGATGTGATGGGTCTACTATGAATGCAGGAATACATCGCACCGTGAGTTTGATTTTCCCCGACGTCCGTTTCTGTACTGATTTCTGAATATATCCAACCCATTACACTCACCGGTATAAGCATATTCTACTTAGCTGACCAGAAAAGCGCCTGGGTGTCTAGGATCTTTGGTACGTACTTATATACACCTTCCTCCTTCTTTGGCAATTGCGCTGATGATCAATCCACAGGTGGGACTTCCAACAACGAAGGTTTGGGCATGTTTTCCATCTGCTTTGACTGGGCGTACGTCGGTTCAGGCGGCGGCACCATTGGCACGTTGGTTCGTACCTTTTAGTTTTCCGATTTGGAGCCCGAGTTATCTGACTAATAAATGATAGTTCACTCCTTTATCCACCATGCTCTCTCTTTACGGCGTATGCGCCGTTTGCATGTATGTTTTCTCTGGTTCGTGGCCTTATATATGATTAAGCTGAACGAATCACTCAGACTCGCCTTCTGCGCTTGCTATTCTGCCATTGCTTGAAACGCCCAAAACTTTCCATTCCTTTCTCAGCTACTGTATTATCAGAATGGTGGCTGTTTGATTTTATCGTATGATTAACCTAAGCGTTAATAGTATAATATCTACAGGAACCGAGTACGACCAACTTGCCATCTTGAACGACGATTTTACGCTCAATTTTGAGAAACTGGAAGAACAGGTCAGATCAGATTCTCCTATGCGCACAAGACGTTTGCTTACTGTATTCCATAGGGCCTTCCATGGTATGCTGGGGCGCAGCTATTGTACCTTCTTCATCGTACTATCTACATCGGAGGTTCGTTCTTCAGAAGAACTCCAAGTAGAGATTCTATTCGCTAACGATCCTTAGCTGCGATCACACATTTCTTCATCTGGCATTGGGGAACGATCTATAAAATCCTCAAGAACTATTGGGTATGTAGTAGTCCCATCTCTCGAATTGGATTTTTTTTTCACCATCCTTCCCTTGCCAGACTGAAGAATGCCAAGACCCTCATTATCGCAAGATGAAAGTTTGCAAAGAGATCACCAACTGGGCTTACTTTGGTATTTTCGTGGTTTGTTTGGCTTTGGCGATTGGCCTAGCTTATGCAGCAAAGTCAGGATTACCAGCTTGGGCCCTGATTATCGCTGTACGCGACTGTAGGGTACGCTCCGAACATTCAGAACTTGATGCAGGTATGTAGTTGCAATCTTAACTACTCGATCTCTGAAGATCCTAATATCCATTCCTTTCAGATGCTTGGAGGTGCTCTAGTCCCTGGAAAGCCCGTCGCCAACATGTACTTTACGCTGTGCGGAGAGAACCCAATATTACAGGCTCTTGCATTACTCGGAGACTTGAAGATGGTTTGTCTACCTGTACATCCTGAGTCCGGCATCGATTGATTCACAAAGGTTCGATAGGGACAATACACTAAAATCCCTCCTCGTGTAACGTTCATGTTACAGATGGCAGGCACCATCGTTGTAAGTGCCTCTTTGCTCGACCGCTCGGGAGCATGCCTACATAATGATTACAGGGAGGAATTCTAAACTTCATCATCGTGACGGTGCATTTTTTGATTTTTCTGAAACGAAACTTGATTAATGCTTTACCTCTACTTAAAGACTGTAATGAACCCTCAACACCCTGTTCTCCTGGACCTTCAAGGAACAAATGTATGGTCAGGTCAGCAAGTCCAGTCCTACAACAGTGCCGCAGTTGCCTAGGGTGCTCTCGGAAAGCCGCTTTATGCTACTGGGACACGATACGGAGTAAGCTACTGTGTAGTATCGTTTCATCGAATATTCATATCTTACATGATTGTTGTTGTTGACCTGCAGTTCGTGCCATACATGCTTCTCGTTGGCTTAGGCGTTCCTATTCCATTCTGGCTGGCCCACAAGCGATGGCCAAAAGTTGGATTCAACTACGTCTTCACACAGATTCTCGTTGGTCAGTACTCACATATCTTCACTCCTGACTCCATGAATACTGAGATGTCTATACATGTAGCCGAACTTGGATTCCTGAGCGTCGGTATCAATTCTAGCGTCTTCACGACCTTCGTCATCTCTGTCTTCTCTCAGTACTACTTGCGAAAATATCGTGCAACTTGGTTCCGAAAGTACAAGTACGTCCATTATCTGATCAATATCTGAAAAGGTTCTTCGCCGGAAAAGTGGGATACACGACTTTGGCCTGTTTGGGAACGTCTCTCGTAGGTACCTGCGAGATTTGATAGAAGGACGAAGATGAGCAGGAGAGTCGGCGAATGAAACTCGGGAGACACGGGATGCGGCGAGAGCGTTGGAGTGCGCTAGTACTCAACCATCTCGGGAACGGTGATCGGAACACTAATTCCTGCTTGACCATGTCCTTCGGTGAAGTAGACAATGACAAATGGTACCAAAGGAAAAGGAAGCTCTGGGGTCGCCTTTGCCACTAATAGCCATGGAGTGATAGATAGCAGCTTGATCACCAGCGGCGGATATGGATGTAACGGCTCTAAAATAGCCGTGAGGGGTGGTGAGTCTATCTCTTCTTGCTTCGTGCCCAAATCTCCAAATAAACCCGTTCTATAGCAGAGAATACGAGGTAGGGAACCGAGTGACCATAGCAGGAAAGCAGAGGATGCCAACGAGCCAGTGGGATGTGTCAGATCTGAGATTGTCCACCGTCGTTTTCAAGGTTTGGAAACGTAAGGAGCGGTGGCCAGAGGGGTTCTCAAACGTACACGTAGCCCATATCTTTTCAAACCCATATTCGAATAGCTGGATACTGTACTTCGTGCAGTATAAATTGACGAAGACTGCTGTTGGGTGTAAGCGTGATAAAAATTGAAGCCGGCCCTCAAGTAAAAACCAGCGCGTTGACGTCATTTGCGCGCCTTTCATCCCAAACGTCCATCTCGACGTTGGCCAATTCGGTGAGTCTTTTATTCTTCTTATTTGTTGTTTACTGTACGCTTGACTATGAAACAGAGACACATCACTATGCAATCTGCAGTCCGTTGTTAGTGGTATTCTCACATCAGGTGCGTTACCGTAGTTGCGTCTCTGTCTGCTCTTTCTGACTCCTTACATATGTCCAATCCGCCTACGCATTAACACAAGGACAAGAGTCAGACTCAGAACTACGGTTTGAGGAGTGTGTTTGGGGTGACTGTACGATGGTCTCCTACGGACATTGCGCAAGGAATCGATAGTCGTTCGGGCGATATATGGTGAGTCTCTTCAGAGTCTTTCTGCCTGGTTTTCGTCTTCTTTCTTTCTTTTTACGTTCTAGCGCTCGAGAGTTCCTCAGTTCCCTTCTTCGTTCTCTTGCTTTACTTATTTTATTCTTGCTTTATTCTCGCCGTTCTCCATTCTCCCTTCCATTCTATGGTCTATACCCATACCTGTCCTCGTCTATGCGTAAACTGCCTACCGGCATCCCCATTCATATCTTGTCTTCTCCTTCATATACTTATCGTCTACCTTGTATTCGTTCTTATCTGCCATTCCGTTTTGTCTTGTTTCCATTTTTCTTCCCCCTTTTACTTTTCCCTTTTCTATGTTGGAACTTGGCGTTTCGTTATTCTTTCCTTTTCCCTCCTTCTATCTTTCTTTATTCTCATTGTCTACAGCGTATACTAACCAAACCTCACTCTTCTTGCTCTGATCTGCTCTCCGTCTCACTCCTCACCACCTTTGTGACATATCTCCCTCCCACTCTGACTCTCAAATACCAACCAAGGTCCAACGCAGCACCTATAGTTACCTCTCCTCGATCTCCCAGCACTAATCCCCCAAAAAGCAAGAAGTCAAAAATCTTACGGGGCTTCGCTGTCGGCCTCTACTCGTTAATAGGAGTCAGGTTTGTTGACGTTTGGGGGTAATCTGGATGTGTATTGGCTTGGATTAGATGGGTTGTTACATTCTTTTCTTTTATTTTCCTTCATCACTTTCATCTTCATATCCTCATCCTCGTCCTCGTCCTCATTGTCTCGTTCCATTCCCGGCCATGCCTTAGTGTTCATCGATGTATCTTCGAACCCTTTAAAATTCTCTTGGTCTTAATCTTGTCTTGTTTCTCCACGTTTCTCAGTTTCTTTGTCGTGGGCTGTTGGTGTGTTGGTGTTTAACTCCGGTCTTTCATAGCCCGTCACTTGTCTTTGAGTCGCTTTCTTTCCCAATTTCTCATTTCTCATTATTATCGTTGTCTTCTCTTCTCTAATGATTAGACTCCATCTAACCTGACTCTTGACCTTTTTACTTTTTCCTTTATCCAGGCTCTTTCTCATCTTTGTCCAATATCGGGCTCTTTAGGTGGGATGCAAGGGAGTAGTGGGAAGAGTTGGGGTCTCAATACGGCTCGAGATGTATGAAGTAAAGGTGGGGGAAAGCGAGACTCGAAGAGGTAGTACGAGGGAGGACATGGTTAGTTGCTCGTTGGAAGCTCGTTGGTTAGATGGCACTCGGTACGTAATCTTGCTTCTCATAAAACCTCACTAAGTCTCACCTCTCAGGACGACGATTCATACATTGACATCTCGACGTCTCGATATCCTCCTCCCTTCCCTTTCCCGGTCGCAACAGAGACACATCCTTCCAATCAGTCTTCCTCTTCGAACTTTTTCTTCCCCACTGGACTACGGATTTGACTCACCCCCAAATCTATCTACCGTCGTCCTCACGTTGTGTTAATGCTCAGGACCATATAGGCTTTAGCAGCGGAAATAAACACACCGTAGAAACCTATCTATTCATCCTCCAATTAGGGATTTCCCATACTTGTAGACATTTAAAGTCGTGAGTTGCTGCTATGCAAATGTGTAACGGTTCGTTACCATATTAGTATTATCTATATCTTTTATCTATTTTCCCACGATGGACAGTACTTAAGCTCGGTAGCTACGTAGTCCTAACCCATCTTTACTCTCACTACAATCATCTCTCGACTCGCCTTACGCGCCTGTACCTTCGCCCTCGGGCAAGAATAAACCTCCGTCTGGATTTACTCAGGCCCTAGGCCCTTCGCGAGAACCCCTGCTTTACACTTTTTTAAATCCTCGGTATCTTGTTCATAGGAACTCGAAGCACGGTGCTCATAGACGAGTACTTTTACCGCCCGTAGATTTAAGGACCCTGTTAAAGGTCTCTTTAACTTTTAATACCATTGTAGGCTAGATTATCTAGCCTCTTACGTACTTAGATTAAGTATAGTGTCTCGACGACATATCACCCGGTCTCAACTCATTACAGACCGTCTTGAAAATTTTATTCAACTCCCATTTCACCTACAATCTATCTCTCCGCCTCTCACTCCAATTATGAGTACAACACAGACATCCAAGAGTACGACAGCGACTCAAAATGTGTACTCTCACACTGGAATTATGCCATCAACGTCTAATGCTGGCTCCAGTCGACGCCAGTCGACTTCAACAGTCACGAGCCAATCACGAATTCCACGCCCTACTCGACCCACTTCAACGAGGAACAATTCCCGAGAGGAAAGCAACATAGCTGGACCGTCCAGACGTACATTGTCTGCGACTAATAGTCTATTTGATGAGCCTTCAACTTCAACCGAAAAGATTGAAGGAAGAAAAGGAAAGGAAAAGGCAATGGATTCCAATCCCGCAGATCCTGTATCTAGACCGGGGTCCGCTCACTCTCAGCGTTCTCAATCGTCCGAGAACCGTATCAAGGAACAAGCAAATAGCCTTTGCTTGAGATACTTCTTACAAATGTTAAGAAATGAAGATCTCACCAATTTTAGTCATTCGAACATAGTACCGGATCAACGGATCCTCGAAACCACAAGTGGACGGATATACTACGTTAATCAACCGGATTTCCGTATACCCGCACCTCCACCCGACGCAGACCAGATTGCTACATTGAGAGCACTGTATCCGGCCCCATTCTCTGAGGAAGATACAGTAAGACAGAACAGCAAATCCAAGAAAAAACAGCGCGCCAGATCCAAGCCATCATGGAACAGATTAGGACGTGGAGCTGCGATTAGAGGCCATATGCAGCGGGATAGATACCCTCACATGCATAGGTCACTACGGTCTGATCCTGAATCGTCGGATAATTTTTTCCGATAACAACGATTTTAGTAGAGCGCCCAGATTCGGAAAGGGTAGAAATTTGCCCCACAACCGGAACGGTGGCTCACCGCCATATGGGTCGGATCCATCGGGAAGTGATGGAGATAATAGTCTACCTCCATCGTCTCAGGATGACGAGATATCGCTAAATAACAACGATGACTATCCCAAACCCCCAAAACCAGCAGTTTTTGGTAGAACCCGCTACTCATCAGTAGACAGAACCTTCAACGAAAGAGAAACATTCTCATATGACCCTACTCCTCGTACTGAAGAGGAAGTAATGAGGGCCTGCTTCAGATCAATTGAAGAGTTGATCATAAAACAACTCCACGGGCCGCCGATTGGAGGAAATACCAATGTGCAAAAGACTATTCTACAGTCGATCCCCAAGCCCGATAAATATACTGGTGAAGGCAATGATTTTGTTGCCTTTGATACATGGGTAAGAGATCTCGTACGATGGTTTAACATCGCTGATCTCTGTGGTCCTGAAGTACGCTATAGTTACAGTCGAAAACAATATGTTCTCACACCTGTAGACATTCAAAGAACAAATGCTACTGGTTCGTTCCTTAAAGGCCCTGCTCATCAGTGGTTCCTTGACGATGTGGAACATATCCCAATGGGTAATAGCCCTATGCTTATTCTTTCACGCACTTCCACACTCGTTTATGTTTCCTACTTTTTTTTGCCGCATATATTCACTCCTTCATACACAGACTATCTCATCCCACCCGAGTCCTGCGTCGAAATTGATGCCAAGGTTGCCAGTGGGTATTTCTCTTCTCGGAAAGACAGAAAGGAGCTTATGCCGGACAAGTTACGGAAGACGGTCGGATGAGAGGAGGTGGGACATTGAACGCTGAGTTGATGACTCTACATCTTGCAATAAGACTAGTACACAAATTCATTATCCCGAAGAATTTGACGCTACAGCAACATGTAGTACTTTACTAGAAGGTGTACACAGGCCGTAGCACGAGTAGGTAGCTTCAAAATTAGAGGTGGAGAACCCAGTCATTCGATGGTTGGTCGAACTATTATGGGTATGATTGACATTTAAATTAAATCTAAAGGAAATGCATAGTTGAATTCGATAATGCTTACATCAAGGCTCTTGACGTTGTCGGTGTCGGTTGGAGTGCATTCGACATCCTGCGTACCTGCGTACCTGTCCTAATATGACACGGGCTGTATACCCCCATACGGCCTAGGCTTCCCTATTAGGCAAACCAAAATCAAATGAGCAGCAGGTTTCTCCGTTTCCTTCGCCACTAAAACCAAAGTCCCGGAAGGAGACGCTCGGCTCCACCTCCTTGGCTAAAAAGGAAAAGAGGTGACATCAACTACAAGGATCATTCTGATGAATCTGATGATGGCAAGGACAACGGGCACTGAAGGAAGGGTGACTTAGGTTTCCATTTTTTTTGTATTTTGTTTGTAACGATCGTCTTGGTCCGTAGTCCGCAGTACGTTTCATACTTCTTACTAGACTCGTCCCCATCTGTGCTCACATAAGGGATGAGCGCAATCACCAACCAACTGGTATCGTTCGTTGGCGCTTAGGACCCCTGGCCGTGGGAGCGGGGACTTGTAAATATTTTCGTTCGCTCTCCAAGCGAGCGTAGAGTCGAGGTCTACTATCCTCATTACATCGAAACTTTAAATACTTCAGCTTTCTTCCTGCATTCTAGAGTATTGTTTTAAGTTACACAAAGCCAATAAGTTTAATTCTACGATGCTAAGGACCGGGATTGGGGTGCAAGCCATGATATCCATACGGATATTGAAGCAAGTAATGTCCTGGCCCGTATGGTCCATTTGGCAGGTAGACTGTTGGTGGAGGTACTGGAGACATGGTTTGGACGGGTAGGGGTACGGGTACAGTCAAAAATACCCGCGGTATACCCCTGCAGTTCACTAGACATTAGAGGGATGGCTCTCGAATACAGTTTAATTATATCACGGGCCTACTTTGGTACTATAGCATGTTTTGAAAGGGTATATGATGGACGCAGAGGCAGAAAAGAGCTTTCTTTGAGATAGGGGCAGAAGAGAGAAACAAAAATTTTTGCAAGTCCCCGCTCCCACGGCCAGGGGTCCTAAGCACCAACGAAAGATACCAGCCGTTTGTGAGAACCCTTGTCGGGGTTTGAAGCAGAACGGATGGGACCGAGCCTAACTTCTTACTTCCTCTCACTGATCGCCCATATCTTTAAATCCGCCGTCTCTGGCCTCGCGACCCTGAAGGAACTGAGCTGTACCCCGCTTCCTACAGATTTGGAAAACGCGCCTCCAATGCACACGAAGTGTGGAGTGCTAATTCTTACGGGTTATTTCTGACCCAAAGTATGCCTCCAAACCCTGTGTAGATGGCTCCAGTTTCAGTGAGCAAGATGGCGGGGTTCTGTAAAGATATTGGTGAGGTGGATTTGGCGAAGGCAGAACTAGAGGAGGTAGAGTTGGAGGCGAATCCGAAAATTAGAGATGGGCCGATGTCAGAAGGATCTGGTGGCAGAGAGATTCGGCAACCTGAGCGGGACGTGAAGGTGTTAGTGCAAGAGTTGACGGTCTTTAGTCAATGTTACACGCGTCTTGGTTGTCGAGTTGGACTATGTATCTAATCCGTGCATTTACTAAATGCAATACATTTGTGGTCCGGACTGAGTGACATGGACCCTACAGACCCACTACCGCTAACACCACTACCGAGCCAGTGTAAGACGTCTGGCATGAGGACTTGGGATCTATAACATGAAAACGGAAGAAGAGACATCGTTAGTTGAGTAGACGATGAAGGAAGCAAAGTGGTGAAATGGAAAACGTACCTCATATCCTTAACACCCACAATAATCTCCGTACTCGCGAAATACCTATCCGCTGAACCCTCCCCTCTCTTCCTCAAATTATACTCCAAGTATTTTGTCACATCCCCCAACGCCTTCCCTTCTTTCTGAAAGTAAACCACAACACCCACACCTTTCTTCTTCTCATCTTTAGCCATATCTACCTGAACATCCTGCGCCGCCTGAATACACTCTTCAATTGCATACACCAGATATCACTTCCAAATACGTCGCTTCGTTGGATTGGTCGTGGATTTGGAGAGTAACGTGGACGTCGGATGAAGAGGAGAGAAGGGTGGGATCACCAAAGATACAGATGATAAAGTTACTGATTCAAGATTGGGGGAAGGAAGGTTTTTGATGTTGGGTTGCGTGATAATTTCGGGGTACATTCCACCGGTTTCCTTGAAGAGGGAACGACGGAGGATGATTTCGGAACTGTGGAGGAGAGATACGACAAGAATGAATAAAGGTGATGGAGGAAAAGAGTTGAAGAAGAGTGATAAGTCAGCAAGTGACGACAAAGAGAAAAATGGATGACTCACATCCCAAACCTCTCAGCTAAACCAGGCAAATAGCAAACGGGCTCTACTGTCGCCTTACTCACAGCAACCTCCATCCCAGGATCAAATACTCATATTCACACTGTCATCCTTCCACTCACAATCCTCCCATCCACGTCAATCTCCCCTCTCCTCACAGTCTCATCCAACTCACTCAGCTTTATATGCGCACGTGTAACCACAATCGAAGGCTGGATATCCAACCTCTCGCCGCCTCCTTCCTTAGTACGAAGCTAGTTAGCGAAGATCTGAGGAACAAAATGACCCCATAGAACGAAAGACGATTTTGCCGGGTTTCCACCATGATTCGTTGGGTGGGACGGTCAAAATAGTAGGGACAATGGGAAGGAGAGGTGCAAACACAGTAGATGAAATAGGAACCGGAGTGGCCACCAGGAGCGTTGAGAAGTTTGATGAAGAAGGAGGATGGGAGCAGATGACTGGACCATGGACGAGTGTAGAGAGCAGGGTTGGATACTGTGTTGGTCGAGATACGTCGGGAGAAAAGGAAGGCGTACGCAGACCTAGCCATCAATAACGCAAAGCACGCAACATCTGAGTGAGAATGTGGCCTATCTTCCAACCCGTCAGCCAAGAATGACCTTAATATGAAACATCCAACCGTTCACCTCCCCCCTCAAAATCGACAGCCTCTATATCTTCCCCTCAAGCCTGACCCCGTAGGCGTGGTCACCATCTTCTTCGCCACTTGTAAATGGTTCAGTACTTCCTCCACCAAAAGATGTATAACCCTGTCGCTGTGAAACAGGAAGTCACCCCGGTTGAGTATTTCGAATGTTCGGATACGTGGTATGGATTTCGGTGGGCAGATAGAAACATGAAATGGTGCAATGACTTCATGCAGTTACTATTAGAAGGAAAGAATTTGCACTGGAGAGAGAGCAGGACCTTCCCGGTCTATGGATTCCGCATGGATGTTAAGAGAGAGAGACGCGTTTGTTTGGTTGTGTTGAGATCAAACGCTTTCACTGGTGCCATGTACCGCCAACTACTTGTAGTCCCTCATGCAAGTGGACGATGCCTGGTAAGTTACATTGTGTAGCTGCTACATGTATGCTAAGGGTCACTCCAAAGCTCCTCAAATCCGGCTACGCTTCGGAGAAAAGATGTATACAAGTGAGTTTTAACTTTTTTCTTCGAGGAACGGTATAGATTCTAATTCAGGCTAGGGGAAGTATGTAAAACTAGCCAGAAAGAACTACAACTCAAGCTCAGTCGGTATCCTGAAAGCATGCTCTCTGGAATCCTGAGCTTGAACGATATTCGATATTCGTACCCGGGGCAGAAAGCTAACCATTGCGTTCGTATACTCCAAGTGATTATCAGCCGTGAGTTCATTGCCTTCCATGTCAACACAGCACCTACAATATCATAGGCAGTGAGCATATGCTCTGCCAGGATACACAAAGTATCCCGTCCCATAACTACAGGGAATCCCCCACTCTCACGGTGATTTCTTCTTCAAGACATGCGTATTGTAGTACCGTTTTTCGGATACTACTTTAGTCTCCCCTATCCGCGCTCTTAGCGCCAACTTAGCGCGACGGTTCTATTTCAAGTATTTTGGTTCTTCTAGTCTTCTCTCCTTTCCTTACTTTTGATTATTCCCTCATTACGGATCGTATCAAATATCGTATGAGTTTTACTTATATTTTATCTCTCACTTTTTGTACCTTTCATTTGTACATTCAAACTGTAATTAGTTTTACTTTGACGTTCGATACATGTCTGGTGTTGTTCCTAGAAGCTGTAGAGTACGTATATATAGTCTATTAGCTACTTACAATATACCAGATTATCCCAGTGTCTTGTGTCCCAGTGTCATCTTGACTGTTTGTAAAGTTTTCGACTCTAGAACGGCATTATCAGTATTTCCAGTCGATCCCAGAAGCTCAATCACTTACTATTATCTTCCCGAGTTTTTCCTCAGGTCTTCATATTTATCCTCTCCCTCGACAGTATGGGATTCTCCAGCTATCGACCAGCCTCTGAGCATCTTAGGGTTAGGGTTATTAGGACATCCTAGGGTTTGAGTAGGGGTCTACCCCAGGGGGGTAGGGGAGGGGCAGGATTTGGGCAGGGGAGGGGCAGGATTTGGGCAGGGGAGGGGCAGGATTTGGGTAGGGGAGGGGCAGGATTTGGGTAGGGGAGGGGCAGGATTTGGGTAGGGGAGGGGCAGGATTTGGGTAGGGGAGGGGCAGGGTTTGGGTAGAGGAAGGGGAGGATTTGGGCAGAGGAGGGGTAGGGGAGAGGGAGAGGAGAGACAGGAGAGAGATGTGTCTGCACTTACCTTGATTGTATATTTACTGCAAACTTTTTTCTGACATTGACTTACATTGATAGTATTTTTTTTTGTGAGATGAGGGAGAGGAGAGACAGGAGAGAGATGTGTCTGCACTTACCTTGATTGTATATTTACTGCAAACTTTTTTCTGACATTGACTTACATTGATAGTATTTTTTTTTGTGAGATTGGAGTCCAACACGCAGCTGGACTCTCAAGTCGTTCATGCTGCATGCAGAGTACTTATATTGATAGGATTGAGATTTTGAGTAACACGCAGCTGGACGCTCAAGTCGTTCATGCTGCATGCAGAGTACTTATATTGATAGGATTGAGATTTTGAGTGACATGCAGCTGGACACTCAAGTTGTTCATGCTGCGTGCAGAGTACTTATATTGATAGGATTGAGATTTTGAGTGACACGCAGCTGGACGCTCAAGTCGTCCATGCTGCGTGCAGAGTACTTATATCTGCATGAACTTCTTGGTTGTTCATGCCTTGTTCCTCTCATTCATCTGCGTGGACGACTAAGTCGTTCACGCCTTTTTACTCTCATGAATCTGCATGAATGACTTGGTCGTTTACGCCTTTTTACTCACATGAATCTGTGTGAACGACTTGGTCATTCACGCCTTGTTCCTCATTCATCTGCGTGGACGACCAAGTCGTTCACGCCTTTTTTCTCTTATGAATCTGCGTGAACGACTTGGTCGTTCACGCGATTTTACTCTCATTTATTCTGCGTGAACGACCAATTGTTCACGCTTTTTTATGCTCATTGGGTGAAAGAGCACATTAGATGTCTGGTGCACAGACCAAGTCAGAAGGCCTAGAGCGTTTGCTTGGTCCGTGCACATCTGTACGCCCAAAGCTTCCATGAACGCTTTGGGCGTACAGATGCGGTGTGGGTGTTTCCTGTGCATGGACCAACCCAGAACGCCCAAAGCGTTTGGTTGGTCTGTGCACATCTGTACGCTCAAAGCGTTCACTGACGCTTTGGGCGTTCAGATGTCCTGTGGTTTCCTGTGTACGGACCAAGTCAGAACGCCCAAAGGGTCCATGAACGCTTTGGGCATACAGATGCGGTGTGGGTGTTTCCTGTGCACGGACCAACCCAGAACGCCCAAAGCGTTTGGTTGGTCTGTGCACATCTGTACGCTCAAAGCGTTCACTGACGCTTTGGGCGTTCAGATGTCCTGTGGTTTCCTGTGTACGGACCAAGTCAGAACGCCCAAAGTGTTTGCTTGGTCTGTGCACATCTGTACGCCCAAAGCGTCCATGAACGCTTTGGGCGTACAGATGCGGTGTGGGTGTTTCCTGTGCACGGACCAACCCAGAACGCCCAAAGCGTTTGGTTGGTCCGTGCACATTTGTACGCTCAAAGCGTTCACTGACGCTTTGGGTGTTCAGATGTCCTGTGGTTTCCTGTGCACGGACCAACTCAGAACGCCCAAAGCGTTTGGTTGGTCTGTGCACATCTGTACGCTCAATGCGTCCATGAATGCTTTGGGCGTACAGATGCGGTGTGGGTGTTTCCTGCGCACGGACCAACCCAGAACGCCCAAAGCGTTTGGTTGGTCCATGCACATTTGTACGCTCAAAGTGTTCACTGACGCTTTGGGCGTTCAGATGTCCTGTGGTTTCCTGTGTACGGACCAAGTCAGAACGCCCAAAGCGTTTGCTTGGTCTGTGCACATCTGTATGCCCAAAGCGTCCATGAACGCTTTGGGCGTACAGATGTGGTGTGGGTGTTTCCTGTGCACGGACCAACCCAGAACGCCCAAAGCGTTTGGTTGGTCCGTGCACATCTGTACGCTCAATGCGTCCATGAATGCTTTGGGCGTACAGATGCGGTGTGGGTGTTTCCTGCGCACGGACCAACCCAGAACGCCCAAAGCGTTTGGTTGGTCCGTGCACATCTGTATGCTCAAAGCGTTCACTGACGCTTTGGGCGTTCAGATGTCCTGTGGTTTCCTGTGCACGGACCAAGTCAGAACGCCCAAAGCGTTTGCTTGGTCTGTGCACATCTGTACGCCCAAAGCGTCCATGAACGCTTTGGGCGTACAGATGCGGTGTGGGTGTTTCCTGTGCACGGACCAACCCAGAACGCCCAAAGCGTTTGGTTGGTCCATGCACATCTGTACGCTCAATGCGTCCATGAATGCTTTGGGCGTACAGATGCGGTGTGGGTGTTTCCTGCGCACGGACCAACCCAGAACGCCCAAAGCGTTTGGTTGGTCCGTGCACATTTGTACGCTCAAAGCGTTTACTGACGCTTTGGGCGTTCAGATGTCCTGTGGTTTCCTGTGCACGGACCAAGTCAGAACGCCCAAAGCGTTTGCTTGGTCTGTGCACATCTGTACGCCCAAAGCGTCCATGAACGCTTTGGGCGTACAGATGCGGTGTGGGTGTTTCCTGTGCATGGACCAACCCAGAACGGCCAAAGCGTTTGGTTGGTCCGTGCACATCTGTACGCTCAATGCGTCCATGAACGCTTTGGGCGTACAGATGCGGTGTGGGTGTTTCCTGCGCACGGACCAACCCAGAACGCCCAAAGCGTTTGGTTGGTCCGTGCACATCTGTACGCTCAATGCGTCCATGAACGCTTTGGGCGTACAGATGCGGTGTGGGTGTTTTCTGCGCACGGACCAACCCAGAACGCCCAAAGCGTTTGGTTGGTCCGTGCACATCTGTACGCTCAAAGCGTCCATGAACGCTTTGGGCGTACAGATGCAGTCTGGGTGTTTCCTGTGCACGGACCAACCCAGAACGCCCAAAGCGTTTGGTTGGTCCGTGCACATCTGTACGCTCAAAGCGTTCACCGACGCTTTGGGCGTTCAGATGTCCTGTGGTCCTGTGCACGGACCAAGTCAGAACGCCCAAAGCGTTTGCTTTCTCCGTGCACGTCTGTACGCCCAAAACGTCCGTGAACGCTTTGGGCGTACAAATGTGGTGTGGATGTTTCCTGTGCACGGACCAACTCAGAACGCCAAAGCGTTTGGTTGGTCCTTGCACATCTGTATGCCCAAAGCATTAGTGAACGCTTTGGGCGTTCAGATGTCCTGTGCACGGACCGTTTGCTTGGTCCGCACATCTGGACGCTCAAAGTGTGGGTTAGGGTTACATACATGTACGACTTGAGCGTACATGTACGACTTGAGCGTACATGTATGTTCCATGTGTGTACATGCATGAAACGTCAAAGGCGGAGACTACATCTAATGTATCCGTCAATGTAGGTATGCAGATACGTGCAAGTAAAACCGTGTCTAATTAACGCGATCGCGTTAATTACATCATCAAGTCTTTCTCTCTCTCTTACCACTACCTCAACGACAGCCCTCGCTCTCAAATCACATCCTAGACCGGTCTTCGGATGACAGCAGTCTCCGGACACCCACCAGACAACAGCAGTCTCTGGCTACCGGTCAGGATCTTAGGAACTAGCAAGTTCCTCAACTCAACTCTCAGTGATGAAAAATCTCCGTAAAGTATGTCTTTTTTCATCGTTTTCTTTGCTTTTTGAGTCTAATCATCAGTTTTAAGACCATCCGAATTGAATACCATCCACTCTGAGGCAATACACCACCCCGTTCTGGACACATCCATATCATCTCCTCCTCCTCAATACTACCTCCGCTCCTCCTCGTCCTATGGTTCAAATGTTGTCATCCTGGATTTGATTCTGGGGTTTTCCGACCGTCCGAATACGTTGGTAACGTTTTCGAAGCCGTAGCACGTTGTCCGGACTCGATATGGCTCATTTTCGGGTTTTGGGATCTTTGCAGAGGGTATAACTTTCGAACGGGAGGTGTGCTTCTTTTATAAATGCTATATCCGTATTCTACTCACCAACCACATTCCATAGCACCCCTCACTTGTCCTATTCCGTCAAAAATTGGCCAAGCTACAATACCCTCTCCCCCCGTCTTATACTGCTTCTACCAGCCTGATTCCTGCGCCTACATCCTTCTTTGAGCCCATTCCTTCCTTTTAGGACGTTATGAGCCCGTTACATTCGACTCTGGGGCACCCGCCATCAGGTCTTTTCAATATGTGCACCTGCACCTCCTCCCCCTTCCTATCTCCACGTCTCCTCGCCCTATTGTCCATATCTCTTCATCCAGGACTCGATTCTAGGGTTTAAGAGCCCTCCGAACACGATGGTAACGTTTCCGAAGGTGTAGCACATCGTCTGAGCTTGCTAACCCCGATTTTTGCCATTTTCGATTTTTTGAAAGGGTATAACTTTGGAACGAGAGGTCCGTTCACTTTTTCAATCATATATTCGGATTTTGCTCATCAAGCCGATTCTATAGCATCCCCAACCTGTCCAATTCCATCAATAATTGGTGAAACTACAGCTACCTCTCCTCCCCACCTAAAACTGCCTCTACCGTCGTCATCTCGGCGCTGAAATCCTTACCTAAGGCCATTCCTCCCTTGTTGGACCCCCAGAACCCACTACAGTCCATGCCGAGGACCTCCGACCCGTTTATCTCCAATATGCGAACCGAGTCCTCCTCCCCCTTACCACCTCCACTCCTCTTCGCCTCCTGGTCGAAATTTCTTCATGCCGGACTCCATTCCAGGGTTTCTCGACCCTCCGGACACGATGGCGATGTTTCCGAACGCGTATGACGTCGTCCGGGCTCGCTATCCCCGATTTCCGTGATTTTTGATTTTTTAAATGGCTATAACTTGGGAACGCGAAGTGCGTTCGCCTTTTTAATCACATATTTGTATTCTTCTCATAAAACTCATTCTATAGGACCCTTGACTTGCCCAATTCATCAAAATCTCGTCAGACTACAACCCGGCTCTCTCATCTCATCACCGTCTTTGGCATTGAACCTCCAGTCCTTGCCTGGTCATGTATGTTAGCAACATAGCCCAGTCACACACTATGCACCCTTTGGATACCTGCGCAACAGGAATCCGAAGATGTGTATAGTGATGTAACAGTCCTATGAAGCCGTCTTTGGAGGAGAACTATGTACTCTCTTTAATATCATAATATATATGTTGATTTTGGATTTTATTTGTATGTAGATAGATCTATGTATTCTGCTTCCACCGTCCTAGGAGGAAGCTCTGAACAGACCATGTAAACTCCGGTTTGCATGGTTTGTGGAAATATACTTGCACATGTACATGCATCTACATGCATGTATCTCCGCTGTGGCCGTTGTATCTGTGTGCATGCATGTACACACATATATCTCTGCCTTGATCGTTCCATGGTGTACAGTTCGCAAGTGCCGTTCTTCTTCCCTTCCTCGCGGTATTCGAATTCGTTTCATATGGCTCTGATCAACGAATTTGCTTCGTTGCTCAGTTCTTTAATTGGTTCACCACCTTCCACCTCTCCTTGGCTTTAACATCGTTCCGCTCCGTTGTTCTCGCTATCCGGCCGTCATCCTCCATTTTCAAGGCCGTAGAATTTGATTAGAGCCATTCCAAGTCCTCAATCTTTGTCGTTCTTGCTAAGAGTCAAGAAAAACACTCGACGCTCAAAGCGTCGAGTACTTTACTCAACGCTCTAGTGGAGTTCTGACGCTCAAAGCGTTGAGAACTTACTAGAGCCTCTCGGAACTCATTACGTTGCGGAACGCTTTGAGCGTCCAGCCGTCAGGGACTAGAATGTAGGATTGGGTTGAGGAAAAGATGTATGCGAAGAAGTGAGTGTAGTGGAGGCAATATTGGATGAGGAGGAGAGGGCTTGTAGATTCACGAATTTTTGATGGAATAGTGCAAGTAGGGGTGCTTTTGAATCGATCTATTAAGTAGAATACGAATTTATTAAAGAGACAGCGAACGCACCTGTCGTTCCGAAGTTATAGCCTGTTCAATAAACCCAAAAATGCATGGATAAGCTATATCTCCAAAACCACTTCCATCGTGTTTGGAGAGTAAAATAACCCCCGAATAGAGCTTTGGACAAGGAGATTCTAAGCAGGGGGCGAGGAGGAATGGAGTTGTTCGGGGTGAGGAGGAGCGGGTATGCATCTTGAGTCCGGACGTCTTCGGATGGCTTCCAGACCAGCACCATCGTGTTCTTAGGGTTAGGGTTAGGGTTAGGGTTAGGGTTAGGGGGGTCGTCCACTCGAGCGCCGAAGGTGCGAGAGTGTAAGAAAGGGCTGTAGAGGGTTGCGAAAGTATGTAACTGGATAACGGGGAACCAGTTTCTGTGGTTCCAGGCCAATTACCGTTTCGTATTTATACTCTTCAGATCCGTTATGTTAGAGTACTTTCGCTGGCGACTCCGACGGAACCGTGGAGGTACCTAGGAGTCGTTAGTAAGAAAACTGAACGTGATGACGCACCATCTGGGGACCTCGGACTTGAGTAGCCAATGGCCATAAGCTCTCAAGTCTAGACCGTAGGTCCAGGGTGACGATCGGGTGCGACGGAGTCGCACCAATACAATCCTAAAGTGGTTAGCAATAGAGTGTCGACCGACGGACTCTCACGCTAATACAAACGGATAATCATTACAAGATTTAACCGAGCCCGACTCCCACGGAGGAACCACCGTAGTGGTATCCGCAGTCGCCGAGATCGCCGATTGGCTCGGAAGCTATCCGTCAGGCACCCGAAGGTACCCGACATCAAGCCCCTGACCGATGGCCGAGGTCACGGACAATCACGTGTCCTCGGATCAAACCGGTGTCCGGTATGGACCGGGCCGACTGTACACCGGTCCCCGGCCACGTACCGGCCCGAAGGCGAGTCACGTGACCGCGACATGGACTTACTACCGACCCGATTAGGGGTAGGCGCCACGTGACCGGATTTCGTAATGTTAGCGTTAGTGTTAGGGTTAGGGTTCGGGTTAGGCTAGTAACACCGGAGTAACCGTAAGGATCACATTCAGCTCGACGATTAAGTCGAGGCACGCACGTTAGAGTTAGGGTTAAACGCTTAGAGCCCTTGCTCCATGGTTATCGAGTGATTTGAACTCGTGGGTAGGTATATCTAGTGTGATAAACCATGATAAGTGCGCGTCGTAGTCTTACTACTTGTACAAGAGTGTGGACGTATACACACGAACAGACAGGGGGTTTGACCCCTGGCAAACCAGGGGCTACTGGGCAGACGAGACTGTCACCTCCACCGCCCAAGGAGTGCAAGTGAGGGTTAGGGTTAGGGTTAGGGGGGTCGTCCACTCGAGCGCCGAAGGTGCGAGAGTGTAGAAAGGGCTGTAGAGGGTTGCGAAAGTATGTAACTGGATAACGGGGAACCAGTTTCTGTGGTTCCAGGCCAATTACCGTTTCGTATTTATACTCTTCAGATCCGTTATGTTAGAGTACTTTCGCTGGCGACTCCGACGGAACCGTGGAGGTACCTGGGAGTCGTTAGTAAGAAAACTGAATGTGATGACGCACCATCTGGGGACCTCGGACTTGAGTAGCCAATGGCCATAAGCTCTCAGGTCTAGACCGTAGGCCCAGGGTGACGATCGGGTGCGACGGGTCGCACCAATACAATCCTAAAGTGGTTAGCAATAGAGTGTCGACCGACGGACTCTCACGCTAATACAAACGGATAATCATTACAAGATTTAACCGAGCCCGACTCCCACGGAGGAACCACCGTAGTGGTATCCGCAGTCGCCGAGATCGCCGATTGGCTCGGAAGCTATCCGTCAGGCACCCGAAGGTACCCGACATCAAGCCCCTGACCGATGGCCGAGGTCACGGACAATCACGTGTCCTCGGATCAAACCGGTGTCCGATATGGACCGGGCCGACTGTACACCGGTCCCCGGCCACGTACCGGCCCGAAGGCGAGTCACGTGACCGCGACATGGACTTACTACCGACCCGATTAGGGGTAGGCGCCACGTGACCGGATTTCGTAATGTTAGCGTTAGTGTTAGGGTTAGGGTTCGGGTTAGGCTAGTAACACCGGAGTAACCGTAAGGATCACATTCAGCTCGACGATTAAGTCGAGGTACGCACGTTAGAGTTAGGGTTAAACGCTTAGAGCCCTTGCTCCATGGTTATCGAGTGATTTGAACTCGTGGGTAGGTATATCTAGTGTGATAAACCATGATAAGTGCGCGTCGTAGTCTTACTACTTGTACAAGAGTGTGGACGTATACACACGAACAGACAGGGGGGTTGGCCCCTGGCAAGCCAGGGGTTACTGGGCAGACGAAACTGTCACCTCCACCGCCCAAGGAGTGCAAGTGAGTCAGTGTCACTCCGAGAAGGGGTAAGCAGAGGCAATCCCTGCGCAAGGCCCTGCGCAAGATCACCGACGAACACGGCTGAGTCGGATTCCCAGATCATCGCGACCAGATCACAGAGCATTCCCCCCTCAAAGCAAGAAAGGGGCAATCTCTGCGCAAGTCATCGACGCAAGGTCTCCAACGGCACGCATCACGCCAGAAATCCAGAACACAAGTCCCAGAACACAGGGCATTCCCCTTACCGCCCTAACAGGGAGGAGGGACTGGACCCACGACACCCCAAGGGGTAAGTAAGGATATTCAGTTGTCTGGTACCAGAGTACCGGTCTGTTCCGAGTACCGAAGTTTCTTACGAGGCGAGTAGTTGAGCCGGACATGGTCCGGCCTTTCCTGCAGGTCAAAATCTATTTCGACAGAGTCCCCTGGACTTAAGTCGCGTTTTTCGACCCGGCGAGGCACCTCTTTTACTCGCTCGAGAAATGGTTCGGCAAGCACATCTCGGTCCATTCTCTCAAGAACCTCTCCTTTCCACAGAGAGAAGTAATTCCAGAATTGCTTACCCATCTTTCGTGAAAGAAGCATTCTGGAGTTGTGAAAGCCAAGCTTCCTGACATCGGGACTAGTAGCGATCGCGCCACCGTACATCGGGACGTCGAGACACGCGGCCCGATCCACGTGTTCGAAAAATAGATCGCCCCAGTAGTCAGGACGTTCGGACCAGTCGTAACTGTCCCAAAACCGACTCACATGTCTGTTGTGAGTTTCGTAACGCTCCAGAGCGTTAAGCATTGGCTTCACGAGAGAATTCTTGAATTCTTGTACGTTGAACAAATCCCATGCCGGGTTAAAGGTAGTCTTGACCACAAGAAGTCTCTCTTCGAGCTCTTGGGTGTCTACGGGGGTCACATCCTCCCGTAGCCTTGTTAGCCACCTCTTATCACGCTGAAGGTCAACGATACGTTTAATCCAGCCGACAGGGTATCCACGCTTGCGATAAGTCTCTATCATGTCACTTAAAGCGTTTGCATAGTCTCTAGGACGAGTGCAGAGCGTGGCGAGTCGTGAGATCTCACCAATGATGGCAGCTCTCTTGACATCCTCTGGATGATGAGATATCCAAGGGATTCGTTCGGTATGGGACATACGCTTCCGGAAGGGCATGTGTTGCAACTCCGAGTGCGAATCTCTAAAGATCCACATGTCTAAGAATTGTGCGTGTGACGCACTAATGTCCCATTCGATTTGGCAGCCCCTGATTACAATGCGTTTGCAGAGTTCAAGTGCTTCTTGATGTGTTTCAGCGTACACAATAGCAAGGGCGTCATCGATGTAACGGCCATAGAAGGCGAACTCATCGATGTTATCTACGTGGCAGTCCTCTGTCTCCGAAATGAAGCCATGGATATTGGCCATGTCTGGAGCAGAGTCGACCCCCATAGCGAGGCCTTGTAGTTGCAAGTAGAATTGTTTGCCATATCGGATTACTAGATTGGTATTACTAGTATACATTGCTTCGTAGAACAGATAGTAAAAGTTTATATCTGCATCAGGAAGATTCCGGATTTGACGAACGTCGGTGATGCCATATACGACCTTTAAATACCAATCGGCGATCCCCTCTATACAGGATCGAAGTGGGATATTCGGGTAGTAAGCAACGACATCTCCGGTGCAGATCCACCATTTACGGTGCGAAGGCAATTTTAGTTTGGACAGTCGTATAGCGAGCTGTTTTGACGAGGACAGCACAGTGTGACAATGGCTCTTGAACGAGCGGGGAGAGCACACGATGTACAAACTGGGCAGCAGGTTTAATCATAACAGAATGACACGGCACGATAGGACGCACCTTCACAGGGTGCTTATGGATCTTGGGGATGCCATAAAAGTGCGCGGCATTATTAAGGTAGTAATCCATCTGTTCTTTACTATGATCCTTACTGTTGCCAGGAAGATACTTCCGGAAGAAGTTAGGTAGCATCTTGCTGCCCTGGGTTTTACCTAGGTCGGCGAGGCTAAGCTCTACTAGGGATTCCATGTCTTGGTGCTTCTTACGCTGTATTTGAACAGCGATTAAGTCTATAAGAGGGCGATAGTTCTTAGTATCGCCAAGAAGATCAAGACAACGTTGATCCAGCCATTTCCACTCTGAGACGCAAACGCCAAGATTCTTATCGGTCGCGGTGACCACATATCCGTTGGATACGAGGAATCCTCGGATGTCTTCAAAGGAGGGTGCGAGTGGTGCATGATGTGGGTTATGCCACTCCTTAGAGGGGGTAGACTCGGCGCGTTTGAACGTGTCCTCCACGAACTTTTTAGCGGACGAGAAACCTTTCTCAATATACGTTGGTAAGACAGGGAGTTTGTCAGTTTCCTTCTTACGCGCGTCATAGGCTGGGACGTATTGTGACGCAATTGTTTTCTCAAAGCCGAAGTCAGTGAACTCAAAGAAGAGACGCCATTTAAGGCGAAACTCAAAATCTTCATACGCGTCATTAAAAAGATTAAAGTTTGGTTTTTGATAAACCATATATTTGAGTCCGAGACAAAGAGAAAATTGTATGTTACGAGGTACACTAACGCCTGGAGATAAATGTACAGCTGTACCAAACTTGGCAGAGTCTATAGCGTGTATAGGGGTATTTACAGCGTAAAATCGTAAGACCTTATCAAAGGGAATGGTAAGGAATAAGTCAGGCATAGTAGAATACGGCACGTACCACTCGGCTTCAACCCGCGCCGCATGGGACGCGAGTTCGTATTCCAACTCGTAAGCATCGGCATGATACCGGTTAATACTCACTTGCGCTTCGAGGGAGCGCTTCCTTTGCCGGTTTTCTTTCCACCCGGCAGCGTAGCCTTCCGTGTAGAACCGGACGGCGAAGAAGAGTTCTTCTGAAAGGAGGGGAGAGGAACAGCACGGACAGCGCCGATCTCCGGGTAAGTCACCGACGGGATGTGAAGGTCGGTGAAACTCACCTTCGAGCTGCTGCTCCCCGTCGACTTGGACGTCCCCGAACCACCACTCCGTGGTCCTTTCTGCTGGTTCTTTTTCTGAAGTGCCTTGAGGGCGTCGTTGGCGGCCTGAAGTCGAGCTCGGGCCTGGTCCAACTTCTTCGGAACTTTCGGAGACTTCTGGGAAGAAGTCGTCTAAAAGAAGTGAGGTTAGTTGAGAGCTAGGGCAAAAAAGGATGGTGCGTACCAAAAAAAGCTCACCTTTTTGGAGGCGCCTTTACCCTTGTTGGACTTGGCCAGAG
>JAACJM010000147.1:0-210983 GCA_013368315.1 Tetrapyrgos nigripes
TAAAATATAGGGATTCAAGAAATGGGTCATCATATTTCCAGTATTCATCTCTGTGGTGAACAATGGCAAGTAAATGATTCATTCCATCCTCAACTAGTCTTGATCATCCTTATCAAGGTCTTGCATTAGTTAGAGTAGTAGCCCGGGCTATCAAAGCTGATGGCAACCCGAGTGACACCCTGTCTCTCATGGAGATACTTGAAGACTTTCTCATATCGTTCTTAGTTGTGAACTTGTTCGCAAATTTATTGATCCCTTTTATGATTGGTATGTCTTTCACAACATCAATGTTGCTCTTGGGGCTGACGTGTTGATGTTCCAAGCGGGGAGAATCTGGTGGATCGGGCGTCAGGTCTCCAAGTTCCTCGGAGGACGGAAGAACTCCCTCACTCGACGAACTGTCACGATATGGTATTACAGCTCCTATATTACCAGATGATAGCACTGACTGTTTGAATCCTTCTAGTCTCGAGTCTGGAATGATGTACCCCCTGCTCCTGATACCTACTCTGGCATTAGAGCTGTCTCTTTTTACTGGCGCTGCTTCTGGCTTTTTCGCAGGTGATCTTTTTGTGATGCTCACCAAGTCGTGGTACATCTGTTATACTGGTCTACTTATCCATCTAAAATTGGGTCGTGTAGGGAATTGCACCAGCCTTCATCATCGTCCGAGTCGCCCTCGGGATTAGTATCGAAAACGTTCAAGATACTGTGGCTAGGGAGAAGGAGGTTAATGGTGGACAGCAGACTCGGACCCTGTTGATGATCTTTGAAGACGATGCCAGTACGGGAGCTTCCGTGTGAAGGCATTATCCCTGATACCGGAACACATAAATTATGGTTTACGAAACACTTTTTCGGTTTGGATCCCAACTTTGTTGTCATCTGGCGTTCGCGATCTTTTATTTTGATTTGAGTTTGTCTGCAATATTTATATGACGAGAATCGCAATTGTCCCGAACTCTTCAAGGCGAACAACAGCAAATCCAAATTTTGGAGATTTGACAGTCAAGATTTGTACCAGTACGATACTACGATGAGAGAAAGAGCTTTTGATCGTGTCCTGAATTGGTACTAAACGACGAATAAACGAATGTAAGTAGGTTAAGAAACTACTAATGAGCCAACAGACTCGATGATGATAAGGACAAAGTGAAAAGACACCCAAAGAGAGGAGAAAAGAGGAAGGAGATGGATCATGGCGGCAGGACTCGAACTGCAACTCGGGCTCGGGCTCTTTTGTAAAAAAAAAAATCAGTATACAAGTATGTGTATAAGACTACGTATGTATGTATGGAGCCGATGCAGTACAAATATTTGACAAATATACGTATATTAGTGGACTGAGCCCAGAACCCATATAGCAATATTCATGGGTCGAGTCCAAGCCGGCAACGTAGTGGCTGTGTAGGTATATGGGTGCACCATGGTGCTTCTTGCAAATACACCAGATTGGTAGAGGCGAGCAAAACTTGGCCATCTGAAGCAAGGCTCGTCACTTAAAATAAGTAATCAGTTCTAAAATAGGCTGGTACATGTGGGGTGTCAGGGAAGAAAGAAGATGGAGGCATAGATGGAGCACGAAGCAAGGAGCATGTATCGTATGAACCTAGAGATTACGAGGCCGAATGAAATGAGGACGAGTTCTTTACGGTCGCTTTCTGCTTGTGGCTATGTCGAATAGGATAGTGGCAGTGCATTATATTCGCGTGTTTGTTCTAATACGTGTCCGATGACTGAGGCTGAGCGCTGAGTTCTTAGCAGCGTCTTTCTGCTTGTGGCTATGTCAAATAGGATAGCAGTGCACTGTATTCGCGTCTTTGTTCTAGTACGTGTCGAGTGACTCGCACCTTGACCTGGACCATGCATCTTCTCTCCATCATTCATGACATTCATCACAAGGCCTTGTATTTGATTTAGGCTTGGTAGTTAGAAATCAACTTAGGTTTCCTAGTCTGTTTGACTGTAGTGGTGGTAGTATAATCCATGCCGTTCCGTTACTTCCCTAGAATCCCTACACCTTTGATCTTGCGTCTCAGATCTCTGCGCTCAATACCTTTGTCATGCTTTAACACAATTCTTGAAAGTGATATAAGTACTCAACTGATTACGGTTATACGTTAGCTACAAACAACTTTTACTTAGTACCAGGTCAGTGCTCTTCTTTTACTACCAAAGGACTGCCTTTCCCCTGCGACTGCTTATCTCCTCCAAACATTCTTCAGCATCATCTGTCTTAACATCGTCTCGAAGTCAACGGCAAATTGGCTTTTTTGAATCCAGAAGAGAGATTCGCGTGCCTATCGTCATTGTTTACGGCTGGCGCACTTCTCGTGAATTCGACGGATAGAGGACTGATGTGGAGGATGACGCTGAAGATGCAGGATAGTAAGTGATTTAGTGTTGGAGTGTAAAGAATGAGTATAAAGAATTCTTTCGTTGGTTTACCTCGATTTGGTTTAGCGTTGTTCTTTCTCACTCTTTTCAACCGTCTTCCCACACTCGCAGTGTACAAGTCCGGTGCAGCTAAATAGGCATACATGGGTATTCCATGGGTCAAAGACGTGCTCTTCCAATATTACGAAACGCAGCGCAGCTCTGGGAATGCACCATCAGACCTAAAAACAGGATTAAGAGAAACGAGCACTCACGGTCCGGAAATCCACATCATCTTCGTCACGCCTCTTCTTTGCGTGAAAATGTTCAAGGCGAAGCTAGGAAAGGAACAGAAGAGAAAGGAGGGAAAACGCAAAGGTAAACAGGCTGGGATAGGGGATTAGCCGTGTAATCGCCTTGGGTGGGAAATTTTAGGGGGAAAGGGAATGAAAGGAGCAGGACATGAAGGCGGGGACGTTATGGTAGGAACTGGTTGACTCTTGGTTCGAGGGGATGGATAAACGTCACGTCGTTAGAAAACCGCTATGAAAGGAGAGAAAAAAGAAACGCACCTGTATCATTGCCGCTGTCCTCTTGGTTCACTGTGTATTATTATGCCAAGATTGATACCCATTCTCTGTCTATCCCATCTAATTGCATGACCCATCGATTTTCTAAACGTTCCAAACGCAGTCGTCTTGGACATCGACAAATAAGTATAATTTTCTCACTACCAACTTTTCTTGCTTTCAAAATTTTCCGACTCTGACCAGGTCTTTGTTCGATCTAGTCATTGAGGTGATGCGTAAAGGTGGTGGTTAAGGACAAAGAAGACGACACGCAAAAGCCAATTTTCCCACTTGCTAGGTTTGGTTCCCACACTCTCAACATATCTCTGTGCGTCAGAACCCTACTACATCATTATGATCTCTCTGTCTCATTTGTCAGTATCTTCCAAAACGAACAATTTTCTGGCCTTGTTTGAAGTCTTGCTGCTGTCAGGACATCAATTTCAAAGCCATATTGGTTCTAGGACAAAAGTTATGCTGTAAAAAAATTTGTGCAGCGATCAATGACTTGATGCACAACCCCCTTGACGCTAAGTACTCTCTGTACTGGGGGAGATCATTTCATCCTTTGTACTTTTTGTGAGTTTACCAGCATGAGGGTAACTAAATATTGAAGAGGTTTATTTGACACCATTCTGAATCTTCTACAATCTTGAAACATTTGGAATCGCAGTCCTCCGGTCCAGGGTATCTCGACCTTCTATGCGGAATTGTCCTCTGCGATAGCCAAGTCAAAAACGTTCATGGTGTCGAAAGCACAGGAGGTGCAAGGGTCTTAATTCCCTTATCTTGAGTAAGGAGGAATGGGGAGGAGTGGGTGACGACTTCATTTGTCATTAAATGGCTATGATTCTTTCTTTTTGATTGGTTCTATTCGTTACTTGAGCTCTTCCCTACACCACCAGAGCCAGTGCTTGCACCTTACGTCGCAACATTGCAATGAGCGCCCAAAAGTTATGATCAATGGCCGAATTTAGTCCATGAAATCCAGTAGCTGTAAACAGGATTACAGAACGTGTAAATGTATAATCTCTAACTCTTTGGCACCGCTCGTTCAGCACTCGTAGCACACACGACGACATGTATGCAAGGTCCATCAGTTCCCATCCGACTCCCAAAGGCCCTCAGACTCTTGCGATGATGCTGGTATGGACGACTAATGGGAGATGTCTCTTTATCTCTATCCCTAAAGGCTCTGAAGACTTTCATTTTCTTTCTACAAATGTGTCGGAAGATGAGCTCACATATACCTATCGTGAACTGGATCATCACGAGAGATATGAACGCAGCTGGTTATATCTCTCTTGATAATTGTATACAGCTTTCACTATAAAATAAATATGTGCATCTGTAAATTATTTACGTTATCCTCATATATTGACATGTAGATTATTCCAAAACGTCTTCAAACCAAGCTTCGCCCGTACTATGTACAGTGATCTCTTTCGCTCTCAAAATAGTCACCTTGATTCAATCGACGTAGTATTAGCAATAAGTTGATGACAACATTGAAGCACTCACATTATCTTCCTCCAACTGTTCATTTTCCAAGTCTCCAACAATAAAAATCTTAGCACCTCTCGTAACAGCCCGAAATCCAATGTTCCACATTTTGTAAACAGGTTCAACATGCCTGATATCAGTTTGGGGGGGGATAGATGGGATATTAACTGAGTGATCTACGTGAACCTAGCGTAATGATTAGCAACATATAAGGGCTTAAGGTGACAGTACTCATACCTCTGTACTGCGCGTTATCTTTACAGTAATGAGTGGATGCTGAATGTCACTACAAGCTTGCCACATGTTGTGATTAATGCTCTAGATAAGGTGTTGGTTACCAAATGACAAGTTTCAGAATGTCGATACGTACCATGGAGTGGAAAGATTCGGCTGCTGCATTAAACGAGTCTTGATGATTGGGAACAGGTCGCACTACTAAATCTGCACTATCCCCGACGAACTGGCCGGGACCTCGAGAAATGATGCGCACAACAGAGCAGAGAAGAAAAATTTCTTGAGACATGATGATACATCACAGTATACTATTGAGACTTTATACTCGTCAAAATTTGATCTATGTGCTAGTTCCCTTGAGTATCAGACAATGACAGCACATTCATCCTTTTCCTGACATGTTTCTCCTCTGTGTCATCTTCACAAACACTTACATAGCCGGAATCAGATTCCTCGTCATCATCATCTCCATTGCAATTATAACTGACTTTGCATTTGACTCCATTTGAACCCGAACGGTTACTAATTAAGTAACGATCTGCAGATTCTTTTGCTTCCATTGCTTGCTGTTTTCATGTGAGTATCTGGTTCCAGCATAGAGCTTAATGACTTGCCTGTGTGTGCCTCATATCCAGTAAAGTCAACGCTCACAGAACTGCTAACATCTTTTTCTTTGTCTGTCCAGCTTGGGGAATCAACACTATTGACACCTGAGCTTCTACAATATCTCCTAAACGAAAGGCTATAGGGTCAGCTTTTTTCATACTGAAACATTTTTGATCAGTCCGAACATCAATAGAACATCAGGATTACATACCTGCCCTCTGGTTTAGAAGATGGGATACGCTGGTAGTACTCCACGACATTTTCCTCGGAGTGAAAATAATCATCACGTTTAAGCGAAGCCAGAATGCCTTTGGGGTCTTCGATGTTGTTAAATGGCACATCGCGTCCTTCAGAGTCACTCTTGCGAGGTGTGAAATATCTGTTTGAGAATTAAAAACATTCTATATTCCTTGTAGACAGGTAGAACTCACCTATTACTGAAGTTCAAGGCTGTATGTCCTTGAAAAGTCGTGATCATGCTATTACCATCAAGTTCATCTTCCTGCACTCGTCTCTGACACATGCAATAAATTGTATTAATGGCCTCAACCGTTTCAGCAAAACGGTCGCCGCTGAGACCAGTGATCTCGACTTCCTGTCTCAAAATACTCGCGACGTTTCGTTTGGTATTTGCCCTGTTTGAAAATCTCAGTCGAGCACCATAGTAATCGGATATTGTTACGCACGGTATAGTTTCCACTGGTGGGAGTCGTTTGAAAGTCAAGATCCCCTGCATAGTGAGCACTATTTCTTCGAATGAGCCGTCCTTCTCTTGATGGCTGAGCCTTGGAATCGAAGGGTTTCCACATGTTGGAACGGAAACTTTGGCAGTCCAACTCGGAGCCTAAGAAGTGAATCAGTGTTGATCTATGGCACACAAAACTTTTCACTGTAGTTACCTGTGTCAAAGAGATGGGAGTGAGCCCACCATTGACAGCATTCTCTCTATGATAAATCCATTGTTCGAGATCTTTTTCTGTATTAATGAAGTCAGTAATGGCATCTATGTGATAAAATTCTTACATACTGGCCAGATCTTGCCGGTAGTATTCGTTCATGGCGGTTGTGATGAAGTTTGGTCCAACATACTGATTTTTAACGTACCCCAACTTCTCCTCTCTCACGATACCTGGCATGTTTCGTTCTTGATTATTGAATTTCTTGGAACTGTGGGCGGAATACATGGGTAAGGATGTTTTGGGCCTCTGAGAGGGATGAGTAACCGGATGTAGTATGGAAGCGTCATCACGGAACAAAAACAATGTACTGCAATGAGGTTTACACGGAAGTAACCCCTGATCTTGGAATAGATAGTACTGAACGCTTCATCATGGAAGTTGATTGACAGCAATAAGACCTTGAAGTGATACACTGAAGTAACCCTTCGGATCTTGGCATTATCAAATTTATGGACAGCAATGATGTTCTACGCACAAGTTACTTTTTGCGTTTTTGATTAATCAAATTTATGCTACTTCATATCATCTAAAACTGCATAGCTATCTACTTCCTAAACGTAAAGGAGCCGAAATTGTCATTTTATTCGGGTGTTAAAGATCTTTCAATGAACTCTCATCGCAAACAGGAATAAGAATGTATTCTAATGGACTTTGAGATTCATAGTAATCGGCAGTTAAGGAGTCTACGTTTCGATGATCAAGCTGGGCTCACTTGGTAATTCTGGGTATTTTTGATCACAAAAATGTATCATATCCGGCAGTTTAGGAATCTTGGTCTGTATTTTTGACATCCAGATATCTCATCGCAAACCTGAATGTATCGGAATGCCATTTGAGATTCATATCTGGCAGTTTAGGAGAAATGTAAAATCAACGTTTCGATGACCATACCAGGCTCATACGGTAATTTTGGTCATCAGTAACTGTATTTTTTGACATCCGAATCAACAATCACCTGTATTTTTGTGCGGCAGTGGCTGGTGAGGGTGTTTCAAGAAACTACAGTGGATGCTTCCCGGATCTAGAGTTTCTGCCATGGTAGGACTTGGCGTAGATCTTGGATGCTTTCTGGACCTAGTGCTCAAGAACGAACGCGGTTGTTTCAAACCCACTTGAGTATAATCTTTCGACTGAAGCGTCTGGTAGGCAATTGCCGCATTAGCTCTTGTATTTATAGTCGCAAGAGAATGATGCATTCTTCAGTGAATCACATCTCCAAATGCCTCCCAAGTAAGAATCTCCTGTTTATTGCATTCCACCCTTTTACTAATTCTCCTTTTGTTACAGAAGGCAGCGTCCCACTTCTCCTCCGAGTTACTTAGATGATGAAGCTGATGAAGCAATTGACTTATCTTCAATTGCATCAGGTGCTGCATCTGATGATGAACTCATTGTTCACAAGCATGAGAAAGGGTGAGTATTATCATTGCAAACTCTGCTGCCTTCATATTCACATGTTTTATTTAGGAAAGAGAAGCAGCCACCGTCCATGGAATTGTCTGACAGGGATTCGGTCTCATCTGAAAGGCAAGCATTTTTTGACTTTTTCATTGATGTTATATGTAATGATATATTGGTCTAGAGCGCAAGAAGCTTCCCAAAGGTCAGCTCATGACATTCCCTGGCTCCAACTCTCATTTACATTCTGATCTATACGTTTAGCCAAGCGGTCGAACCCAAAGGCTGTCCACGTCGTTTCGAGAAACAGCCCAATCCTGCGGACAAGTCCAAAACGTAGGTAACCTGGTTCAAATTCATTGCAACTATTGATTGCCGATTCATCAGCATGCGCAGCATTAAATCTAAATGGCCTGGATGGATTTTAGTTTCGGAGGATGAAGAAGAACAAGCACCCAAAACTAGTCAAAGGTGAGTGATTCTCTCTGGATCTTTGGTACAATATGCTTACCGTCTTTTCACATAGGCACTCGAGGAAGTTGGCCAAATCACCTGAAGTGGTCAACGACCCTTCCGATGGCTTAAACTCCTCCAAGAGGAATAATAAAGCTCAATCTACTTCGTCAAACTCGAAAGTGTAAGCTACTACTGAATGAAATGTTCATGAGGGGCTTATATTTTTTTCTTAGGAAACGAGGAACTACCAAGACTGATGATGCGGACTATAGTCCATTGCGGAACACCAAGAGACAGAAATGGTGAGAATCATCCTTGTGTACTATTATCCTGGGCTAATTTCAACAACAGTTCAGATAACAATACTGTTTCTACATCGGAATCCATAGTGAAGGAGCCTACACGGTGAGTCTTTTGATATTCATAGATATAGATTTATTGATGTTGACTCGACGTCAACAGCTCGTCTGAGACCATTATCTCGTCCGATACCATTCCATACATTCAACATCTATCTCTCTTTGCCATCGCTGACTATTCCAATTAGGAGTATTTCGAAAGGAAAATTGAAAGCGAAGACTGATAAATCCACACACTCAAACCGTTCAGACACTCCTGTTACAGGTTGGAGTCTACAAGAGGAGTATCAAGACGAATATCTGGACAAAAAGTACAATATGTACTCCAATCGTCCAAACTTGCCGTGAGTCTTGATTTTATAACTATTCAGAGATATTCTAACAGTGAAAGATAGTTTGGGCAGCTTGCGTTCTTACAACCAAAACGCAAACGGTCTAAGAGTCGCTAAATTCTAACCAAAGTTCTTCATTACTGAGTCCTTGAATTCTGGGAAAGGGGGGAAGCTTGTCATTGCTCCACCGAAACCTGGAGCACCTTCCGGCATCGCAGTGTTTTTTTCGACTGGTATTCTTGTTGCATCTCATATTCTGACTCCAGAGAACACCACAGCTGGAGTTGGATGCAAGAAGGTGGAACTTCTTCTTTTCAGCCAGGAACATCAGTCTACGTCAAGTTTCTTCTGCCACATGTTCAAGAAACCTAGCTTTTTGGCTTACGGATACAGAAACGGCGTGTATTGTTTTTCTACGTTACGCATGGGAATGTCTGAGAGTAAGTTGATTTACGTTTTATCAAGCTATTGCTGACCATTAGTTTAGATTCTGCTTCTTCGGCAACTGAGGATGAATGGGGAGAGATGCAACAAATGGAATCATCATCTCAATCTCTTGTCACTGATCATTATTCGAAGGCCACCGATCTTAGTGAGTTACTAATTCTCTTATCAAAATATTATCACTCAATGAGAATTTGTAGTACCAATTTACGATGGACGACCAAGGAAAAATGGCCACACTAAAGGATTTCAATCCTCGCCAGATGACTGGAAGAACATATCTTCCCTTCCATTGTACACAGAAGAGATCACCCCTGGCTCCATATGTTCTGTTGGATATACAGCAGGGTTTTATACGGGCAGTGGTGAAGCTACGTTAGCTCTGAATCTCAAATTTGCCATCCTTCTATCCGATCATGTGAAGAAGGAAAAACAGGCAAGGGGCCATTTACAAAGAAGTTCTCCATCTAATGATTCACTACTTCTACTCGGCGGCAGGTCATATACAAGAAGTTCATATCAATAATTTGTATTATATATATCTATGGTGGTAGTTCCAGAGAAGAATTCAAATAAATAATGTGTACCATATTTTCTTCGCTTCGAGTCTTGAAAATTCGACGTTACAAGCCTACTAACTGGCCATCTAAGAGCGACGCTCAATCTTGTTCCAATAGAGTCACGTGACTTTTCTGTTGAAAAAAAATCACGCTTTGGTTCGTTGATTTTTGTAACAACTTCCATCATGCCTAAACAATGCAGGCCATCCTCCACACTATGCTTGATAATGAGCTCGTCTACAAAGTCCATTCTACTTTCGACATCCAGCTGGGTTAATCACACAGGAATTGCCTTGTCAGATAATAAACCCAATCTCTACAATGTATCAATTTCATAGTTTCCTGGAACCAGATTGCCAATTTATCCGTAATCCTATGCTATTATATGCATCCATACCTGTTTCTGACTTGTATTTGTCTTTAACTCGGGGGTCGTTGAAGGACTTGGCTAAATTTCACAACCTTCATTTTCAAGAACACATTAAGTCCAAAATGTGTACTGCATTTGAAAACCATCAATGCCAAACAACCTGTAGAGAACCTCTCAGTGTCTTTGAGCCTATTGATCCAGTTCAAATCAAAACCCAGCATAGTTTTCCTCCTCCATCTCCTTCTAAAGTTTTGCTCAAAAAAATCATATCAAATTGGTGTGCTGATTTTTCTGCATCAGCTATAGAAGACGGTGGATGTGGTGTATGTGGTCAGCTTAAGCCAATTTCTGCTTTGACTCCAATGAAACAGGTTAAAAATATGCTCAATGTCCTTATTAGCAGTGGAGTTAGCCGCAAAGAGCGACAAACAATAACTGATAGAATAACTGATTTATCTGGACCGATTATTGATAACCTATGTTCCAAAGTTTGTAGTGACTGCAGGATCTCACTTCGAGAAGGAAAAATTGGCAAATGGATTCTGGCTGGGGCATATTCCAGCTCAACTACAGAGCTTGAACTGTGTTGAAAAGTTATTGATTCAAAAAATCCGAACCAATTGTTGCTTTGTACGTGTGTCATCAGGTATGAGAAAGATGATTTCACATGTCATAGCTTTTGACTCACCAGTCATGAAAGTTTATGATGTCCTGCCGCCACCTCCTGAAGATCTGGATGAAGTCTTGGCAATCATGTTTACTGGTCCATGCAAGCCTACAGAAAAAGATTATGAACGTACGCCTATGCTTGTCAGACGGAAGGAAGTTTTCCAGGCTCTCACCTGGCTGCGATTAAATCATCCTGCATATCAAGATATAAAAATATCTACGGACAATCTCAGTAAATACCCTGAGGATATACCACCAGTTACTGTTGCATTTAAACAGATGCAATCAGAAGGTAACAGAATACCTGAGGGTACAAGTACTCATGATAATGAACTAGAAATTGGCACAGAGATGGGTAGTGTTCCATTTGTGGTACATGGTATAACGGGTGAACAGCTACAGAATACTTCAGTTGAGCTTCAAAAAGCTAAAGCTTTAGCTTATCTGAAATCACAAGCCAAATTTCTTGCAGTTGGACACAGTGAGAAAAGCTCGTCTATATTCAATAATCCATTATTGTATCCTTCTATTTTTCCGTGGCTGTTCCCTTATGGCATGGGTAGTATTGGCATGACTACCCTCAAATCATTTTCAGAAAAAAGTCACAAAAAATACTTTATGAACTATCATGATAAAAGATTTCAGACTGACCCTTTGTTTAATTTTGTAGCTTTCAGTCATGAACAGGTCAAACAGACTACAAGTAATGGTTTTGCACTAACCCAAAAAAAAAACTTCTCAGCCATTGCAGACCGCATTTTGAACTTGAATCCACATGTATTAAACACTTTAATAGACAAACTCAGCAAAGGGGAGGTTGTACGGCCGGAATCAGAAGAGGAAAAATTATGCTACGAGATAATTCAAGATCTGGACCATGTAGGTGGTACAGTTAAAGGATCTATGTCCAGCAAAAAATTCTTGAGAACTAAACTGTGGTCCCTAATCTCATATCTTGGGGCCCCATCGTGGTATATCACTTTTGCACCATCTGATCAAACTCATCCTTTGTGTTTATATTATGCAATGACTGACGATAATTTTGACATTAATCTTAATCTTCCTAACGATGAAAGAACTCGTAAAATTATCAATAATCCTGTAGCTGGAGCTAAGTTCTTTGATTTCATGGTTCAAATGTTTATCAAGCACATATTGGGAGTAAACACTGATCATGATGGCATTTTTGGAAAAACTTCAGGTTATTTTGGAACCATAGAACAACAAGGAAGATTGACACTTCATCTTCATATGCTTCTTTGGATTACAAACAGCATGTCTCCACAACAAATAAGGGATGCTATACTCAAAAATGAAGATGACTTCCAAAGAAGAATTGTTGAGTACTTAGAATCTGTGCATTGTGGAGATTTTATGACTGGTACTCAGGAAGAAGTTCAACAAAATCTTCAGGCTGTCTCGGAAAATGAAGATTATACTAATCCCTTATATTCTTTACCCCAGAGTCCTCCAAGAGACTGTCTTTGTACAAGCACTGAGGATTGCGAGCCATGTAAAACCTGGAATGAAAATTATCAACAAGAAGTAGATGATATCATATCTCGAACTCATATACACAAGTGCAAATCTACTTTGACCAAGCAAGGAACCAGAAAAGCGGGTAAAGATTATCTGGGTTGTCTTGACAATAAATTTGGTACCTGCAAAGCCAGGTTTCCACGTGAAACTTTTCCATCAACGCAGGTTGACACTGACACAGGTGCCCTAAGAATGAAAAAGTCAGAGGCTTGGATTAACACCTATAACCAAACTATGACATACTTACTTAGATGTAACTCTGATGTCTCTTCATTGCTATCGGGCACGGCAATAAAAGCTGTGGTGTTGTATGTGACAGAGTACATTACAAAATGGAATCTGAACACTCATGTTATTTTTGAAGTTATTTGTACCATCTTACAGAGAAATGCAGAAATGCTGACAGGTACTTTACCTCGTCACGAAAAGGCGAGAAAACTTATTACCCAAATTGTTAACTTACTATCAGTCAAGATGGAGCTGGGCGCACCAATGATTGCGATGTATCTTTTAGATAAGCCTGATCATTACAAAAGCCATGAGTTCAGATCATTCTACTGGAAAGACTTTGTCAGTGAAGCACGTAAGTTTTGGCTAGAACCTAATGAAGTGCAAACCAACAAAGAAGAAAAAGTAGTGGTAATTCAGCACAAGGGCAAAATTGTAGGGTTTTCCTCAATTTTTGATTATATATATCGTGCAGAAGCTTTAAGTGACATGACTTTATATGAATGGGTCTGCCAATGTGAACGGGTCAAACTCAGAGCGCATAAAAACCAGGTCAATTGCTCTGATAATGACAGCTATGAAAACAATGATAGCAGCTGTTCATCTGATGAAGAAGATACATTTGAAATTGTGTGTCCTACTACTGAAAAAAAAGCTGCATCTTTGCAGAACAACATGTTGCCCAAACATGCACATCCTTTTATGCATGACCATCCCTTAGCTAGTACGCATTACTTGCGCATGCACAATAAAAGAAATATTGTGCCAAACTTCATTGGACCTTCTTTGCCAAGAAGAAACAAAGGAGACAGAGAGTACTACTGCTCGGTTATGTTGACACTATTCAAACCATGGAGAACTGGAGAAGATCTCAAGATCAAAGAGGAGAATTGGGATAGTGCATTTGTGAACCATAAATTTTCTACCCAGCAAAAGTTCCTGATGGACAATTTTGAACTTCGGTTTGAATGTTTAGATTCAAGAGATGATTACCATGCTCAAAGAAAAGCTCAGAGTCTCGGAATTGATCCTTCCAGTTTAGAGCCTGAGTTTAATGATGGAGTTCACTTTGATCCATTTAAATGTTCAGATGACAGTATAAGTGCACGAGAACAACGCAGGCAGTTAGACATGCAAGAGATGACTGATTTGCTAGTCAATACTGGGTGGACAAATGCAAAATCTGACTTGAAATGTCTTATACCAGCCTCTTTTGACTTTCCCTTTAAAAGTTCAAATGCATGGAGAATGGAAATTGCAAAGATGAAGCGAAAAGTGTTAACAGAAAGATTGAAGCAGAACAAGGACAGACCAATTACATTTATTAACAAGTATCCTGATCAAGTAGAAATTCTTGATCAACATGTATTTGAGGAAAAATTCAAGAGCAGTCACACCAAAAGACTCATAGAGGATCTATGTATAAAATTCAAATTGAATCAAGAGCAGGAAAGAGCTTTTCGTATTATTGCAAACGATTCTGTCAGTTCAATCTCAGACCAATTGAAGATGTATATTGATGGCATGGCAGGGACAGGTAAAACTCAGGTACTTAAGACTCTCAGAGAGTTCTTTAAGGAGAAGGACCAAAGCCACCGCATGATAGTAGTTGCACCAACTGGTACTGCAGCAGCTTTAATTCAGGGCTCCACTTATCACTCAGTTTTTGGGATCAATTCATCAGAGGAAGGTGAGTTTTGGAAGACAACTCTATCGCAAATTTGTTCCAGACTAAACGGCGTGAATTATGTTTTTTTGGATGAAGTTTCAATGCTTTCTTGTAAAGACATGTACAAAATCAGCGCAAAGATGGCCACTGCTTTGAATCAACCACTTCTTCCATTTGGTGGAATGAACATGATATTTGCAGGTGATTTTGCACAATTGCCACCGGCTATGGGTGGCGAAAGTGTATCATTATATAGCCATATCATAGGTTCCAATTCTTCAGACCAACAAGCCAGTATTGGAAAATATTTGTGGCATCAAGTCAACACTGTAGTACTCTTAAGAAAGAACTGTCGACAAACTGGAAAATCAGACAAAGATAAGAAATTTCGTCAAGCATTGGAGAACATGAGATACAAAAATTGTACTACGGAAGATATTAGTTTCTTGAGATCATTGATCTCCGACCCTTCAAATGAATCTCGATCTATTGATAACCCACATTTCCGCAATACTTCTATAATTTTGACTCATAACAAACACAAAGATGTAAACGATTTGCTGCAGAGACAGGCCAAGTACTCACACACTTTCTCTCTGATGATGAAGAAGTCATTTTTGATGAACCTCCTTCCCAAACTCATGATCGAAAACGCAAACGAAGAAAGGCTACAAAACACCAAATTGACGAGCATGTACAGCAACTACTTTGGAAGCAACTTCCTTCAAGTAACAATATCCAAATTCCTGGTACTCTGTCCTTGTGTAAAGGTCTGCCTGTGATGATCCGTTTCAATGGTGCAACTGAGCTTTGTATAACCAAAGGTCAAGAAGGTACAGTGCATGGTTGGCAGGCTAGAAAAGGAAAGTGTGGTCAACTTGTGCTGGATGTGCTATATGGAAAAGCCTCCTACAAATGTTCAGTTCAAAGACCTCCCCCTCAATGTTGTCCCTATTACCCCAAATACTCGACATATTAACTGTAAGCTGCCTGACGACAGAATCATTCAAATCTCTAGAACTCAAGTAGAGGTTCTACCTAATTTTGCAATGACAGACTTTGCTTCCCAAGGGAAAATAAGAGACCCCAATGTTGCAGACATATACAACAGTCGTGATTTCAGAGCCATCTATACTGCTTTGTCAAGGAGCTCCACTGCTAGTGGGACTATGATCTTACAAGGTTTTAATGTCAGTCATATAACTGGTGGTATTAGCAATAAAGGTGGATACCGCCAAGAACTAAGGGAATTGGAAATTCTGAATGACATCACTAAGTTACGTGTAGATCAAAAATTGCCACCTTCAATTATTGGAGACTTGAGGGGACCACTCATACAACAATATAGATCACATTTTGGCAATAAACATAGACCTGAAGGGCTTCATGAGAGTCTAGTATGGGATGCAAGTGAAAAATTTGAGTCTACATTGGATAAAGATATTTCTTGGATAATACTAGAAAAAGAAAAGACAAAATATCCTGCAAAGAAAAAGCAATCAGGTACTTTTGTGCCAATTGATATGAACATTCTGGATCGCAATGAAATGAAGGAAGAGTCAATCTCCATTCTTTCAAAAGACATAACAAAAACACACCAAGGTCCAAGTCATGATTACCCCACACTCAAGTGGTCTGAAAACAGCTGTGCATATGATTCAGCTATTATGCTTCTTTATCACCTGTTTCGATCTCGACATGCAGCATTTAACCTTGAAAGCATGAAATTTTCATCTATCTTCATGAACGACCTCTCAAATAGTTTTCAAGCAAATTTGACAAACTTCACTGATATCAGAGAGGTACGACAACAGTTATTTAATGTTGACTCCAACGCATTTCCTTATGGGGGATATGCAGATACATCTGATGTCTTGCATGAGCTATTGCGTTCAGTAACCCCAACAACTAAGAGATCTGTTTTTTGTGTCAATAATCACTCTAACATTCAGGACAGACTACAACACAATTTCATGCTAAGTCGAACAACTGGTACATATGAATCCACTCAGCAATGGGTTACTCACTTTTCAGAGCCTTGGGCTGATAAATGCCATTCTTGTCACAAAGACATGTTCCGGAAATACTCATTCCAAAGACTTCCAGAATTTCTACTGATGTCAGTACCCTACGAAGGTGATATGTTGATTGATGATGTTATACATGTGACTATCGAAACTGAGTCTCAAAGTTATCACATCAATGGCATCATTTATTTTGGAGATAATCACTTCATCACCAGAATGTTTGATAGGACGCAGGAGTGGCTATATGATGGAATAGGATCTGGTACACCAAAGAAGTTATCTCCAACAATGGAAGTTGATAGTTTAGAGTATTTTGCAAATAAAAAAGCAGTGGTGGTTCTATATGTCTGTACAGAAAATGGAGATGCAGTTGAATAATAAGTGTTTAACACAGAATACGGCCTCGTACTCGCCACGCGCAGCGGTGGCCCACACCCCCTTCATAGAGACAGAAGCGGAAAAATGTGAGTAGGGGTGACAATAAGGGAGCCCCCAACAAAGAATAAAAGAAATAGGCGATCAACGATAGCCAAAACGGCTCAGCCCATACCCAAAGGACCTCCACTTTTATGCTGGTCGAAGTGGACTTTTATTCAACCCGTATTCATTCAAAGTCGACACCCGTATTCCCACCTGTATTGAACAAGTGTTGAATCTAGCCCAAATCTAGTAAGATAAGCCAAATTTAGTAGTTATCACAACACAAGTCTTGTGACTTCAGCATCACCTGATTCTTCAGCTGCGTCGCGACGCGCTGTTTACTTATTTGGCTATAGCTCCCAAATTCAGTTACATATCTCGGTCTAATGCCATTAAATAGATTGTATTAGTATTTTCATGGATAAAATACTTTATTTAAGTCCAGAATTTGCCCAAATCCCCCACAGCCAACATCTTGCTGAAGCATTCGTTAGGCGCGCTCAATTCTGTGACAGCGCCCGCAGAGTGGCTATAACATTACACACTCTGAAATGTGCCAGGCAATATTTGAGTACACATTAAGTGACATACCGACCAACCGCCCAGGTAGGAGCCTGGGTATGGCCTTTTATTTTATGACTGTTTCACGGCTCTATGGATGGTTAAAATTTTCATTTATTTGCAGCAGGTTCTTGGTGGGCTAAAATGTTTTCTACTTGTTGCACCATGTCAAGAATTGCTCCCTGATGCAAGTTGGCACTAATCATCTTGCTTTTTGCATTGGGGTGTAGTCAGACACAGATCAGGCCCACACAGAGTGTCCTGAAGCAGCGACACTCCTGCTAATGGTTTTGTTGAGTCAAGTAGTGCCTAGTTACACGCTATGTAACCACGAGAAAGCAATGCAAAAAAGAAAGAAAAATAGACACCATGATACAATAAGGTTGAGGACTCGAGGTGGGTGGGTTGCGCAAAAAAATATACGACGATCTCTATCAATAGACACAAGAATGAATTAAAACGAAAGAAAGAAGATTTAGACGAGTCTTTTGCTATGGTGGCGGATATCTATAGAGGTAACTCCGGTCAGCGGAAACGGAAAGCAATGATGAAATTCGACAGTAAGCAAAGGATGAGGATACGAAGGAAAAAGTAAAAGCATATGAAATTTGTGGAGAAGAAGAGAAAAAAGGGGTCGCCATTCAGACCGAGGTCATAGAGATCAAGCCCCAGAGGCATAAGGACACAGGGTCCTGTTGCATGGAGCAGTGAAGAGAAGAAAAGAATGGGACTACGAGAGCACGTACGCAACGATTAGACTGTTGTAAAGTCTAGTCTTCAAAAAATGATCAAGTGTTCTTGAGAATTACCTTGTAATCTTAGCTGATCAAAGACTAGAATCAATTGAGAAGAAATTTTATACCTGCGAGATACGTGTATTAGAGCTAGTTAGCAAGAAATACTAGCTGGTTTGAGGGGGATTACAAGGCCGAAAAATGAGGCTGAGTTCTTTACACTCGGTTTCTGTATGTGGCTATGTCTAATTGGCGCCCCGGTTATTTCCGCTCTTCTTTCCAATTTTACCCGCTTACATTTGTCATTTGTTTGCCTACAGGCTACAACATGTCAGCGTCTTCAGTCTTTCTCTCTTCCCTCTTCTCTCTTCCTTTCATTTAACGCTTTTGGTTTGCCTTTTTCTTCACTTTCAATGCGCAACTTGCGAGCGTAAAACCTTGCCGGGGTTTGTTCCCACTTATCGACAACTTCAACAATCGTTTAAAGCGCTCGTTGGAGTATCTGGTTTCTTCTGACCCGCCTATTACTCCAAGTGATGAGTTCATATGGTGAGGATTCTTCTTGTTTTCGCTCTAACGTTGTTTCCGTCTTTGCGTCCAGTGTCGTTATGTCTTTCTGGACGTCTCTCTTCTCGATCTCGATAACCACAAGACAAAAGCTCCTTCCCATCTTTCACGCTGGGCCAATGCCCTTGTCCACTTCCTCGCCGCCTCTTCCATCCTCCAGAAAATGAGATAGGTCCTGAACAGAGCCCATACACTCATCGTCGTTGCAAGGAGAAAGGGGAAGTGTAAGTTTGATAGAGGAGTTTCGGTGAGTGTTTCTTTCGATTTGGGCTTTGGTGGGCTGGGTTCGAGTGCGGGTCAAATGGGCTGCTCTGGATCACTCACTCTCTTCACACTGTTCTTTCTCTTTCTCCCTCTATGGTCATGCGTATATGATGCTGATACTTGTTTCTAGATTACATTGTCTACTCGCGCAGTGATTGACTCTCTCCTATCATCCCGTCTTCGCTATGTCTCTGTTTCTGACTGTTTATCCTCTTAACTCAGTATGACAGTACGTGGGCTTTTGTAATGCGTACGGGCGTTTCATCACGACGTGGGATAGGGATGGGAAGGGTTTGATAGGAGTAGGAGCCGGCTATGAACTACGTGAGGAAGGTCAAATTGGTCAGGACTTCAAGATATGTGTATTAGTGCTGTGTATCTATATGTTTCATGTCAGTCTGACTCGTATATCGTGTAGGCTGGCTTGCGTTTCCAGTCTTCCGCAGGTTTTTCGCAACCCTGCTCTTGGCTATGGCTACTTGGACCATCTCAGTGCCACCTATGCCTTCAACTCTTCCTTGACTCCTATTTCTCTTTACGAGAGATTCCCTGGCTTGAGCGACTCTTCACTGATTGATGGCTCTATGACTTTCAATGGTTTTGCATGATCTCTAGCATGGTATACTCTGAAGATGGCTCCAAGCTTTATGAGAGTTTCCCTGACTTGAGCAATTCTGACTGCTGGGTCTATGACTTGCAATGGTCTTGGCATGATCTCTCATATACTGAAGATTGCTCTACGTCTCCATGTCTCAATACTGTTACATCATATAGCTCAATGCCATCTTAATATAACAGCTCCACGCTGTATGGCCCAATGCCATTACAATACAATGGTTATGACAAAACTTCACAAAAAGATGATTGCTGCTCCATGCATATGTCTGTATCTCATCTTCATACACTTTCTTATTCTCAACCCAGCCCTTTACAACAGTATCATTCAGCATTTCAAATCAGGAGGCAATTTGTAGCATCAGGGCAGTTTATTTTCCTGTCAACCTCCTTCACCTCTATTTCACGTAACCATCTATGGCCTCTAGTATGCAGTATCTTTGACCAGGTACTAGATTCATCTAATAACTGTGTTGCTTTTATTTTACATTCTTATTGCTATACATTGTTTCTGATTGAGCAGCCAGTTCTTTGTCTGCCTTTTTATGAAAGAGTAAAAGCAAAATGCCAATATGCAAAATTGTTTGCTTTGAGGTCAGTCTTCTATCACCATGATTTTGCTGTCCATCTGACAACAATAAGTCTACCTTGTGACATACAATGTTTCATTCTTGGTTTTCATAGTGGATTGTCACTTCTGGATTTTAAGCCAGGTACAGCAGCAACTTTGGAAGCAGTCCCCTTCAACTAATAATATGCAGATTCCTGTGACACTCCTATCATGATCTGCTTCAATGGTGCAACTGAGCTTTGTATAACAAAAGGTCAAGAAGGCACTGTTCATGGATGGCAAGTTCATAAGGGAAAGCATGGCCAACTAGTGCTTGATGTGCTCTATGTCAAGTTCAAGGACCCTCCTCTCAATGTTGTACCTATCACCCCAAATACAAGGCAAATTAACTGTAAATTACCTGATGACCAAATTATTCAGATCTCACATACTCAGATTGAAGTCTTGCCTAACTTTGCAAGGACTGATTTTGCTTCTCAAGGGAAAACAAGAGACCCAAATGTAGCAATTTTCGAGCCATTTATACTGCATTATCAAGAAGTTCTAGTGCGGATGGCACCATGATCCTCCAAGGATTTAATGTTAATCATATTACTGGAGGTGTTAATGATAAAGGTGGATACCATCAAGAACTCCAAGAACTGGAAATTCTAAATGACATCACCAGGTTACGTGAAACTCAACAATTGCCTTCTTCTATCATTTGAACCTTGAGGGGATCACTCATTGAACAGTATAGATTGCATTTCAGCAAAAAGCATACACCTGATGGGCTTCATGAGAGTCTAATATGGGACACAGATGAAAAATTTGAATCTACATTAGACAAAGAAATATCTTGGAGGATTATTGAAAAGCAAGAAAGACCACAGGGCAAGAAAAAGCACATAGGGAATTTTATACCTGTTGAAAGGACAGATCCACAGTCCAGTGACATGAGGCAAAACTCAAGTCCTACAGTGTCAGAGGTAAACAATATTCATGAGATATCACATAGCTCTGATAGAACAACTCCAACTTATGCTTATCCAACTTTGAAATGGTCTGCCAACAGTTGTGCATATGATTCCACAATCATGCTTCTTTATCATTTGTTCAGATCTTGAAATGCAGCTTTTTCTGATGAAAGGGGAAACTTCTCATCAATATTGATGAGTGAGCTTGCAGACGCCTTTCAGTCAAACTTAGCAAACTTCACTGATATAAGAGAGAGAATACGCAGGCAGCTTTGTATTGTCAACGCAAATGCGTTTCCTGACAGGGCATATACAGATACATCAGATGTATTGCATGAGCTATTTTGTTCAATGCTTCCAACAACTAAGCGAAGTGTTTTTTGTGTTAACAATCACTCTGAGTTTCAAGACAGGATGCAACGTAATTTTCTGCTCACTAGAACTACTGGTACCTACAATTCCACTCAGCATTGGTTGTCTCACTTTGTAGAGCCTTGCGCTGATAAATGTCAATCTTGTCGCTCTGACATGTTCCAGAAATATGGGTTTCAAAGATTTCCAAAATTTCTACTAATGTCAATACCTTACAAATATGATATGGAGATTCAAAATATCATACATGTGCCTCAAGGATCTGATTCTCAACAATATCACATAAATGGCATTATTTATCTTGGAGAAGGTCATTTCATCACTAGGATGTTTGATGGTGGCCAGGAATGGTGTACCCATAAGTTTATCTGCAGAATTTAAAGCTATAAATAATAGTCTGGAATACTTTGCAAACAAAAAAGCTGCGGTGGTTCTATATGTTTGTACATGATAAGAAAATCTCTGCTTCTGACCCTGGGGCTTCGTACTTGCCATAAGAATGGCTTGAAAAAATATTCTTCGTGACTGAAGTCAGACCAAAACATATAGGCGAGAGATGAGGGACAGAAACAGAGCAGAATGCATCGCAAACAAAGTTGCTTGTGAGACGCCCCTTGCCATGTGGCAATTCCCGTCGATCTTGCCGTAGCGGTGCCGGTCCATATAGTTGCCGTCCGTATCGCAGGAACGATGCGAATTTAGTACATATGTACTAGGTGATATTACCATGCTGAAAACAGCATTACTATATTGTTCAAGATACACAGAAAGAGATTCAAAGCCCTTACAGGATCTCTAGAAATGATGTGGCTGAGAGGCAGGCATTTTTCCAGCTGTGGCTGTACACATTTTTCGACTTTTTTGTAGTTTTATATGGGACTAATTTCTTCATATCATTGGGTAGTTATTTTTTACACAATCTCTACATAATAAGCTTGAGTATAAGCCTGAAAGAAAATGAATTTAACCACAGCAATACCCTTTCCAGAAGGCAAATGTCTGGGGACAGTGGAATTAGATGTGGATTAGATGTGTCGGTCATGCTTGAGTAATGCAATCATGTGATTGTTAACCGAGACCACATCAGCAAAACACATCAGCAAATTGAACAAAATTATTCAAAACAGATGTCAACCTCGAATGAATATGGGTGTCAGACTTTGAATGAATATGGGTGTCGACCTTTGAATGACTACAGGTTTTGACTTTGAATGAATACAGGTGTCAACTTTGAATGAATACGGGTGCACAAATAAAAGTGCACTGGGGCAAAGGGCCATCACTTCGCATGGCAAATTACGAGGCCCTTTCACATAGTCCAACTCAGGTTATGCAGAAGGGAGGGAGAATCGGTGGAAAGCGAGAGGGAAGAAGGGTGTTAAAGCAGACTGATTTGGCATGCTAGCATGATGTCATGGTTATTGATGTCAACAGTCCTTGGATCTGGTCCAGACTGAGTCTGGACATTCCGGTTGTCAGGAAGGGCAAAGACCGGCTGTGGCAATGAAAAGGGGTGGGACTTTGAGGTCGTGGTAAAATTTTCAAGGTCAACATAAGTTAACTCGACCTTTAAGAGGCCTCATAACTTTGAACAGCATACACCTTCACATTCTACAGTCTACCACCACCCATCCCTCCAAAGGCTGTCGTCTTTGACGGAGACGTAGCTGAAGACGTAACCGAAGACGAGGGCATATGAGTCTTTGCCTTCCACAGAGCAAGCACTTTAGCCGTAGCCGCCACCTTAGCCTTAGCCCCAGCCAAGACGAAACTTCATCACCCCCATCAACCCATCGACCCATCGATCCATCCCATCAACCAACGCCAAACGTCAAACGCCAACGACCCCCGGAAGACTCAACAACCCAAATCTCTCTCTCTCTCTAGCTTCCCCTCGTGCCAATGTCAATGCCGATGCGACCAATACGGCCCATGAAAACAAGTCCAAATCCCGAATCCTAATTCCCATATCAGATCCAAAATTCAAAATCTCCAAATCCTCAAATCCAAAATCACACACGCAATCCACGTCCACAGAACCCTCCGCCATCTAGCCTCCAACCTCTAGGCATTCGCCCCTAGAACGACAGCAACAACACCGCCAATAACCCCCACCCCAATCTCCCACCGTGCCCCCCGTACCCTGAGACTCATACTCCTCGCCCCACTCGCATAACTACCCACCGCCCCGGTTCCGGTAGTAGAAGATCCACTAGTAACAAATCCTTCCCCACATACACCCTCCACTACCTGAACCGCATCCGCATACGTCTTTTTGAGACCTACAGCAGGCGAGGTATCGTCAGAGTCGAGTGTTAGGTCAGTGTCGGCGTCGGTAACCATGCTCGATGCTAGTTGTATTTTGAAAAGAGGAGATCGTTGAGAAGGAGGTGGAATCTACATAAAAGAAAACATCAGCGCGACGAAACAAAACCAAAAACACGTCATGTACCCAACCAACTCCCAAAAATCCCCAGCAAATCTCTCTCACAGGCTTCACAGCTCGGTTTTGCACTATCCGGGAAGGGGACGCCTAGCAGTAAGAAATAGAGGTATATATTGGATGCGGCGGAAGCCCCCTGAGCGATGGAGTAAACATGACAGTACGTGTTTGTGTTGCAGAGCGGAAGGCAAGATGTGGAAAGGAGTAGAAGGTAGGCGAGGAGAGCTACATGCAACAAAGGTCAGCGACATTGAGAAATAGAAACAAGAAACCCACTCACCAACCCTCGTCTGCACCACAATCTCATTTCTCTCCTCCCACTCTTGCCCGCAACTCGCCATAATCCCATCAACCCAATCCCTCAAACTATTCGTACACGTATCCGCCGTATCCAGTGGATTACGAGTCCTGCACAACACCTCATTTGACAACGTCACATTCGTTTGGGCATTAACGAACGAGTCTGACGGGATGATGGGGACTTGTTGGTTTGATGGTGATGAGGACGCGGCAGACGAGGGAGAGGTGGGTGGAAGAAGGAGTAGGGAAAGATACGGATGCACTCGGATGTCTCTTGCGTATGCCCAACGACCCATCTTCGGAACCCTGTGATCCAACAACCAAATCCATCACAGCAGGATCACGTATCCACCTGGTATATGGTGCTATGAGGAAGAGTACGAGGGGTATGAGTAAAGACGGCCATAGACAGCGTCTCGACGTAGCAGGAGCTGGTATAGGAGGGCCATCCTCTGGTAGAAAGGCTTTTGAGCCAAAAGACGGCGTATGAAACGACGGAGAGGACGGTAGCGTCGGTGGAGGGGTACGTTGCCCATTTGGGATTGGAAAGGTAGGTGGAGAGAGTAACATCGTTGAGGGAGGAGAAGAGTGCGGTGGGAAGGAACGGGGGTTTTTCAGTCAGTATGAAGAGAGGTACAACTCCAAGATCAACAACTTACCTCCAATCCATCTACAGCGAAAACGAAACCTCAATACTACATCTCTATCTCCATCCTCATCCTTAACCCTTCTCCACTGACCCAAACTCTCTTCTGCTCGTCCCCACCGCAGCACACACGCCACAACTAGTCCACTCTCAATGTATACTTCACCACCAACACTTCCACAGCCCTCACGTTGGCCGCATCTACTCAATACCTTCGCCTCTTCATTGGTGCGGGCTGAGTAGTAGGGAAATCCGTTGGGTACGTAGTATTTAGTGCTTCAAGAGTCGGTAATAGGTGAAGTTGTGGATAAAGGAGAAACGGTAGTAGCTTTTTGAGGAACACGAAAGGAACAAGTTAGCGCTTGGAATAGCATCCTTCAACGATAGTACACAACCAAAACGAAGACTCACCAAAGAGACAAAATGCCTTCGATTCTTTCTCCTAGCTTCCCTCTAGTAATCCAGCTTGAAGCATTAGAAACGACCCAATGCGAAAGAAAGAGAGAGACAGTAGTAACACCACATGGCCGACTGCTTGAGGGCCGGTTCTGTCTGACCAGGTCGCAATCCAAGTCCACCGCATAGCCTCCAGCCTCCAGGCATCCCCATCGTCAATTCTTCCCGTCTTCATTCCTCCTCGCTAGTTCTTGTTCTTGTTCTACTACATCCCTCCGCTCACTCCCATTCCCGCTCCTACGCCAACAACCGCAATCGCAACCGCTACCAATCCTAATACCCCACCATCTCCTCTAGCCCGTACACTATTCTTCCTCGCACCACATGACTGCCCACCGCCCCGCTTCCAGTAGTAGAAGACCCACTGCTAACGAACCCTTCTCCACATACACTCTCTACCACCTAAACCGTATCCGCGTACGTTTTCTTTAGGCCAATAGAAGACGAGGTGTCGGTGGGGTTGAGTGTTGGGTCGGTGTCGGTGTCGGTGTCGGTGGTGGTCATGGTGGTATTTTAAGAGGAAAGGGAGTTGGAGCTGAATGAGGAGGTCGTTGAGAAGCAGTAGAAGCAACATGAAGGGAACGTGAAAAGAGGAAGAAGCAAAAGCGTCAGCGCGACTAAAACAAAAAGAAACGAATGAACGTACCCAACCACTCCCTCAAAACTCCTCAACAAAACTCTTTTGCACGCTCCAGAGTCCACAGCTTGGTTTTGCACTATTGGGGAATGGGATGCCGGAAGGTAGCAAGGTATATGTCGGAAGCGGCGGAAGCCCCCTGACCCATAGAGGAAACATAATGGTATGTGTATGCGATGGAATGAGGAAGGCAAAATGTGGAGAGGGGGAGGGGATATACGAGGAGAGCTGCATGTAAAAAAGGTCAGCGACATGGAAAAATTGAAAAAAACGCGAAAGAAAATAAAAGACACTCACCGATCCTGGTCTGAACAACAATCTTACTCCTCTCCCCTCATTTCTCCTGACCAACATCCATCAGTGTAAGTTGTAACGTTTAATGGAAGGGAGGAGTGGTCCCAGGGTCAGGGGAACGAGGAGGGTAATGGGTGCGGAGAAGTGGAGGAGGGACTGGTTGGTTTGACGGGACGTAGAAGAAGCGGAAGAGGGGGAGGAGGTCGATGTGGACGTGGGACAGGGAGTGGGGACAGATATAGACATGTTGTTGGGACTCGGAAGTCTTTTGTGTATGCCCAACAACGTCTCTTCCGAACACTGCTACCCGATAATGAAATTCATCCACCTGATACTCGCTGCTTTGAGGATGAATACGGAAGGTACCAGTACAGACGGCCATAGACGGCGTCTCAGCGTAGGTGGTGAAGGCGATAGAGGTTGGTGTAGGAGGGAAAAGATATCCATCCTGCTTCACTGTGGACACAGCCTTTGATGCGAGTAAAAAGGCTTTTCACCCAAAGGACGGCCTATGGGACGACGGAGAGAGGGGTAAGGTTGGTGGAGGGGTACGTGGCCGTTGTCCATTTGCGTTTAAATCTGCGTTTGTGTATGGGGAGGGTGGAGGAATGAAAAGGAGGGTACGCGTAATCGTGGTTGCCTTTGCCTTCCTGGCATCTGGTGGGTTTGAAAAAGGGGACGACAAGAGAGAGCTTTGATAAGGGGATGAGAACTGCTTGCATTTTGAGGACGATGCACCGTCTGGTACATCCACCCGTTGTAGCTTTTTGGCGAGGACGAAAAGAGCAAGTTAGCACCTTTGAATAGCACCCTTTAATCATACTCACCAAGGAGACCGAATGCCTCCAATCTTTCTACTAGCTCCCCGCCAATGATCCCACTGGCAGCGTTAGGGACGAAAGAAAGCAAGACAGTAATAACAGCACATGACCGTGACCTCAATTGCAACTTGAGGGCCGGTTCCCTCTGCAAGTCGTAACTTGGACTCCTTCGACTCGAAAGCCGTCTCCACTCCCAAGTTCCTGCCGGAATAAGAGCTAGTCTTTCTGGTAAGGTCCTGTACAACTCCGCGAGTTCTAGCCACTAGGAGTGGCGAATACTTACAGGGAGACTCTTGAATCATGGCACGGCTACAGATGACAAAAACTATGATATTCTCCAAGTCGCCGTCTATTGAGTCATGCACTTTTACAGAGCAGTGTTCTGTATCATCACAAGGCCATAGTCATCTGCGCCACAACTAATAAACCCGAGTTTGTGAACTTCTACGATAATCTTGGCTCTCTGATCATCTCGTCTTGTTGCTAACGCTACAGAACTTTGGAGTCCTTGAACCCGAACAACTCCGTTCTGAATTACGATCATCTCGTTCGTAATAACCTCTTCTTACAGCTTCCGCCATTCTCGAGCGCTTGAGCTTGATTATTGCTCCCTTCTCGCGGCATCAGTGGGCAGCTTCTTAGAAAATGTCTTGTTCTTTGTTCATATTTCATATAGAAATGCTGTTTCCACCGATCGACGAGATATATCTACTGACCCTCCCTCCTATTTCTGCTCAAAGTAGAGCGCTTGGGGTTGGGTATTCCGCACCTTTCCCTCTCCATCAGAATAGGAAGTACTACCATCATTGGTTGTTTTTAGTTCGTCTACTGATCAACAAGATCTTTACTCCCGGTGACTCGTAATTCTTGATAAAAGGCTGCTTGGTACCATTTGCTCAGAACATCCCACCAAGCTCCTCACCCTGGAAAGTTTCAATGTCTGCCCTGATATCCCTCAATGATAGTATCTCTGTCCCATCGTTGGTACGACGTCCTCTATTCCCTCTGCTTGCACATACATTACTGACAAGTTTCCTAAATAGTTGACCAATGTCTTGTACGGTAGGCAGTTCCCAAGAGACTCCATTTGCTGCAACAACGTCACTCAAATATCTTACAGGTGGATACGCAGTTCTGTTCACAATCTGCATGTATGTCATGCGTTGTAAAAGCGGTACTATCCAAAGAGCGCATCAAGTTGCTATCATCTCTTTGTTTGCTTTAGCAACAGTGGGCTTCATTTTTGGTAATATAGAGGAGAATTTGATTGTCAAGCTCTATTCCGAGTTTGCCGAAGACTCATATAACCTGTATCAGATATCAGCGTAAGTAGTCCCCCATGTACACCCCCTCAACCTAAAAACTATTCACAGGCCTGTTGTGTTTGGAATCTATACCCTGGCAAAGTACAACCATCCTGCTTTATTCTTGTAGTTCGTTGCTGATCCAGCACCGTAGCGCTATAGCAGATTTTATATTGGTAGATTATTCAATATTGGTTCTGACTTGCCATCTCACTTGCATATCCACTAGATACACAGATGCTATAAAATATGGGGATTCAAGAAGCGGGTCATTGCATTCCCGGTATTCATCTCTGTGGTGAACAATGGCAAGTAAACAATTCATTCCATCTTCAACTAGTACTGACCATCCTTATCAAGGTCTTGCATTATTTAAAACGATAACTATGGCAATAGAAACCAAAGCCGATATCGCGGAGAATTTCGATGTGCTGGCCAGTGCCACCTTCACTCGCATGGAGATACTTGGGGTCATCGTTTTGTATTCGTTCTTAGGTATGAACTTGTTTACAAATTTATTGATCCCTTTTATGATTGGTATGTCTTTCACAATCTCAAGGATATTCTTGGTGCTGACGTGTTGATGTTCCAAGCGGGGCGAATCTGGTGGATCGGACGCCAGGCCTCCAAGTTCATCGGAGGACGGAAGAACTCCCTTACTAGACGAAGTGTTGCGATATGGTATTTACAACTCATACATTAGCGGATGATAGCACTGACGGTTTGAATCCTTCTAGCCTCGAGTCCGGAATGATATACCCCCTGGTCCTGATACCTACTCTGGCAATCTATCTGTCTACTTTTATTCAGCCCACTTTCTCTTTTGCGGGTGATCTGATTCCGATGCTCACTCAAGTTGTCGTACGTCGATTTTGCTGGTCCACTTATTCATCTGAAACTGGGTTGTGTAGGGGATTGCACCAACGTTCATCATCGTCCGGGTCGCACTCGGGATCAGTATCGAAAACGTTCAAGATACTGTGGCTAGGGACAAGGAGGGTAATGGCGGACATCAGACTCGAACCCTGATGACGATTTTTGAAGACGATGCCAGCACAGGAGCATCTGTCTAAAGGCAATATCTCTGATACCGGAAGTCATAAATTATGGTTCACAGTACACTTTTTTGGTTTGGATCCCAAGTTCGTTCTCGTCTGACTTTCGCTATTTTTTAGTCTGATTTGTGTCTGTTTGTATTTATACTATGACGAGAATCGTATTTCTCCCGTACTCCTCAAGAACGATAACAGTAAATCTATATCTTGGAAATTTCAGAGTTTGAGAGTCAAGGCCTGTACCAGTACCATACTACGAGGAGAGCAAGAAGTTTTGATCATGTCCTCCATTTTTGTGAGACAACAGACTTGGATGTGTAGAGACGATGATGACACTAAGGGCAAAATGAGAAGATGAAGCCCACAGAGAGAGGGGAAAAGGAGGAACGAGATGGCGGCCAGGACTCGGACTCGGACTTGGAATCGAGTTCTTTTGTAATACAAACTGTACGCAAGTAGTATGCATGAGACTATGTATGTATGTAAGAGTACAAGATGAAGGAGCCCACACGAAATAACCAAGAAAAAGAAATGACGCGGAAAAGCAAAGAACCGAGCGATATATAGACCAAGATCAAGAACAAACATACAATGAGCTATGGACTTATGCGAGTATATATATGTACACCCCTATCGAAAACAAGTTCCAAGGAAAAAGAAAAAGGCAATAAGTAAATTGATGGATGGAAAAGCAGAGCGGGAAGGAGCTTCGTATATGATGTAAGTGAGAAAGAGAGAAGATGGAGTCACTGATAGAGCACGAAGCAAGAAGCATGTAGCGTATAAACCTAGAGGCTCGGGTGCACTGTGGGCCGTATTGACGATAACGAGGCGGGAGTGGTGAGGTGGAATGATTTCGGAGAAGATAGGGAGAGAGGTGGAAATTAGATGAGACGACTTGGCAGTGAGAGATATGCTTGTAAATCGTGGACAAAATTATCTCCCGAACTTTCCTCTGATTTTTACCCTTTTCGCACTTCCCCAGGCCGTTTTCTCCTGCCGAACTTCTCTTCAAGCCAATCGAACATTTGTTGCAGGATCGCACTTCTCTCCGATAATTCCCGCGAAACACTTTGAGCGTGACGCGTGACATCTCTCCTCTCCCCAAATCTAGCTCACCGAACACTTCTAGTAAATACTTCTCGTCGCGCGAACACTTCTCGTCGTCGAACAAACACTCTAAGCGTGACGTGACATCTCTCCTCATTCCCTTTTGATCCAGATTTCCGCCGCACACTTCCTTGGCAAGGGGTTTTGCGTTTCTTGGAAATATGAGAGCATGGCCGCTGCAAAGTATCCATTCAGAGAAGCAAGATGGCCAGGACACTGGGCCGGCCAGATGAGGAGACTGAAAAGAGTGACGAGAGTTGAACTGGGGACGATGGAAGATCCAAAGAGGTTTATAAAGACTCACTGATTAGCCTTGCGCAGGCCTCATTGTTTGCTGCGGAAACTTAATTTCCGACTCTCCCCGATGACATACTTTGTCATACTGACTCCAATGTCATAGTTTCCTGTGCTGAGTAAACTCTTTGACTGTTGTCGTAGATTGAGAAGAAGCGTGGGACATCCGCCTTCCAAATTTGGTGCACCACTTGCGCTTGTGGCTTTGAAAGAAGCGTGGGACACTCGCCCTCCAAATTTGGTACATAAAAAAATTTGCCCTCCCCATGCGTGGCCTCTCACACCGAAAAGGGACAAATTTCCGCTCGACAGATACATGACCGGATATGTGTATGAAAACGAGATATATTTGGAATCTAGATATAAGTACAAAAAGATGATGTATCTGTAAGCTAGATATTTGATCAGAAAGTTGCTATATAAGGATGAATTTTTAGTATATTTGATTGGTGTGCGGACATATTCTGTATCAAAGCTATTGAAAGAACTACAAAAAGACCTCAAATCAGGATTCCAGACATGATTACAGATATGTGTCTGAAAAGACAATAAGTCCGGATTCCGGACAAGGGTCCCGATAGTAGTCCTGGCAGATGAACTGATAGATCAGAATGAATGCTATAAAAATATCAGTATTACGGACATATAAACTATATGCACCCATATCTGGAAGCCGGATGTATTGTCTTTTCAGACGCATATCTGTAACTATATCCGGATTCTCGATTCTCGATCTTTTTATACTTCTTTTAATAGCTTTGATACATAATTCTACACACCAATCAAATATACTAAAAGGCATACCAATATAGCAACTTTCTGTTCAAATATCTAGCTTACTGATACATCATCTTTTTGTACTTATATCTAGTTTCCAGATATATCTCATTCTCGTACACATATCCGGTCACAGATCCGTCAAGCGGAAATTTGTCCCTTTTGGGCATGTCTGCAGAGAAATAGATCTACTACAAAGCTTTCTAGTAACATGATGGTGTGCGTTGGAATTTGAAAGTTCGGAAAACGGAGAGATGTGAGCGCTGTCACGTCACGCTTAGAGTGTTTGTTTGATGAGGAGAAGTGTTCGCGCGACGAGAAGTACTTACTAGAAGTGTTCGGTGAGCTAGATTTGGGGAGAGGAGAGATGTCACGCGTCACGCTCAAAGTGTTCGTGGGAATTATCGGAGAGAAGTGCGATCCTGCAACAAATGTTCGATTGGCTTGAATAGAAGTTCGGCAGGAGAAAACGGCCTGGGGAAGTGCGAAAAGGGTAAAAATCAGAGGAATGTTCGGGAGATAATTTTGTCCACGATTTACAAGCATAGCCCCTCTTTCTCGCTTCCGCTCTCACTTCCCCCTCCCCAGTCCTCGCTCCCCAGTCTTCCCCCCTCATGCCACTACTGATGCCCGTCCCAACGCCAATGTCAGCCCCCATGAGAAATTTTCCAAATCCCAAATCCCAAATCCCAAATCCAAACCCCGTATCCAGCACCAAATCCAAACCACAAATCCAAATCCCAAATCCCGCACGCAGTCCACGTTCACAGAACCCTCGACCCCCCCACCGCCTTCCCGTCTTCTTTCCAGGTCCTACTCCTACTCCTCGCTTGTCTTATGACACCTCTACGCCTTTTCCATTTCCCTTTCTCAATAGTACACCTCCTACGCCAACAACTGAACCCCTGCCACATACACCCTCGACCAGACCACATCCGCGTACGTTTTCGTTAGACCTATAAAAGGCCAGATGCCGGCGGGGTTGAGAGTTAGGTCGGTGTCGGTGGTGACTGTGGTGGTATTTTGAGAACAGGAAAGGGAGTTGGATGAGGAGGTGGTGGAGAAGGAAGTGGAATCTACATAAAAGAAAACATCAGCGAGTCGAAGACGAAAGGAAACGAATAGTATACCTACCCAACCTCCCCAACAAAACTCTCTCACACGCTCCACAGCTCGGCTTTGCAGTGTTTGAGGAATGGGACGCCTAGAAGTGACAAATAGAGGTATATGTCGGATGCGGCGGAAGCCCCCTGAGCGATGGAGGAAACGTAACACTATGTGCTGGTGTTGGAGAGGGGAAGGCAGGATGTGGAGAGCGTATGTGAGGAGAGCTGCATGTATAAAAAAGGTCAGCGACAAGGAGAAATAGAAATACATAGAAAAGACACTCACCAACCCTGGTCTACCTAATCTCTCAAATTACTCGTACAATCACTCTGTACACCTTCACCACCTTGGCCTGAGGGACCAGGAAGGTTACACGTCTTCCAGTCCCCACACAAGACCTGATTTAGCAGGGTAAGGTTGCTCTGGGCGTTAACGAAGGAGTCGGAAAAGGCTGAAGCATCTCGAATGAGCGACAGCTGATCATATTTAGGAAGAAGTTGTGACCAACCTGGATGGAGAAGTTTAGTGGAAGGGAGGATTGGTCCTAGGGTTGGGGAACGGGGTGGGTAGTGCGGGTGGGGAGGGGGAGGAGGGGATGAGTGGGACTGGGACAGATTGGTTTGATGCGGGCGCAAAAGAGGTTGAGCTGGAGGAAGGAGTAGGGAAGGATATAGATATGCAGTCGGGACTCGGATACCTTTTGTGTAACCTCGTCTCCGCCTCGCCTCTCGAGATTTCCAACAACCAAATCCAAATCCACAGAACGCCTCACCCACGTCGTACTCGCTGCTATGAGGATGAGTTTAAGCGGCATGAGTAAAGATGGCCATAGACGGTGTCTCAGTGTAGGCAGAGCTGGTGTAGGAGGGAACGGATATCCATGCTCCGATAAAAAGGCTTTCGGGGCAAAGGAGGGGGTATGAGACGATGGAGAGGAGGGTAAGGTTGGCGTTGGTGGCGTACATGGGTGTAGTTGTCCATTTGGGGAGGCAAAAGGAGGAGTGGTAGGCGGACAGAGTGACATCGTCCTAGGCATCTTTATCCTCGTTGTTTTTGCTGGGTTTGGGTTTGAGGAAGACGAAGACGAGGCCGGTGGGCAAGGAGGAGAGGGACGTTGCGATATTTTTGAAAGGAACGTGACGAGCGAAAGAACGTCGGTTTTTTGTTTCCTTTCTTCTTCTTTCTAGTCAATATGAAAGACAGGTACGAACAAGATCAAAAGCTCACCTCCTTCAACGAACTCCCCGTTTACAGTGAAACCGAAACTCCACCACCATGCATCTCCATCTCCATCTCCATCCTCATCCCTTCTCCATTCTCCCAACCCGTCCTGTCCTGTGCGAGTAGAGGCGAACGCCAGGCCCACCACTTCCAACGCCCATTCACTCCGCACTCGTTCTCCGTAAAGCCAACGCCCCATAGCCAAATTTTCATCCCAATAGCCCTGAGCGATGCCTCCATCGTCCCAAACTCCCTCCTTCTCATCCCCACCGTAGCATACACGTCATTCTGGGTATTCTGGAGTCCATACCAGCTCTCAACGGATACCTCACCACCAACCCCTCCACAGCCCTCGCGCTCGCCGCATCTTCATACGTTTAATACCGGCTAAGAAGTAGGCAAAATCTACTGTTGGGTGCTGGTTGTCTTCGGCGTGTCAACCTTCTGAGTGAGGCGCTAAGAGTCGGTAAATGCAGACGGAGAGAAGTAAGACTTTTGCTGAACGACTTCAGACGATGTTGTTGCAAGAAAAGAAAGCAAATAGCTCACCAAAGTGCCTTAGTGAATCGTGGAGTGATTTTCTCTAGCAACTTTTGTTCAGGGCCCGACATTGAAAGCGTCAAGAACGACTGGAAGGAGAGAGCACATGAGATGACGTCAGCGCGTTGGTACTTGAGGGCCGGTTTCCGTCTGCAACTTGACCATTTTGCATCATGCCTTGGGTACGAGCCCACAGACTCTTCACTCGTTTCATAGACCGGTGAGTAGTCTAATAAACAGACACCCATCAACGGAAAAGTCTGAAAATGTTGTAGCTAAATTGGCAGCCAAAAAGTTTTTGTGGCCCATCCAGACCCCCCCTCCCCTTCCATATATGGTATATCAGCCAGATAAGATTAGATAAACTGTAAGATAAGACAAGATAATGCTACCCATGCTCTACTGACTAGACCACTCTGGACAGACAAGGACACTGTTGGCTGTCCATTTTCTAGGTTCCTTTTTCTTTCTGGGCATGGCAATGGATGATGCATAGAGAAGGCGGGTTGTAGTAAGGTTGCAAAACCTTTGTTCCAGTACGCCAACCAGTTTGTATGTATAAGGTAGCTACAAACTTGTACTAGAAGACCCGAGGAACTCGCTTAAAACTTTAACTGATGTTTATCCACCTCCATTGACGTCAATCAGTGTCTCATAGGACGTTCTGAGACACTCAGTCCGAGGTTGTCAAAAAAAATTTTGGCCAGATCATAGACCCTCTCCTCCCACCCCCTGTTCCGGACATTCAGTCTGCCACCCCCTTGGACCCACCCTCCAATCAACACCTCTTTGCCAACCGTGTGGTCAAAGAAGGCCGCATTTCTTTCAAACCCCTCACCAAACGTCGTTTCCTAGACCGCATCAACGCCGCTGCAAAAACCAAAGGATTGGATCCACTTCAGGGACATGGCATTCGCATCGGATCGGTACTAGAATACCTACTACGAGGTATGCCATTCGATGCAGTGAAAGCAGCCTTCAGATGGAAATCAGACGCCTTTCTTACTTATCTTCGCAAACATGTCGAAATCATGGCACCCTACATGCAGCCACAGTTACACCAGGACTTAATTAAATACACTCTACCTCCTGTTCGCTAATAGCACTTTCTTCCACATCCGCCTACACAAATAGTAAATACAACATCCACTATCATCATCTGTCTATTTCCTCCTAAACAAACTAAGTAGTACATTACTTATAGACTTTGAGACGAGCTCCTTACCTCACTGGGTATCCACGGCACTGGATGCGTCGCTCACTCCTTCAACACGGGAATCGAAGCCAATCGCGAATACCGTAGGGAGTCTCATCGGGGCCCAAGGCTTCACGGCCTCAGCCCATATCCCAACCAAAAGCCATCCTGAGATCTAATGAGCCCATTAACATTATGAAAAGAGAGTTATAGTCTCTTCCTCTCTCTCCTTGATTACGAGGCCGAAGAATGAGGATGAGTTCTTTACACTGCGTTTCCGTGTGTGGCTATGGTGAGTTTGTCCCGATTCTCTCCGTCTGTCTCGATCGTCCTGTCCAAAAATGTTCCCGATTTTCTTTGGGCGGACTTATTGCTGTGCTCGTTCAGAATCTTTTTGGTTTTCTTTACAAGAGGAGAGCAATCAGTATATTTAGTGAGTACCTTCTCATATTTAAAATCTCTTTGCAAGAGCGCACGTTCCGAGAATGACTGTAGCTGCTTGATCGACTCCAAGAATAGACTGATCAGAGGGTTTGGTTAGAAATTTTGTTATGAGTCTGGATGTATGAGGTTATGAAGACGTCGTTAGCTCAGTGGACTGGGTTAGGCTGTCAAAGAGAACCCACCTTGTTTCAGGATAGCAATTATCTTCAATCCCTTCGCATATCTTCGTCATATCCCATGCATTCAGGCCTATATTTCACGATCACATTCCTTGTCCTGAGAGAAAACAAGAAAACTTCACAAACCCGTCGAGTTAAAAGGCAACCCAATATTATCTGCACAAAACTTCACCGCAACTGCGCATCCTATGGAATCGAAAACTTCTTTACACGAATCATATAGCCATTTTTCGCATCGAGGGACGGCAGCCTTCATTGCAACACAGGTCTTGATATCCAAGACGGGCGGCACTGATGCTGGCGTCCAAGTCATGTCGTAGTAGTAAGGTAGCATGGTAAGCCAGTCCGTTAGGCCGTCGCCTAAAAGCAGCGAGTTCATTACCTGAGTCACGCAGAAAATTCAAAAGAAAAGGGCAGGAGGTATTCACCCATCATGATAGAAACGAGATTGATCTCCTCCAATCCAGTTCTTGCTGAATTTTGGTCCAGAATGGTGGATGCCATTACGGGGATGAGACGACCCTGGATGATGGATGGAAAGTTAGCAGGCATACTTGTGGAGCAAGACTGGAAAGAAGGCAACGTACTGCATAATGTTGAAGGATACCCGCCGTGTTGCTACGGCCAACTCACTATTCCCGCCATCCTATACTTTTTACCTTATCTACTATTTGATATTAGACTAAGTATATATCCAACGTAGCTAGATCTAACAAAGCGACCTTGCTTGCCTGTCCCTTTCACTGCGTCGTGCTCGATCCCTCATCGTTCCTCAACACATAACTCTCCCCGGCGAGATGTAGTCGACGTACTCTAAACTCCTTGGCATGGGCGAAGAAGATCGCCAGAAAAGCATACAAGTCTTTGGCTGCCTCCTCTGCTGTGTTTACTGTATATTGACCTTCTGCATCGACATTTAGACGGAGTGCAAAGCAGAAACAGAACATCAACTACCAGAGTAGGAAAACCCGGTCCCTACGGGCTGGTCCGGGAAGAAAATGTTGGCATTTGTGTTCCAAGATAAAGGATTGAATTCCGTTGTAGTATCAGTGCCGTTTGAGATAATCTTGCAAGGTCCTGGATTACGCATAGAGAACATTTTGATTAATAAGGAATATACAGGCCATAATCACAAAGCTCGTACCATTCTCAAAAAACAACCCCAACGTGGACGAACATCCAGGACCACCATTCATCCAAACAATGATATCATCCTTTTCCGGCGAGCTCTTGCTTTCAAAGAAGTAGAAGAAGAGGTGACGGACGGGGTTAATGTCGATGTAACCGGTATATGTACTGAGTAAGTCGATGTCTAGGTTAGATACTAGGAGTGAAGACGTGCATTTCTCAGGGGACATACTTCACAGTGTCATCACAAAACCTCGTCTTTTTAATGCGTACGCCGTGTCTTGGGACGTTCGGATGGCTAAGTACCATGTATTTGTCCTCGTTGAAGAAAGAGAGGGATTCTAGTAGCGTGAAAGGCGCGTCTGAGTCGAAATGGGGTGCAGTGGAGTCATAGACAAGATTTCGTAAGGCTTCTTGGGAATACAAGTTGGGCTTGTAAACACTTTCGGAGATTACTAGTAAAGGTAATGAGAATATCAGCCACAGCAGGACCCTAATCGAGGATATCGCGTTTGAGTCATAGAACATGGAAGTAGAGAAAGAAGAGTGACTCGTGATGGATATCACTTGGATACCCAAAGAATGCTTGATATTCCACGCGTCTACATTACATGGCAGCTTAGGGCTACTACTTGGTTATGTACTACTTCTACCTACGAGATGACGACGCTAGTCTTTGGTTCAACGAACCATACAAGGACCTCTTCACCACAGCAATGGCTTTCTCATAATATCTACGTTCCAAATCGACCAGTTCTGAATCCACTCTCCGTATCCTCTCCGGAGATTCTTGCAGCTGTTTCGAGATCCTTGGCCCTCATCTGCGCCCATCCAATGAAAAAGACATGCTGGTCATCATCAAAGTCAAACTCCTTCTTTAATATCTCTAAAACCTCTTCATCATCGGACACACCAATTATCCTCCGTAACATATTCTTCACCTTTTGCTCTCGCAGAACCATAGCTTCGTGATACTTCTTTGCCTCCTTGGGCATAAATCGAGCCCAAGCACGATCTGAAATGTCCCAGATGAGCTTCTCTATCTGATCCCGGGGAACGTCAGACTCGCACTCTATCGGTTCTGGACATGCGACGAGACGACGAACGACGAACGGACAAACTCCTCGAAGGTGTAACTTCTGGAGTGAGGGAAAGGGTCCTAGCTGAAGAGACTGCAGCACACCACTGCTTTGATCTCTCAGATGAAAGTCTGCTGCTGGATATGCCATGATATCATCCATCAGTTCAAGATCCTCTTCCAAATCCGCATCGAAATTGAAACGAATTTCCAACTAGGTGATTTGAGGAGGACAGTCGGCGAAATTGTTCTTGGTGAAGAGTTCCGTCATCCTGCAATTGTTCATTTCGATGGATATGCGGCGGAGGCAAGGGAGGTAAGCGTGCGAGCTGAGTGGAATTCCATCGATGAAGGGGTAGCTGCGAGAGGGGGTGGGAGTGCAGAGTGTTCGAAGGATGAAGCTGATGTTTGCATGGGTAGGATAGAATTGTCGTCCGGGTGTATAGATGTCCTGGGTTAGGTTCCGTCGTTCACCGTCACATTGAAAGGTGATGGAACGACAGAAACGTTCGTAAGCTAATGGATAGAAGTTATCATAGACCCAGGAGCGTCCGGAGAGAAATTTCAGGAATCTAGCGCAGTAGCTAGTGCTGGGAATGTGGACATCACGGCTTGAGAAGCGTAGGTAAAGGCCTAGCCAGGTGCTGTTAACCTGGAAAGAAGTTTGCATAAATGTTATGCGATCATGCGTGGATAATGGGGACACCCAAAGCTGCTCCATTACTTTTTCGATGATTTCAACGGGAATGGCAGGAGATACTGAAGAGTCGGAAGACATGGCGGCGAAAGGGTGAAGAATAATATACAACGTGAATGATGTTCCGCCTTTATACTCTTCTTTACACTGCCATCTCGCAAGTGCCTTTGAGACAGCTCCTATACTTCCGTCAGAAGGAGAAATTTTAAAGGGGTGTGGCTTACCTTCAACCACAGTTGAGCAGTTGTGACGAGAAGTAGTAATCTGGCATACGACGACGGCAGTGATTATAAGCATCAGTATTTTGGCAAAAAACTAGTTTCAACTGGTACCAGCTGGTACCAGCTGTGTCCAGTTAACCAGTTACCAGTGAACCAGATAAGTTTTTCGGTCTACCAGTAGATTTGCAGTAGATCAAGGTCAGTATGAACGGAATGTTGTGCTAGACGCCAAGGAGGTGCCCATTGACATTGCCGATGGCAACCACGTCATCCGGATCATCTCGGATGATGTACTTGGCGTGATCAATTTGTTTCGTCATCATCAGGAAACGATGCTCGGCACCTCCCAACACCCCCGAAAACCGGCCGACGCATTGCCGCCGTTTCTTCATAGATCCAACACCAATCATTGGAAACCCTCACCATTGAAGCTAATGCATATTTATGTACATGTACAATGCTCTAAGCACCTGTACTGTTGACCTCTATTAACCACCAGCTGGCCAGTGACCAGTTTTTTTGCCAAAACGTATATTTGGTTGTTTTCTGTGACTGTACCCCTTAACACAACCCAGATAAAGACGCTGTACACTTACCGCGATCATAATTACTATGTCTGTCAGTCTCCAGTAAGGTCGCCCCTAGTCAGAGCATTGCCTCACTCAGGCTGCCTCTCGACTGCCTTTGAAGTTGGACGTGTAGGTCTAAGAGTGACGTGGATTGAAGTACAGATCTCAGACGTGGGATCTGGACGAGAGACGTCATCTCGAGGTAAATTGTCTAGCCCTGCTTGCAGCTTCATGATAGCCAGGGCATGTGCATGAACAAAATCGAAAATTTGTGGTCGTCGTCAAGATGAAAAGGGCCTTGTTTGGATTCTCACGCCCCTATCCACTTCAGAATCAACACCTTTAGGTGAAAATCCTACGGCCTACGGATTTGCTACACACGCTATCCTTGTTTGAGACGTATTCTAGACTCGAAAAATGACGAACAGTGACGGTTAAACAGCACGGTTGACCAAAGTTCATTCGGAGCTATGAAAATTGTGACGTGGCCCCAGGGTTTGTACCACTCTTCCTGGTACTGGTACATTCCTGGCCTCGGAGCCGTTAGCCCTCATCCGACAATTCTCTACGTTCTGAACATGCCTATTTATAGGTGGAGACCTTAAGAACCGTTTCTGCTCTACCCTACCGCTAGTAGCGAACTTGGATGACCGTGCTGTTGCGGTTACTCACGTTGAACCACGCAGGCTCGAATTAGTGGAAACTCCTGCCACTCTCTCTCATCTTAACCACCTGTAATATCCAATTCCATTTCACTGGCACTCCGGAGGAAGTTTAAACACGACTACCTATCACCAACTCTGGTTAGGAAAACCGGAATTTCTCCTACATTGGACTCGTACTTCGTGAGTGTTTTCGCATGTGTTACTATTTTTGCCTTCATGGAACTGCCCACAAAGCTCGTATGTCACCAAAATAGTTTGCTGATTGTGACGAGTTGCCACACTGTGGAGCATCGGTGATAGGAAAGGCTTTGGTACTGCTGCTTAGAATGCTGCTTTCTCCAGCCTGCTCATAAAATCGAAAAGCTCGGAGTGGTACAACAGACGGAGATCCTAGGACACTCAGACCGTCCCCCATGAAAAACAACTTTTAAACGCAAATACAGTGGTATACGTACCTTTGAACAAGAATAGCGCTGCAAGTTTACTGGTTCTCATTCGTGGGAAAAGAACCGCAATGCAACTATCGACAGAGTGATGGGCCTAGGACCTGATCTTCATGCTACGCTGCTTGGAACCGTGAGACGTCCAAATTTTTTTTCAACGATCTTCAAGTTGCGTTCCAGTGTTGTTCAAGCAATGTATTTTTGATCTCGGCGCACGATTTCGATATTAGGCTATCTCTATCACCCGGACTCGGTGTCAAGAGGTGGGTTGCCGTCGCTGTCGTGGTTGCAGTTGGTCTCTGAATTTTACCAATGCTTTGGTCCCAGCGGCGATCTCAAAAATACTCTTCCCAACCCTCGAAAAACGTATAAAAGTCAGAGGTTGTGGCCAGGTAAAAGTCGAGCAAGCAAGTTTGTTCTACAGCTTCTTCCTCTCATCGGTCTAGATATCCTCCACGATGTTCTCCAAGCGTCTCTCTAGCACTGTCTTCGCACTCGGTGCCATTCGTACTGCACACGGTACGTATAACGATCGCCGTCCCGTCTTCATTATCATCGTCGCATATCACTTACGACCTCTGCTTGTACAGGTGCTCTTACCAGACGAGTTGCTTGCGCTGACGGAGTTCACACCGCCTCCAATGAGGCCTGCTGTGCACTGTTCCCCATTGTGGACCTACTAGAATCCGACTTCTTTGATGGCGGCGAATGCGGTGAAGAGGTTCATGAATCTCTGCGTTTGACTTTCCATGATGCTATCGGCTTTTCTCCCACCAAGGGGTATGTTCCACGAAATTTGAATTAGATACTTTGACGCGTACGCTCATTCTAATTTCTACGTCCTTTACAGTGGAGGAGGAGCCGATGGATCCATCATTGTCTTTGAAGACACCGAGGTCAACTTCCACGCAAACCGTGAGCATCTCTAGTGGACGGATTTTGTGGTTCAAATACTCACATTCTGTCTTCCATAGTCGGTATTGACGAAATAGTCGACGCTCAAAAGACCTTCATGGTGAATAACAACATTACCATAACTCCTGGTGATTTGTAGGTCGACTTTTTAACATGTTGATCATTTGTCTGAATGTTCTTTAGCATCCAGTTAGCGGGTGCCGTCGGTGTATCGAACTGTCCTGGAGCTCCACGTCTCAATTTCCTTATGGGTCGCCCATTGCCAGTGGCAGCGTCTCCCGATCTTCTGGTTCCTGAGCCTTTCGGTGAGTTATCGATGTCTAATCAGACGCCGTCTAAGTGACTCATTCGCTCCTCCTAGATACTGTTGACAGCATCCTGGCTCGTTTCTCTGACGCTGGCTTCGACGCTGCGGAAGTCGTTGCTCTCCTCGCTTCGTAAGCACTCTCTCAACTTTCATGTCGGTGAGATATCACTCACCTAGATACATGTCGAATGATCAGCCACACTGTCGCAGCAGCTGACCATGTAGACCCAACGATCCCTGGAACACCGTTTGACTCTACTCCGTTCATGTGAGCACATCTCCCAGATTGGCCCGAATTACTTAAGGTCCACTTATATACACGACCCACAGCTTCGACTCTCAATTCTTCATCGAGACTCAGCTTCGAGGTACTTTGTTCCCCGGGTGAGTTTGATATATATTTATCAATAAAGTCTAAATAATTTCACTAACATGATATTGCGACTATAGAAATGGTTCAAACCAGGGTGAAGTCATGTCTCCCCTCGAGGGAGAAATTCGTCTCCAGTCTGACTCTGAGGTGAATTACATGCCGGCAAAACTGGATGATAATTAGAATCTCATCATTCTATACTTCCTTTCCAGCTCGCCCGCGACTCCAGGACCGCGTGTGAATGGCAATCCATGGTCGGAAACCAGGCCAAGATGCAGTCCTCTTTCCAGGCAGCAATGCTTAAGCTGTCCGTTCTTGGTCAAAATGTGAACAACTTGATCGACTGTTCAGAGGTCATCCCCGTTCCCAGGCCCGTCGTCGGCACTCCCCATCTTCCTGCTGGACAAGTCCAGAGCGACATCGAACAGGCTGTGAGTAAACATACTTACTATTCTTGAATACTTCACACCCTTCCCGACGTCTTGGATATCCATCATCTATGATTCTATCCCGGTTCCATGGATTCTGACTGATTTCCGATTGCCTCGTTCACTTACAGTGCGCGACTTCTGCCTTCCCAACTTTGATGGCTGACCCAGGACCTGCTACTTCCGTCGCTCCCGTGTAAGTTATTTTTGATTTGTTCTTCCTTTGAATCGTGCTCACCATTCAACGTCTGCCAGGCCACCTTCTTAGAGAAGCTATACCAACAAATCTCCTTCTCCTACTTTTACTCCTTATCTTGGTCCCTCGTTCATCTGTTTGTCCTGAAAGCTTGTAAGCCCGTATATACGTTGAATTTTATGTGTTTGTTGCCGAGTTTAATTGATGTGAACTTGAGCTCAAGGTGTTAGACTTCTTCAGCCTCCCAGTCTCCTGGAGACTTGCAGATACTCACACGACACGAAGTACTTAGTATTCCGCTCCGGTGACCGTAATTCCTTACATTGAGTTCAGCGCTTCCAAGCAACTCGAGCAACCGGTGTGAGACTGCAAAGAACACGAACCAATGAAATCTTGCGGGTTTGATACATACCACCTTCAGGAACCGAGCCTTTCGAATTCATTCCCAAGCAATACAAACACAGAATCAGTGATTTGATAGTATTCGTACTTTGAAGTCTTCTCTTCCACAAGTTCCAGGTTTCTCACTATACGTATCCGCTTTAGTGGATCGTCATGTTGTCTGAGCTGTTCACCAAGGTAACTTTTGGAGGTTCGGGTTTCCTTTCGATACTAGTCCGCTTCTGTGGCAGAGTGTACGATGAAGTATTGGCTAAGTAGACTTGTTTTGATTCCCGAGACGGTGGAGGTACCAGATCTGCTTCATCGATTGGCTTAGTGATATGACGGTTGTACCTGTGGCTGTGCTACCGGGCTTTCCTCTTCCTTAAGTATTTCCGTTTCAACGCTCAGAAAAACCTTCTTCAAAGCCCCACTAATCTACGGCAAATACCTAATGAGAATGCGCCACTACGTCTATGCAAGCCGCTAAAACCACCCTAGGAGGTACCCATTACGAGGCCGAATGAAATGAGGGTGAGTTCTTTACACTCCATTTCCGCGTGTGGCTATGTCGAATCTTGATGAAGGTGCGAAGCGTCTTCAGAGACCTTCGCAAAAATAGCTCATTAATTCGATCTACCAGTCAGACGTCCGCTCCTTTCGATCCTTGTCAACGGGGTCTCATCTATTGGAGTGCTGTAGTTCTCAGCGGAGGCTCCTCTAGATAAGTACTAGACCCTCGAGACGATTGAATCCCCAGCTCGGATTCACACAGACAGACAGACTCCTCATCTCAGAAACTTTTCTGGTGAGCTTTCGCGTTCGCATTCACTCAGACGTTCTGACTGACTTTCACTGTCAGAATTTTCCCAGCTCTATCTGATACTCCTCAGATCGTTCTCACCTGCCGTTGAAAATTCTGAGGTAAGTCTTGACGCAGACTACACTCACCGTTATGATACTGAGTTTCTGTTCCCCTGCCAGCTCATACTTTTTATCCTCCTTCATGGCTTCTCTTTTTCACCCTCCCTTCCCTCCCTTGTTATGAACCCTGTACACTACCATTAGCTTGTCTTCGACCCTGCAGGTCGTCCAGTCATCGTCTCCATTTCTTGCTTTTATGATATATCTGGCATGTATATTGATGATATTGAATGAGTCCAAAGTAGCTACTTAACTATAACTCTCATGTAACCCTGTCCATCCGACTCGTCATCAATTTCAGTCTTTTTGGGAGGTTTGCTCCCTGTCTCGGCTAACCTATCTTTGGAAATGAGCGAAAAATGTGGAGGGATCCCTGTTTTTCCCGATCGTTAATTCCTAAAACTCCCGAGCTGTCTTTGGTACCATTTTGTTAGGGTTAGGGTGGACCCATATCCTCAGTACTCCCGCCTTGTCCTTCACCCTTTCTCACCCTCCACCGACGCCCGTCGGTGGTGCCCTGAGACCTCTTGAGAGCGGTGATGAGAGTGCAGTGGTGATGGTGGTTGACAATGTAGTATGCATCACGAAAAGTGCCAAATAAATGTCAGAGAATACCCAATCTGGTAGGGAATACACGGCTGGGAATACCTCGCAATTCTGGTGGGCCCTTGTCAGGGCAGGTAAGACCCTACCGGACTGGTAGCTTCAGGTATGATGTGATATGATGTGATGTATGCCTGCACAGTCTGTTAGGATAGGTATGGCCTGATATAGCTTTACCTGTTGAGGTTTGACTGGCATGGTTCATTCCTTGAAGATTTTGTGCGAGTTCGTTGCTTGCTTGCGAATTTGGGCAAAAAACTGTTCCCACGGTCTTGTACTTGTCGACTCTCGCACTGAGAATACCTCCTCTAGTACTGGGGATGTACCACTAAGGCCAGATATCTTCTGAATATGTAGATAGTATAAATAATAATGTACTGACAAGAAATCTAGAAATTCTGTTGACATACACATATCTTTCATTACCAAGAGTTATAGTACAGAGTATCCAATATGCTCCACTTCATCATTCGCTCCCTCCTCATTCTCGTCACCTTCCTCGTCATCAGCCTCACCCTCCTGGTCGTATACGACGCCATCAACACCCTCCTCATCAGTAGCAATTCCCATCTCGCCCTCATCAACCTCATTTTCCTGTGCAATCTCTGCATCCTCGTCCTCTGCATCATCTGTAACGTTACCATACTTTTCATTGATCTGTTCGCGAAGAGCACTTGTGGAGTGATATGTGGCTATATGACCAACACCTAGACCGGTGTATCGCATGAATATATCCCGATCGGCAAATCTATATGAGGAAACGTTTAAGAATAGATATCAATCAAATTTAAGCAAGTACGCACATGTTGATGTCGTAGTATCGCCAATCTCTATCATTCTCGTCGTCTCGTCGTGCGATGGATACAGACAGCAAAGATTTTGTGGTCTTTTTTGGGAAATGCGGAATGAGATGCGCAGCTCGAAGTACATCTTTGGGATTAATGAACCCAAACGCATTTGGATCTGAGGAATCAATGAACGAAACACGGGGTAGACGGTAGCTGGAAAAGCCATGTTTGTATGAATTATCGAGCTGATACCATCGTACCCAAAGAAAGTAGATTGGCTTGGCAGGCGTTCCAAGGGGATCTTTTTTGCTGAGGGCATTGACGTGAAAGATACCCAGTACTCGACAGTACCAGTAAGGATGAGTGCTCTGCTCATCCTCGGCCGCTAGGACCATCACATCTGAGCGTGTGCGAGGATTGATGAAGTCTTGATCCCGCCGTCGATCGTAGGTGATAAAGTTTGTGCGGAGTATCTTGTGTTCAAACATCTTGTTATTCTGAATGATGATCAAGTTTCGATCTGCTGGTGTGAACGTTGACGGATCCTCTTTGCGTCCGAGAAAAGTGAGCACATAGTTACGGAGTTTGAGCCCAAAGTCCTGTAAAGTATTTAATTGTTGCCTAGGTGTGAGAGTTCAAAGACATTTTACTTACTCTGATGGCTTCATCATTGTGATGGTTCTGCATGAACTGATCAATGGTTATGGGGTAGCGCTCACTGTCAGAAATGTGGTACAATTTGTTCGGGTTTGTAGGTGGCAGAGGATCAGGATCAGTCTCCTTCATGAGTGGACTCTTCTTCAATTGACGAGGTTCTCGCTGCGCAATAGACTTGGAACGGCGTTGACGAGCGTTCTGCTTGGAAATTTGGAAAACAAAGTTTCGCTTATTGGTCCGAACATAGAAAACTTTGACAAGTTTATGTTCTTGCTCGCCCTATACTAAGATGATTAGCACAGATCTTTTGACTAGATGAATGAGAAGAACGTACGATTTGAGTGCTATAATTATCAGTTGTTCCCTTGCGGCGAATGGTCGGTGCATAGTCAGGTAGAGCATGCATCTTGTACGTAAAGAGGTTGAAGTTCTTCTGTATCTTGTGTCTTTTCTTCGTCTGCTTTCTTTTCCCTTTCCCCTCATCTCCCGATTCACTATTGCCTTGTTTCCTTTTCCTGCTCGATCCTTTGTTCTTTTTCCCCTTCCCCTCGTCACTCTCTTTTCCCTGCTTCCTTCGTGTATCTTTGTCCTGCTGTGATTTCCCTCCTTCCTTTGCTTTTCGTTCATCATCCAGAGCTTCTCGTCGTTCGCGTTTGGTACGTTCCTTGGGAGTTTCACGTGTTTCGACTGTGTCACAGACCTGCTTCTTGAAATTCCGGAGCTGAATTCCTAATTCACGAGTCACGCCCTCAAAAATATGTAGAGTAGTTTCGGAATGTAAGCGAAGCTTTGCAAGCGCATGCCAAGATGCCATGATGAAGAGCAGGTCTTGAATATGGTGGTCCATTTCTTGAGGGAAAAGTTGACAGAAGACGGACGAGGAACACTATAAATGTGTGAGTAACTTGATGCCCAGTGAGTAAGATATCAGAAAGTCTTGTACACACCTGTAAGATATCTTCAAAATCCCGAGCCGCAATTCTTTTCATGCTCGTGGTATCATCTGTAAAACGACGAATGGTACATCTTCCGAACGGCGGACATTTCTTGAATCTACTATCATTTGAGTCTGTTTATCGACCTGTCTCATTGTAGAAGACATACCTCTTGTTTATCTCTGCAATCACATCATCACCCAGGCTGTACGCGATCCGGACAAGATGTTCAAATAGAGCTTTGAAAACGCCGAGCTCAAACTCATGCATCAAATCGACAGCAAAGAGATCAAAGTAGTTTTGGAATGAAGTTTGCAGCTTTTGAAAAAAGGCCGAGAACGCATTCTAAATCAAGAGCTAAGCCAAGATTATGATAAGAGCAGATGATGGGACTTACATTGGTAGGTACTTGCGAAAGCGGCTCAAGCAAGGCTTGTACCGATCTACTGTTGACTCCCTTTCCCTCCTCAAACATGCGTCTTCGTGCCTCTTTGACATTCCATCGCAGCGGGTGAGAGTCGACACGGGATTTGTTACACCGTCAGTTGATGTCGTGAAAGGTTCCCATCTGCGGAATTTCCTTCTTCTCAATTTCGCATCGAGGACATGGACAACGGCCTAGGGTTTTGAGACACGCAAGTAGCATTCTGCAGTAGTGAAATAATCAATAATGAGAAGAAAAATATAAAAAGATACATACTTCTCAGGATAGTCGGCGGAGTACACAATTATGCGAGGGAATAGACGTCTCCAGATACCATCAGCGCAGAGAACAAGTAGTCCATGAATACATGCTTTGACAAAATCGTCATCCAAGAGTAAAAACCATATCGCTTGCATCAACTCGCGCTTCAAATGAGTCAATACTTCACTTGATGCTGCAGTCTCGAAATGCTTTTGATATATATCTTGGATGTTTGGTAGCTTGAAAGGACTATCAGCCCTTGAAACACACAAATAATGACTAGATACTCACTGATGGAATGTACGCAAAATGATGCGCTGCACCGGAAGATGGCTTGACCCGTGCATACTTTGATAATCCGAGGAAATATATATAGATTGGCCATAACGATGTATTCCCAAAAGTATTGACGCGAGTCGCATCTGAATAGATCATGATCGGGACCATTAACCATGGAATTGGAGCGGAAGGGTCATCGAGGGGCGGGGGAATGGGTTTTGGATGTTTGTATGAGGGATAAGATGATGATGACGATGACTCGGAGCTGGTACTGGATGATCCAGAAGATGAATTCGAACTTGAATTAGAGTTAGAACCAGAAGATGAATCTGAACTCAAATCAGAGTTAGAATCGGAAGGCGAATCTGAATTCGAATCAGACTCCGAGTCAGAAGATGAGTCCGTACTTGAATCTGGGTTAGAATTCGAGCCTGATGAGTCTGAACTCAGCCCAGAATTAGATGAGAGAGAGACAAGTCAGACTCAGAGCTCGATGTAGAAGGAGAGTGCAAACCTGATTTGTGCTGAAACTCGGATAACATTTGCTGCTCCTGCTCTAGGAGCTCACACTCAGCATCCAAGTATTCATCGGCTGTGTAAACCTCGCTGTACAGCCGGTCAGGAAGCGAGTCTGGGGTAGGTTTCCAATACTCCTGGAACCCAGACAACGAAAATTTGAGAAACCCGGCATCTTCAAAGGCTGTACGTATAACTTCGACAAAGCTGCGTCGATGTACGCCTTTAATTTCCAAAGTAGGAGCATCTGCCTCGCTTCCACTACTCCCAGTACAAGGAAGGGAAATATGAACTGAGCCCTCGGTCCAGATATGAGAAGAGAAGATGGTGCTCGTATCGCCATTCTTGGGCTGGTCCAAGCGTTCAACCTCTCTAGCAGTACGAAAGTCGGAAAGATCAGCCAAATCAAAATCGTCCTTCCTGAGAACATTATCAAGAAGACGATCAACGTGTGCACAACTGAGATTCCCATTCGCCTCGGTATACCAATTGGTAAGGCGAAAGGACGAGGGATTCAGGAACGGTGCAAACCAGTTATCGCTATCCTCGTCCTCTTGGTCACATTTATCGTCTGTGGAAAGTTCGAGATGTGCATTAGCAAGGTACTGCTTTGCGTCATCTGCTACGGCAAAGGTGGGGGCATCTCCGAGGCCGTCAGTCTCTGATATGTGGGGATATTGACCAGGAAGGGTTTGATATATGCGGAAAACGCAAAACTGATCTGGATCAGTTGTATGCTGGGTGGGAATGAATGGAGCAGGTGATGATGTGGGTGATGGAGTGGGGGTATTTGTAGCGTTCTCATCTATGAGAGGTTTGGGATCGGCTTGAACTTGAGGTACGAGTTGAGTAATATTACGATTTTTGTTGTAATTGAAATCATTCCACTGTGCGGGAACGCGAATAGTACGACGTGGTCTCGAGGTCACTTCGGGTTCAGGTTCTGATCGAGTCCCTGTCATGATAGAGTCGGGCTCCAAGTCGGAATGCGATTCTTCATGCATGTATACATCAGGGATGGGATCCGAGTCTGTAAAATTACACATCTGTCAAAACGAACACTAATCAATAGCAATAAATACTTACACTCGTTTTTGGGTTGAGAAACAGAAAGAGACTCAAAGTTACGAGGTGTCTGGTTTGACGTTGAAGCAATAGTGACCTTTTAAAACAGTCAGAGTAGTGATACAGTATCTAACATACGTAAAATGCTACCTTTTTCACTTTCTTTACTGCTCTTTTCACGGTTTTGCGTACTTGAGCCCCTTGCATATGTTTCAAAGACTCCTGATAGCGACTGCAGCCTCTCAGGTGCGCTTGAACAGCTCGTGAAGTGTCATTTACGACAATATCGTCGCAATGCTCACATTGCCACGGCATTTTGATGAGCTATAATGGTGAGAAAAATGTAAGATGTTCTACACCTCAAGTATCTCTCTGTATAATAGCTCTCACATTGATTTCGCGTTTCTGTACTGCGCAATGCGACGAGGAGAGCAAGACTTGCAAAAGAAGAAGTGAAGAAAGAAGCGTAAAGTCACTGCACGTGACCCGTGACTTGTGATATCGATTAAAGGCCGCGCGTCGCTTCTTTCCCTCCAACCAGCTCCTCCTCCATGCCCACCTCAAAGCACTCTGCTTCAGTCATCCCGGACAGCTCTCCTGTCAACGACTCTCTGTCTCAGGCCTCGAAAAGGAAGAAGAGAGCTGACAAGGAAAATAGCAAGAGCAAAACCAAGGACAAGACCCAGAAGGACAAGCGCAGCAAGAAGCGGAAGACGACCCAGGACACTAGCGAGATAGAACAACCCCTCCCTAACGTCGACGACCTCCTCAATTTCGATGACAATAGCGCAGAGCAACCATCTGCTCAGCCCGAGACGCGTACATCTAAACGCAAGCAGACTGGTCCTAGTACAGCATCTCGCAAGAAGAAAAAGGCGGCAACTCCTGAGGACGAGGGTAGCGATTCCGATGACGACTCAGATACTGACCCGAAGACAATGTAAGTTCTTTCTCGTTGTTTATCTCCTTATCGTTCATTATCTCATTTCTCCTGTAGATCTGCAAAACGTGCTGGACGTTGGTTCATAAGACGCGCAGATCTATGGATCAACGCTCACGACATTGTTTTAACCGGTCTCAAAGCCTCTCAAGATGCTGCTGAGGCTGCCGCCACCGCCGCCGCTAACAATGACCCCAATACCTCCAATGCCGCTACCAACGATGCACCACAATCACAGAAGAAGAAGAAGAAAACCAAGAAGCCGAATCCTACGCAAGAGTGAGTCATTTTAAATGACTTTACTATGCACATGTACTCACTCTCTAGCTCTCAGACGTGCGCTCGAGGTTTACCAACGACTTTTGGAGGACAACGACTCCAACTTCCACGATTTGAAGAAGCTCTTCGTCAGCACCCAGGACGATACTGAGAACAACGCTGGTGCAGATGACGAGATTAATGTGAATGCTGTCCGAGACTACACGAAAATAGTACGTCCTCCGAGTCTTTTTTTTGTTGTCTTCCACTTACTACCACTCATCCTCTACCCCCGTTGTTTGTTACAGATGCAATTCCATGCTTTAAGAGCAAGATCGGACGACACTGGCAAGATCAAGCGTGATATGGACAAGTTACTCGCCAAACCCGGTGCAACACGAATCAAGCTGTGGTCCAAGTCAGGTATGGGCTGGTACGACAAGGCTACCGCCCGTCTATTGTGTCCTATTGATGACCTAGAGGAGTTTGATGATGACCCAGAAACGTGCGTCGCCTTCCTATTTCCATTGCTACGATTTGATCATGTTTATACTCAGGTACATGGACAACGTGCTGAGTGGGTCTGGCAGCAAACATTGGTCTGAATGGGCAACCTTCCTTTATGACGAAGAGCTCATCGATGACGACGACCCCATTTCTGGCCTCTTCCAAGGTCCACTCCTTGTTCGCGTGCGTACCGTCTTTTGCATTAATACTCGCTGACGTTGACTTTTGGTCCCCCTAGGTTTGCAATCACATATACTTCTCATCCGGTGTCAAGAAGAACAACAACACCAAGACAAAGTCTCCGGTCTCTCATCGCCATGGTATGACAGAGATCACTCCCGAGGATATCGCATACGTTGTCGTTCAGGTAACGTTTTTGACTTCCTCTTTTATTTTGACATGCATATTACTAAGAACCTTCCTAGACGCGGTTCCTGCTATCGTCACAGACCACCTGGGGTCATATGGACCACGGTTTCAATGTCAAGGAATTCTATTGGGGTATCATTCGGTACTTCAGGTCTGGTCGTAAGGGATCTCGGGCCATTCTCAAATGGTGGAACAAGTAAGCATGCTTTTCTTTTCTCTTTTTTTTTTTTGTTCTTTCTCTTTTCTCTCGCTCTCTTTCTCTTGCTAACATCCTTTCTCACAGGGAGGTCTTTCATGGTGCCGGTGGGACCAAGGAGATGACTGTCGGCCCTCTCAAGGGTAGCCGCTTTTCTCGACTTATGGAAGAAGCCGATGCTTCTGAATCCGAGTCCGACACTGACAAAGCCAAGGACAAGACCAACGCACCTCCCTCCAGATCCAAGTCCGACACCGACAAGGCCAAGACCAAGACCAAGACCAACGCCGCACCTCCCTCAAGTCGTGCTTCTAGCTCGGCACTGGTAATTGAAGAAGATGGTGACGTTACGGGACACCAAGCTGACAACGAGTACCCAGATGAGGATGACGAGTATACACATGAGGATGACGAGAACCAGGAACAGGACCAGGAACGGGATGAGGACCAGGACCAGGATGGGGACGACGACTGAAGTGTTTGTGTTTTCTTGTGAGGATTTTCTTTTTAGTTTTCTTTTTAGTTTCTTGGACTCTCGGACTCTTTGCTACGCTGTCTCTGTGCTATGCTTGACGTTGCTATCCAGATTACTGTACTAATTCTTATTGTTGTCTATTGCTATGTATAATGTTAAATGCAAGTTGTATTCTCTTTTATTATGAATTGTTTGATTGCGAGTGATACAGAATATTATTCCTTGAGCATCTCAGTATACAATGCCTGACCGAAAGGGTATTGTCCGGTATAGCCTACCATGTGAGGTATACCCTGATAAGCTCTACCTTCAGGGTGGAGGCATATCTCATATGGTAGGGAATATCTGGGCATACCTCGCCCGATATTCCCTGCTCATATTGCTCATTTGTTTACCCAATTAAAGCAGAACTGCCTGATCTGATAGGCTTGCTATGCTTAGGTATGTCGAGATTGGCCTTGCATTACCTGACAATCATTTTACATTTTTCGTGATGTGCTTGCCCACGAGGCAAACACAATCACCTCCTCCCCCATCCTCACCATGCCTGATGACTCTCGACCATATCGCTTGGAGTCAGATAGCTCTGACTACACTACGGGAGCAGTTTTATCCCAGCAGTCTCCAGATGATGACAAGTGGCACCCCATTGCCTTCTACTCCAAGAGTCTTAATGCCGTTGAATGCAACTATGAGATCCATGATAAGGAAATGCTAGCCATCATCTGAGCCCTTGAGGAATGGAGACACTTCCTTGAAGGAGGACGTTTTCCTGTGGAAATCTGGACAGACCATAAAAACTTGGAGTACTTCTGAACTGCAAAAAAGCTCAATTGACATCAAGCCCATTGGTCCCTGTATCTCTCTCATTTTGACTTCCAGTTACACCATTGCCCTGGCCACACTATGGGCAAGCCCGATGCATTGTCCTGCTGACCTGATCATGGTACTGGTGCTGATGACAATTCAGACATTGTGCTACTCATTGCTGCTGTCCCTACTGCAATGGATTTGACTGGTGAAGAAGTCGAGATCATGAGAGATGTCCGCTTCACTGTTCATGAAAACGAGCTAGAGGAACAAGTCATGCATGCTGTGCAAGCCTTGCACAAGTCCCACACTTGCTCTATTCACAGTGCGGAATGGGATGAACATGAAGGGCTGCTGTATTTCTGGGGCAAGATCTATGTTCCTCCTTCCCATGACCTCCGCTGTCGCATAGTCTCCCAACACCATGACACCAAGATCACTGGTCACCCTGGACAATTCAAAACCCTAGAACTTGTCTCATGGAACTACTGGTGGCCCCAGATGTCTCAGTACATTGGGCTATATACCAAGACTTGTGATCTATGTATGCAGACCAGGACTTGTCACCACCTCCGCATTGGAGAGCTCATCCCTTCTGAGACTCCCACTGAGCCATGGCAGTCAGTGTCAGTTGACTTCACTGTTGAACTACCAGAAGCTCATGGGTACAATGCAGTCATGGTGGTTGTAGACATGTTGGGCAAAAGAGGTCACTTCCTTCAGACTCATACAATGGTTACTGCTGAAGGAGCTGCACATATCTACTTCAGGGAAGTATGGAAGCACCATGGAATGCCCAGATCAGCATGCTCTGACTGTGGTCCACAGTTTGTCGCAGACTTCATGAAGGAACTCTGTAGGATGGCTGGTGTCAAACAGGAACTTTCTACAGCCTACCACCCACAGACAGACAGGCAGACTGAACGTGTCAATCAAGAGCTAGTGGGTGAGTCAATGCCAGGACAACTGGGATGAGCTACTGCCCACTGCTGAGTGCTCCTACAACAATAAGGTCCATGCATCGACTCAGCAAACTCCTTTCATGATTGACACTGGTTGAAACCCTCATATGGGTTTTGAGCCTCACACATGGTGGTCAGAGATGGAGAACGTCAATGACTTTGTTGATTGGCTCAAGTCAGGCTGGACAGAGGCACAGGCAGCGCTCACAAAGGCCAAGTCAGAGTATGCCCAATACTATAACTGTCGCTGTACCCCTGCCCCTGTCTTTAAGCCTGGTGACAAGGTCTGGTTAGATGGCTCCGACATCAACACAACCCATCCATCGAAGAAACTCAGTCACCGTTGGCTTGGGCCTTACACCGTTCTTCAAGAAGTCGGCAAGGGTGCCTACAAACTGAAACTTCCCTCATCCATGAAAGACCTCCATCCAGTCTTCCCTGTCATCAAACTCGACCGCTACACTGACGATCCTATCCCTGGTCATAGACCTGAAGAGTTCGAGGTTGAAGAGATTTTGGATAGTCGTTGTTATGGACGTTGGAAAAAGTTGCAATACCTTGTCCAATGGAAAGGCTATGGACCACAAGAAAACTCATGGGAGCGTGCAGAGGATTTGGTACATGCTCCAAAGGCAGTGGCAGACTTCTATGCAAGGTATCCTGATGCTGTTAAATTGGTGTGAGTGTCGCAAGCTGATCATTCCAGGAACTGGCATGCTGCGTCAAGGTCGCCGCAGATCTAGTAGGGGGGTGATGTAAGGGGACAGTTTCCTTTTTCCTTCCCTTCTCCTTTAGGACTTGTTTGTTCTTGTTTTATCTGGACTTCATCAACTTGTTCATCCCTGTTTCACTGTTTTCATCATCCATCATTCATTGTTCATCATTTGATCTCCCATCATTCCACCTTTCCATTACTTCATTTCAACTGTACAGTTTTGTAGATCTTTTTCCAGGCCTTCATACAAGTATATATACCCCTTCCCTGCAGGCAAGTATCCTTGAGTTTTTCTCTTTGGATCCCCTCCATGTCAGCCTTGTATCTTCTAGTTCTGATTTATATATCTTTGGATCCCCTCCTGCAGTTGTTGAGTGATTGCCTCATGTGTCAGGAGTTGCCCTTACACTATTGTCCTTGTAAAAGATATACCATAAAAAGATGAACAAATGATGAACAAATGATGAAACAGGGGATAATAGCTGTGCATAGATGATAAAAGAAAGATAAACAAAAGATAGGGCAAAGGATGAACGAAATGATGATCAAAAGGCAGTGACTGATGAACAAAAGAAACAGAAAATGAATGAAAATACCCTGTCATGACACAATATCTATATGACAAGAATCGCAATTGTCCTGAACTCCTCAAGGCAAACAACAGCAAATTCAAATTTTGGAGATTTGACAGTCAAGATTTGTACCAGTACAATACTACAATGAGAGAAAGAGCTTTTGATCATGTCCTGAATTGGTACTAAACAACAAATAAACAAATGTAAGTAGGTTAAGAAACCACCAATGAGCCAACAGACTCGATGATGATAAGGAGAAAGTGAAAAGACACCCAAAGAGAGGAGAAAAGAGGAAGGAGATGGATCATGGCAGCAGGACTTGAACTGCAACTCGGGCTCAGGCTCTTTTGTAAATAAAAAAAAACAGTATACAAGTATGTATGGAGCCAATGCAGTACAAATATATGTATAGTAGTGGACTGAGCCCAGAACCCATATAGCAATATTCACAGGTCAAGTCCAGGCCAGCAACATAGTGGTCATGTAGGTATATGGGTGCACCATGGTGCTTCTTGCAAATACACCAGATTGGTAGAGGCCAGAAAAACTTGGCCATCTGAAGCAAGGCTCGTCACTTAAAATAAGTATTAAGTTTCTAAAATAGGCTAGTACATGTGGGGTGTCAGGGAAGAGAGAAGATGGAGGCATAGATGGAGCATGAAGCAAGGAGCATGTATCATCTGAACCTAGAGATAGAGACAGAAGCAGAAAAATGTGAGTAGGGGTGACAATAAGGGAGCCCCCAACAAAGAATAAAAGAAATAGGCAATCAACAATAGCCCAAACAGCTCAGCCCATACCCAAAGGACTTCCACCTCCACCTTTATGCTGGTCAAAGTGCACTTTTATTCAACCCATATTCATTCAAAGTCAACACCTGTATTCCCACCTGTATTGAACAAGTGTTGAATCTAGCCCAAATCTAGTCTTGTGACTTCAGCATCGCCTGATTCTTCAGCTGTATCACGACGCACTGTTTACTTATTTGGCTATAGCTCCCAAATTCAGTTACATATCTCAGTCTAATGCCATTAAATAGATTGTATTAGTATTTTCATGGATAAAATACTTTATTTAAGTCCAGAATTTGCCCAAATCTCCCACAGCCAACGTCTTGCTGAAGCATTCATTAAGCGCACTCAATTCTGTGACAGCGCCCGCAGAAAGGCTATAACATTACACACTCCGAAATGTGCCAGGCAATATTTGAGTAAGGTTTGTGAGTCACATTAAGTGACATAGTGACCAACCGCCTGGGCCTTTTATTTTATGACTGTTTTATGGCTCTATTTATTTGCAGCAGGTTCTTGGTGGGATAAAATGTTTTCTACTTGTTGCACCATGTCAAGAATTGCTCCCAGATGCAATTTGGCACTAATCATGCTTTTTGCATTGGGGTGTAGTCAGACACAGATCAGGCCAACACAGAGTGTCCTGAAGCAGTGACACTCCTGCTAATGGTTTTGTTGAGTCAAGTAGTGCCTAGTTACACACTATGTAACCATGAGAAAGCAATGCAAAAAAGAAAAGAAAATAGACACCATGATACAATAGAGTGCTAAAGTTGAGGACTCAAGGTGGGTGGGTTGCGCAAAAAAATATATGACAATCTCTATCAATAGACACAGGAATGAATTAAAAAGAAAGAAAGAAGATTTAAATGAGTCTTTTGCTATGGTGGCAGATATCTATAGAGGTAACTCTGTGTTGGAATTTTGTATTAATCTATACTTACAACGAACACTCATATCTTTCTCTCTACTTAACTAGTATACACAAACCACTTGTATCCACATATGCACCACCTACTTTCTGTTATACTCCATACTTACATTGTCTCTTACATTGTTGACTCTGAACTGATATCAGACATTACATCATAGTATCCGCTTTTCTCCACTGTGTTATATTTATGGACTCCTGCAGCCACAGTAGCTAACAGTATAAATACTTAGTAGCTCACTGTCTATACCTCCAGAGCTGCAATAGTACTTGTCGCCTTGCTTGTTTAACAAGTGTCTTCATATTCATTTATTCTCATAGGTTATGGGTCCTGCCCTAGCCTAATCATATCTCATTGTCTAGCTCTCAACATTGTATAACTAGTAGCTCACAACACTACAGCTCAAGGCATAGATTGCCAGCACCCAGGGTCAACAACCCCAAACAGATAATCAGATCACAGTCAGGATCTCGAAATCAGTCTAGGAGAGGCAGTCCCAGACCACAGCAGTACGTCCCACCAGAATGAGATCTTCCCTGTGCATACCAAGCACATGTATACAATTTCAACGACTACATTGATTGTTTTTGGGACCTAGAACACAGAGAATTTTATTGGCACAACAGAAAAGCACATCTTTGTCCAAATCACTATAATTCCATCCCATTACCACCAGAAGCAAACCCAAATCCTTGGGGATGACTCATAAACAGAGGACAAGAACCACTTATCAATGGTCATTGAGAACACATAGCACCACCACCACTGAATCCACTCATACTCCCACCTCCAGGACAGCTAAGACAAGCTGTGCCACAACCTTCCACATCATCAGAACCACAGCCATTGTCATCGTCAGTCCCAGAAGCTCCAGAACAGCTGCTAAAAGGAGACCCATCACCACCTCCATCGATTCCTCCATCATGTCATTCACCAGATCCTGATCCAAATCCAGAACCACATTCTAATCCACCTGACTCACCTGATCCTGATCCATCTGAACCAGACAATACAATTGATTCAGATTCAGACTCAGATGACGACATGTCCAAGGCAACCAAAGCATTCAATAAAGTTATGAAACTTGAGAAGGACAGATGTAATTGGAGAACATGGGTAACAAGAGTACAGAGGGCAGCAGGATCTATTGGATACAATAAGTATCTAACTACAGCACCCACATCAGCAGCAGAAGAACAACAGCAGGATAAAGACCTGTTGAATGGCATGATCAGCACACTACCAGACACTATTTTTAGGCATTACAAGAACAAACCAACATTGAAGGAGTTGTGGAATGCATTGAAACAGGATTATGATGCAAAGGACCCTCTCACTGAAGCCAGCTTGGAAAAGCAACTCTTCTCCCTCACATGTACCAACCCAGCTAAAGTTGGTAAACACCTCAACAACCTCATCGCAATCATGGACAAACTAGCCGAATGTGGAGTCTCTATCCCTGATTTCCACTTCAAATCAGCCATCATCTCTTCCACTCCTGATATGTATCAAGCCATTGTCAAAGTCCTCATCACTGTTTCCAGAGAAGAACCAAATAAGTTAACACTGGGAATGTTGATTGCAGCCATTCACACAGAAGCTCAAGGCAAGAACTTCACTTCTAGCTCCAACAAATCATAAGAATCTGCGAACTACTCCAATGACAACTTCTGAGGCAGAGGGCATCACAGATTCAGAGGAAGAGGAGGCTGAGGAGGATCATCATTCAGAGTTCAGGGAAATTTCAGAGGAAGAGGCTGAGGTGGAGCAGGAGGAAATTGGCAAGGCAACAATCAAACAAGGGAAGAACTGAGCTGTTATAATTGCAAAGGACTTGGTCATTTCTCCAAAAATTGTCCATCTAAGCACATGCAGCATGCTAAGATGATAGGAATTACAGAGAGGACAGAAAGACTGGAGATAATGAGCAACAAAGAAATGGAAAAGAAAGGGATACAGCGAGAATTGCCAGAGAAAAGAACGAAGAAGATAGTGATGAAGGAAGTTGGATGGCTATAGAGATCCCGGAGATCGAAGATTCTATTGAATACCCCACCATTGATTGCTCCAACAGTCGAAGAAGCAGCTTTCAAAGCATTGGAACATACTCCACCAATTCTATTTGACTCTGGATGCTCATCCCATATGTTCCCACTCTGAGACCAATTATAAAACTACCAGACTATTCCCACTTGTCGAATCCAAGCCACTAGATCTGATACATTCACCCTACACATCAAGACAATTGATACAAAGGAAAAACCCCACTTCTTACCTCTTTGCGACACTCTCTACTGTCCAGACATGCCCAACATGCTAGTATCATTGGGTAAATTGGATGACGCAGGATACATCATTCATATCAACAGAGGAATTATGGTTATCTCGAAACAAGGTTGCAGCATCGCTCACATTCCAAAAGGGCATGGGCTTTACCAAATCATTGAGCATGAAAATGCTTATTCTGTCACCGTTCGTACCCTATCCTTATATGAAGCCCATTGCGCTACTGGACACCAGAGTTATCAATACATCGAAACCTTATTTGCAAACAATGCAGTTAAAAGAGTACGTCTTGATCCTAACAGAATGGAGTGGATTGAATGCATTGTATGCATGCGCAGCAAAGGAGCTCATCTCGCTATTCCAAAATTATGTCTTACTCCACATGCTGATAACTTTGGAGACAGGATGCACATGGATGTCTGGGGACCAGCATCAGTCAGAACTATCAATCATCAGGAGTATTCACTCACACTTATTGACGATGCCACATACTGGCTAGAAACCCCTCTACTGCACTCTAAAGATGAATCATTCACCAAATACGTCATCTTCCAGACCACCCTCAAAACTCAATTCAACATTATCATCAAGGAGGAGAATTTCTAGGAGGAGAGTTTACAAAGTATTTGGAAGGAAAAGGAACAGAAAGGAAACTCACAGTTCATGATACACCAGAGCAGAATGGTATTGCAGAAAGAAGTCATCATACACTTCTCAACACTGTCCAAGCTATGCTCATCTCATCAGGTTTACCAAAATCGTTATGGGGCATGGCAATGCTTTATGCAACCTACATCTGGAATTGTACCCCACACAAAGCCATCGACATGAAGACTCCATATGAGAAATGATTCGGAAATATCCCAGACATCTCAGATCTTCACCCATTCAGCTCTATCGTTTACATCAAATGTACTCCAAAACCCAACAAATTGGAAGATCAGGCAATTGAAGGACATTGGTTAGGACAAGAGAAGGAATCCCAGGGTTACTATATCTTTTGGCCAAAGAAGAAATCCATCACTGTCGAATGGAACATATAATTCACTAATCAACCAATCTAACTCCACCTCAGGCAACCCCCCCTGGGGGACCTATTAGGTGGGTTACTACCATGTCATCCTCTCACCTTGTAGCCTACCATTCCTGCCATTTATATGGTAGCTACCTGGTAGTGTCCTGGTAGTAGGTTTTTTGAATTCACTGGTAGCTACCCTTAGGCCATGGTAGTACCATGGTAGCTACCTTCATAGTCACTGGTAGCTACCATGCCCATGTGCATCACTATGTAGCTACCCTGCTTATGCATACCAGATAGACAGCTACCTGGGAGTATAAGGGTAGCTCCCTAGCATGTTGTGGTAGCTACCCCCAGGTATCAAGCTGCTGACTAAGGGGCAGCCTCTTGCCAAAAAAGCACAGATCTTTCTGTGGATCTGTGCTTCCTTTTATGGAAGAGAGTGGACTTTTGTACTCATTGCCTCTGGCAGTGAGTGGGGCCTTAGGGGCATATTTTTCCCATGACTCTGAATTTGATGGGAGGGTGCAGGCAAGCTGTAGGGCCCAGATCCTGCAAATGTAATAGGGGTAGGAGCTGTGGCTGGCTCAGAAAATGCAAAATAAATTCTCAGAGCCAGCAATAAAATGTAGTGTGGGTATCTAAGAGGGTGTATTTTGGGTCACTGAATCCAGATATGCAACCAGAATTTCAATATATGCAGTGGTTATAGAGATATGGCCAAAATACTGTCCAAAATATAGCAGAAGAGCAGGATGGGCACTGGTCATTGCATGCAATCAGCTCTGATCATCATGTAGATTGGTAGGATACTGCTTTTAGACTCTCTAAACCTGGGAATAACATTTATTTTGAAGTTGACTTTGATGTGGAATGGTTAGACTTTGAGCCAGATTTCAGTCCAGCATTGGTTTCTGCATGGGCTTGGCGCAGAGTCACATGAGAAGAGGATGGAGTCGCAGATTTGTACCAGTCCTGGATTCAAGCAAGAGTCAGCTCTATGTCATCCTCATCCTTGTTTGCTAATCTGCGAGACTTCCTCTGTGGGTGCTCCTCATGGTTTTCAGCCTCAGAGTCATGCGTGTCATGCGAATGGTGGCATGAGCAATGCCTCTTGGGCATGTCATGGTGGCAGTCTTGTTTGAAAAAGAATGGAATTAAAGAGTGGAATGAAAAGGAATAGAAGTTAGGAGGTGGTGGTTTACAGAGAAGGAAACTGTCAAACAAATCAGACAACATGTACAAACAAGTGTCACTTTTCCATGCTTCGGATGTGCACAGACCAGCACTGCTAGCATTCTTATATGCACTGATATGCAGGATGACTTTCTCGTGGTAGCAATGTGCAATTTTTTCACGCCACTTCTGAACTTCAGGTCATTAGTGAGAAGAAGCAGGTTGGAGGTTGCCACAGATCGCAAAGGTATCAGGGACTCAGAGCAGGTACCGGGTACAGATTTTGAAAAGATCGCAAGGGTATCAGGGTATCAGAGAGCAGGTACGGGATACAGATTTAGAAACATGCTGACCTGTAAGGCAGACCAGAATAAATTTTTTGTACATAGGTAGTTCAATATTGACACCTGATTGATCACTGTGGCTGACTGCATTTTATGTTGGGTTCCCACACTCTGGTTCAGTGCAAGTCGTTGTTTCCGTGTACCATACTACACTGTGGATATACTACTAAGGTGAAATCTCTTCAGAGTACACAACCTATGTGTATATCTTGGTGTTCAGTTAAAAATCTGATGTTGCTCATAATATTTACATGAAGAAATACCTTATTACCTGATCTGATTTTGCTGGATCCTGAAGTCACCTTTCCCTCATCTTCTCCCTTAGATCTCCACTTTCCATGGTCCTCTGGGGTATATTCTACATAGGAATATTGGTCATCAAGTGAATTACTCAATAGTGCTAGTTCAGGACTACCCCAAATCGTTTTATGTTCTGTTCCCATGCTCTAGTTCAGTGAAAGTTGTTTCCCCCATATTGCAATGCATTAGGGATCTACTACTAAGGTGAAATCTCTTCAGAGTACATAAATTATATGTATATCTTTGTGTTCAGCCAAAAATCTGGAGCTGCTCGTAATATTTAACTTATTACAAATCTCACTGACTCTTTTTATTTTATTCATAGATTTATTTATCAACCCTGCGTGTTGTACAAGCACAGATACATTCAAAAGTATCACACTGTCTCATACATAGCTACCAGTGCCTGAACCCAAAAGCATGCCTTTGGCAACCACCTCTCAGTAGGCAACACAATCCTGATCTCCTTACCCCTCCTGCCAGACCTCAAGGTCTCTGAAGATGGATACCCAATATTTCCCCACTCCTCCTCCAGAATATTGAAACCTGCAGGTAAGATGTTCCTGTCTACCATAGCTCCCAGAACCAAGTCAAACTTCTGCAACTTTTCTGGTGTTGAAAAAGGATTGCTATGTCTGGGAACAGCTGCTGGTGCATGATGGAATTGGGTTCTTATATTCTCAAAGACATGGCCTGTGGCCAATATTTTAGTCTTGCAGACTGTGATTAGAAAGTACTTACTTTTCAGTTCAGTCGATATTTCATTATCATCAGTGTCTGAGTCGATTTCTTCATCTAGCTCACTTTCTGGACCCCCTTCTGAATCCAATTTGTTGTCACTACTCTCAGCTGCACTGGTATCTGCTCCATAATACTGCTCCAGTATCCTTGGATTGACATCAGAGCAATCATCGTAAACACCATTTCTGAGTTGACCTAGATACTGCATATCCTGTGCCATGAAAGTTAGATTGGCTCAAAATAAGGGTACTATTGGCATGAAATTTACTTACATTGGGGCTTTTATCGGATGTGAGTTCCATTCTGAGTGAAACTGCTCAACGTCATCATTGATTTCACCAAGGAAAAGGAGATGAAGCAACCACAGATGACTTTTATTGTCCGGATTCAAATGGTGCATTTCTTCCAGATGATGGAAAAAGGCACGCCACATGCATACAAAGTGCGTGCCAACTTCCAACCACAGCTTTTCAATCCTACTGTTTCATGTTGATCTGAAATGTTCCAGTTAGCGGCAGTGAGTATGAGTGAAATTGTATTGTATTACTTTCCCCAGAGAAGGGACCCACAATTGGGACCTTGCTTCAGGATCATATCAACTGCTACTTCCTTGTTCTCTCCACCTCTGTCACCACACACTCTTGAAGGGTGCTGATACTCCTCTACTGCAGCCTTGAGGCCTTGTTATTTGTGCTAGCATGTAGACCAACAACCTACAATTGTAAGGAATGAATCAGTAAAGAATAAATCAAATCAAAAAAACATACAGTTCTGCAGAAGCCATCAATGATCCCATGTATGACAATGGCCCATCTGATCAATTTATGATGCCCATCAATGTACTATAATGCATTGGGGTGAGACACTTGATATTGACGGCATTGAGTAGTTGTATGCTCTCGTAGCACTGTCCCCAGAGGGTTGACCCATTCAATGGATTCTCTCACCTGTCTCTTCTGGACACAAAGATGATGTTCGCTTTGTAAGTGACCTTGAAGATATCGGACTCCAGCTTGGGGCTGCTCCAATCGATACTGCCGTATGATCTCATCAAGGTTATCATTGGATATATCACTGTAACGTGTTGAGATGTTGTATTCCTTAGTAAATCTTCCAAAGATATTGCAGCCAATTCAACCTTTGTGATGCCACTCTGAGCAGTGAAGGCTTGCTTCAAAGTACATTGATCTATGACCTTCCATGGCTGACCATGCTTTCCAGTTCTTTTGATTGTAACTGATGACACTGAATGTACATTGGCATCCCTACAGCCTTCATTGACAATGGTAAAGATTTCACAAGCTAAGCACTCACTGCTGATTACTTTCATCTGCAACAGTGCACAGGTCATCAAAAAGCTGCACAAACTTCTCTGCCATATTCTTCAGCCAAGACATCAGCTGAGGGTAATCTCAGATGCCATTGCCAAATGCCATGAGTATATGGAATGCTTCTTGAGTCACAGAACCCAAGTGATAAGCCAGCTGCATGCCATCAGCATCATCAGTTTGAAGGGCTTGAGCTGCAGATTCGAAAATCCTTTGCAAGATGCTTTCAGCACTGGTGACATGAGGGGACCATGAAGTGAGATTATAATGAGCAGGAGATGGTAGAGTCAGGATGGTATCCATTGATGTGGGCAAGGACATGGCGCAGTACTTATTAAGTATGTGATAATATATATAGACAGATGTTCCTGATGTGATTGTGAATTCCTGATGCTTATTCCCACCCGCTTCTTAAATCAGTTGCATGACCCAGTGATACAGCTTCTCTCCAAAGATAACCCAGATTTCTCTCATGCATGCTGGGTCACAAAACCCCCAGACTTGTTACAAACTGAACCTTGCCTCCTCCCATTTTACTTTCCAAGATTCCTTGCATGGATCACTCTTCCACTCCTCCCCCAAGCCAGTTAAGATGCCATCCTCATCTCTATGAGACAGCAGACCAGTCTCCTATTGTAACCTTCAGGGTAATACATCCAATCAATTTGTATCAGCTGGTACTGATCGTGCAATACATTGTAGGTTGGCAATCAACTTTTCTGAGGCTCAGTGGGTCTCTTTAGAAAACACTGTTGAATCACACAGTCAAGGTACCCAAAGAAAGTGCTATCCTACTCAAGACTCCTATTCCCAATGGTGCCTCAGGCTCAGAATCCAATCTGATTGTTGTAACTACTTTGACTGAGGAACAATTTGTGAATGTTCTAAGATGGGTCTGGAAAAGGTGCATTCTGATGTGCCAATGCTGTTCAGAATCTCCTGCTCAATGTGTTACCATAGTCCCCATGTACCCCTGGATCTCCCTGGCAATAAGTTGGTGGAGGTACTCACAGCCACTCATTTTCTCATGATGCAATCACTGACACGCTGGCGCATTGAAAAGCTCAAATCTGCAACTCCTGCATTTTCATCAGCCGAGGAGCTTACTCTGAGCTACGAGCTTCCTATATTTGATGACAACTGGCTTGATACCTCTGTTGTAGACATAGTCCGCAGAGGAGTCACAAGTTTTCTGAAAGAAACTCTTGATCGTCTTGATGGAAAGCTAGTTTGGATATCAGCTTCAGCTCATCCACAACTGAAAGAAGAGCAGCAGAGATTTGCATATTCAACCCCTCAGCCAGAACAGGTTGGCTGACCAGATACCTGTGATGTCGAATATCATACACTCATTTGTGAGCCATGTTGGACATGGCTCTGGTGGAATTTTCTTGTCTTTAAACTCCTACATCCTGAGGAACCTCTTCCCATGTCCAAAGTCGAGATCACTGTATTGGGTGTAAGCAGAGGAGAGGATCCAAATGCCCAGATGAAGATTGGATGCAAGGTACATTATATCAAGTTCATTAAAACTCATGGAGCTCTTGGTACAGAAGACAGACTAATTGGCGCATGTGTTGAAGCTGTTAGAGAATATCTAGCTACCGAAATCCATGTACACAAAGGTGAATTTGTGATTCCTCCTCCAGAACATCCAGAGGCTACTGTGTAGATAAGACTTGTTTGTAGCTACATATAGAATTTCTTGAATGTGATTCATCTTCACAGGTCAAAGATACTATATGTTGACAGGTACTACTTATATGTTAACGGGTACCACATATATTCACGGATAGTTTATTTTTTGTGCATATTGAACAGCATACTCGTCTTCTTATTTTGCCCTTAGTGTCATCATTGTCTCTACTTATCCAAGTCTGTTGTTTCACAAAAATTGAGGACATGATCAAAACTTCTTGCTCTCCTCGTAGTATGGGACTGGTACAGGCTACCGCACGCGGGAAGGCCAAGGTTCAATTTCGACTTTTGATTTCGGGGTTATCAATCGGGACCGGGCATCGGCCATTGTACAGTCCCTATGTGACACATCACTAAAACCTACCAACCCATATACCCTGCAAACCACCCCCACTATCTGTGCTCATGGCCCGTCATACTGCCAAAGGATTATACCATTTGTTTCCGGGTTGACCAACCCATATCATGTGCTGTCAGATCCCTGTCATGATGACAGCGAGCTGATCAAGGATGGCGAGGTTGGTCAGGAATGGTGAGGATTATCATGGATGATGTAGCTGGTCAGGGGGTTGTCAGAGGTGGCGAGGCTTATACCAGTTGGTGAAGGATATCCAGAATGGAAGAGAGTACATTGGGTAGATAGGCAGTTCAGTTGTCCTCACACTTTCATTGAACGTCAGAATGAAAGCAAAGACTTGTATTTAGGTACATACATGGACACATATGTAGTATAACAAGCTATGAATAAAGAAACGGCACGTCAACAATGACATCCTCACACTTCAAAACCACACTGACAGGAATGGATACACACCTATCGGTAACGAGTTCAGTGAGAGAGATGAATTGAAGAGAGAACTAAAGGAATACTCACTGACGAAGAGTGAAAAACTATGCAATATCAATGAAGGGGACTTGTAAGACACAGTACTGTCAGGGAAAAGATAAAGAAAGACTCACCAGAAGCTAAAGAAAACGGTGGGGCTGAAAACATGCAATAGAGAACGAAGAGTGACATCAAGAGGTGAATATATGCACATATATGCGTACCAGGCAGTGATATTAAGGTTGTTGAGGGCGGTCTGAGGTGCGAATCGCAATGTCAGAAGGCAGACAAAACGGAACAGAGTGTTTCAGTATACGCACCTCTAGTCGGCACCATACGCACATCTCCTTAGGCCCTACGCTCGTCCGTCACCTGCAAGAGCTGCTTCGTACCTGTTATCCTCTTCAAGACGGGTCAGGAGTCGAGTCTGACCGAGCTGCGTGGACTGATGAAAGTTAGCGAAGTTGCATGCATTGACGCACAAAAAAGCAAGGGCGGACGAAAAGGAAAGGGGGAGAGGAAGAAGGAGAGGTCGTTGTCGTGGTTCGTACCCAAAAAGAAAGAGCTTTGTTGATGACAACATACCATATACTTCAACGGATAACCGCCTCCACGACTATTCCCACTACACTTGCTGTTGACATCTCAAATGGCGAATGGCGAGCTGCAGAAAGTTGATTGGTCAAAAAGGACGAAACCGGTGATCCAAAAGAAAGGTAAGCCTACTACGCGTTTGGACTGAAGGGCGGACACTGGGCGAGTTGTTGAGTGGAGAGAGGAATGAGAGCCAGGTCAGGAGCAGAAGGTAGAAGAAGGGGAACGAGGGCGGAGGAGATGATGGTGGTACAAGTCCCCGACTCCGGACCGAAGGGACAGGAGGAGGGACGTGTCCCACCGATCGATCAACAAATTCGGGTTCTGAAATTTTAAACGGCGATTTCCGCAATGAGGTCATTGCCTTCTTCATGTCTTCGTCTCGCTGCCAATGCTTGCCCATTGTTTTTTTGTTCCAGCGTTGTCTGAGCCTTAACAATGTTTGCCTGCTATAGATCTTCTCCATCTTCATCAGCGTGCTGACCGTAATTTGACTTTAATGCACCCAAAAAGCAATCAGAAGTGTTGGGAGCTCACTTCATCTCCAATTTCCTCGCTGAAAAGCTCGCTCTTGCTGAGAACTCGTCTACAGTTACTTCCTCTGTGCATGAGTATCAATTCAAGTATCAAATAATGGACCGTGAACTTGGTGAGAGCTTCTGTCATGTTCTCGGCGAAAAGTATTATATTTGATGGCTTCCCTCGGTTGCTGTCAATCGCTCAAAGGCTTCAAACATTGGCTAAGGACGCCTGCCGCTGTGGATCTCATAGTCCGTTGTTTTAATTCTCAATCATCTCAATTCTTAGCTGAAGTTGTAATTTCTATTCCAGTGTCTGCCATAACGAAAAGGGATTTGACAGTTTGTACTAGGCTTCCAAGGAAGTTCTAACTCATTATCTGTTGTCTTTTCTCATTTTTTATTGCTCGATTGAGAATGTTATCCGCTCGGACATGCCGCTAGCGCTTCGAATTGGCTATCTACGAGCCTGAGTCACAGTTTCGGATCCAACGAGATTCTCGCTCAACTGTTCTTATTCTGTAGGCCCGAAAGCTGTGTTTCTATGTTTGAAGGTGAAGATCATGTAACCGTGGTTGAAGAAACTATGGCCGGTGTATTTGGCACTGTCATTGATGTCATTTTTTCCCATCCAGAAGTTCATTCCGACTCTGGATGTAAACAAGAAACCTCACAAAACCTAATTCTTGATGCGATTGATTTGTATCGACTGCAGTTTTTGGAGGAAAGAGATTGGTGAACCTGCAACTTGCACTGGCAGGAAGGCTGCTTGCATGAGTGGAAATGTTTTCGGAGCTACGCTGGACCCGAACCTCAACTCAACTGCTGCTGAGTTTGGCAATTGGGCATACAACGGAGTCGGGGACTGGCGCATAAGTTGCGCCGCTAAGAATTGAAGAAAGAAGTCGACGCGTCGACGAGGTGTCGAGCTCGGTTTTGCGGAGTTTAAAAATACGTCATAGTCTGCGCCCCTACGTCATCAACAACGACCAGATGTCCTCAAAGTTCCTCCCAACAACTGCTGCATTTCCACACTCTCTCCCTTATAATTAGTATATACATGGGGTTTTGAAGCTTCTTTCTTTCAAGTGTTCGCTACGCCAGTCCCACAATCTAGTATTTGTATCACCCTCAAAGTCTCAACCCAATCTCAACCACAGCTTAACAACAACAGGCGGATCATTGCATCGGCGCTGACGAAGCAGTATGAACTAGGAGCTTGTCAAGAGTAAGTCATTGCCTAGGTGAACCTATTATCGAATCAGAAGTCCGATTTGTCTGCCGCTTTCTTCCATTTAAACGAGTTACAGGTACGAAGTACGGCAAGTTGAGTGGGATAACAACCTGTAAGTGCAGAAAAATTCTGCAGCCGCAGCAAGAGGTCAGTATTCTCCTTCTCATTAATCTGAGCATATGGCATCTGTTCTCCGCAGATCTGAAACATTGTTTCCGGAAGGATCAACACAGATGGAGGAAACACGAGATTTTCCTGACAAGCTATTGTTGTAACATTGTCTAACAGCATTTTGGAATACAGTCGATTTTCCTACGACGCGTTCCCCTCTCTCCATCATCATTTACCGGTCTAGGCATTGATATGTCTTCCACTTCATGCCGATGCCTTTCATTCAAATTGTCAATGTCTTATCAATGTCCCAGGTAGACATGAACAACTCGCCTAGCAAGACTGCTTTTGAAGATGAGGATAGAGATGGAGGGGACAGATCCAGCGATTAGTGATGCTGAGAGGACTGATGATCTTGACCAGAAAACGGCGACGATGGTAACTACTTGGATTAGAATTTTTTTTGTAGTTCTGTCTTCATTCTTCTCAATGTACCTTTGCCTCAGCTTCAAATTTCACTATTTTCAGCACCAGACCTCATATTATAATTAGACAGGAAAGCCTCTGTCTGACACCATGCTACACTGTGGCTCTCCCAAAGTCTGCAAATATCTTTATGACAGTCAAATGATAGTCCCATGATAAGGTCTCACCATCCTGACAAGACCTGATCACCTCAAAAAAACCTGACATGGTATGATCAGCTCTTGAAATTATGATAACAAATGATAATGGTATGATATACCTGTAGAACTATTACAGGTAGGTATAAGCGTTGGTCAGGTGGAAAATGGGTTGGGCAGTTTTAGTGATGGGCCATCCACTCTCCCGTCGTCCAAGGCGAAGCCGGCATAAACATCTATGTTGAATCTCATTGCCGTTGCGTAGCCCGATGCCAACAGATGAACTTGCGCTCACTTTCCTCTCGGGAAACTTCAGAAGAGGAAGATTCTGATTAATTTAATTTAATGTTACGGACATAAAATACTTATCTGGTGATAGTATTTGATATAACTGATTAAATGGAAACTTGTTCCAAAGATTCTGTCCACTGACATTGGAATGTGCAGCCATCTCTCATCCAATTTGAGAAGCCGAGAAGTAACAGAGAAGTGGTCTCTGAATCCCGCCCAAATGTAGCGCCTTATCATCTTACTACGGTAGGCGTGTGCTGTACCCGTGATGACGGGTCAAGGGTTGCGACAGGGGGAGCTGGTCATAAGCAGAACCTGCAGGATTTGTACACGCAGAAGCATTTTGAGAGAAAACAAAGGGCTGTAGACGGAATTTCATGTCAGTATAGTGCTGGCAACATCAAGATTGAAATAGTAATTATGATTATAGGCCATTTACACCATACGCCGACACGTCTAATAAGTATCCTGTCAAAGGGTCACAGTTGGCGGCGGGTTCAGATATGCTGAGCCGTACCCGATTCAGTCGGCAAATCCCATACCGTGCCGGTATGCCGTTCCCTCACATTTTGGGCATCGTTATCATGCTACGTGCAACGTTGGCCTACATTTGTCCTTTCCCTCGTACATGATAATACATGCTTACATACCAGATACGGAGGAGAGGTGGTCGACGGGATGACGGGACATGTCACACAAAGACTGTATAATACCCGATGCCCGGGCCAGTTTGATAAACCCGAAATCAAAAATCGAAATTGAACCTTGGCCTTCCCGCATACGCTATACAGGCCTTGACTCTCAGACTCTGAAATTTCCAAGATATAGATTTACTGTTATTTTTCTTGAGGAGTACGGGAGAAATACGATTCTCGTCATAGTATAAATACAAACAGACACAAATCAAAATAGAAAATAGAAAAAGTCAGACGAGAATGAACTTGGGATCCAAACCAAAAAGTGTGCTGTGAACCATAATTTATGACTTCCGGTATCAGAGATATTGCCTTTACACAGATGCTCCTGTGCTGGCATCATCTTCAAAAATCGTCATCAGGGTTCGAGTCTGATGTCCGCCATTACCCTCCTTGTCCCTAGCCACAGTATCTTCAACGTTTTCAATACTAATCCCGAGCGCGACTCAGACGATGATGAAGGTTGGTGCAATCCCCTACACAAGCAAGTTACAGATGGATAAGTAGACCAGTAAAATAGACGTACGACAACTTGAGTGAGCATCGGAATCAGATCACCCAGGAAATCGAAAGATAGATAGATTGCCAGGGTAGGTATCAGGACTAGGAGGTACATCATTCCAGACTCAAGACTGGAAGAATTCAAACAGTCAGTGCTATCATCCGATAATGTATGAGTTGTAAATACCATATTGCAAAAGTTCGTCTACTAAGGGAGGTCTTCTGTCTTCCCATGAACCTGGAGACCTCCCGCCCGATCCACCAAATTCGCCCCGCTTGGAACATCAACACGTCAACACCAAGAATATCATTGAGATTGTGAAAGACATAATCATAAAAGGGATAAATAAATTTGTAAACAAGTTCACAGCTAAGAACAAAATCAAAATACTGCTCCCAAGTATCTCCATGCGAAAGAAAGTGTCACTGAAAGAGCGTTTGATGTCAATTGCCATGATTATTATTTTAACTAATGCAAGACCTTGATAAGGATGGTCAATACTAGTTGAAGGTGAAATAAATGATCATTTACTTGCCATTGTTCACCACAGAGATGAATACCGGGAATGCAATGACCCGCTTCTTGAATCCCCATATTTTATAGCATCGTGGATCTAGTGGATATACAAGGGAGATGGGAAGTCAGAACCAGTATTGAATAATCTACCAATATAAAATCTGCTATAGCGCTACGGTGCTAGATCAGCGACAAACTACAAGAATAAAGCAGGATGGTTCTACTTTTCTAGGGTATAGATTCCAAACACAACAGGCCTGTGAATACTTTTTAGGTTGAGGGGGTGTACATGGGGGACTACTTACTCTGATATCTGATACAGGTTATATGAGTCTTCGGCAAACTTGGGATTTGCCAAGTGCTTGACAATCATATTCTCCACTATACTGCTTAAAATGAAGCCCACTGTTGCTAAAGCAAACAAAGAGATGATGCACTCTTTGGATAGTGCCGCTTTTACAGCGCATGAACAGAACTGCATATCCACCTGTAGGATATCTGAGTGACGTTGTTGCAGCGGGTGGAGTCTCTTGGGAACTGCCTACCGTACAAGACATTGGTCAACTATTTAGGAAACTTGTCAATAATGTATGTGCAAGCAGAGGGAATAGAGGATGTCGTACCAATGATGGGACAGAGATACTGTCATAAACGGACCGCAGGAAAGACATTGAAACTTTCCAGGGTGGGGGGCTTGGTGGGCTGTTCTGAGCAAATGGTACCAAGCAGCCTTTTATCAAGAACTACGAGTCACCGGGAGTAAAGATCTTGTTGATCAGTAGATGAACCAATGATGGTCGTACTACCTACTCTGATGGAGAGGGAAAAGTGCAGAATACCCAAGCCCAAGTGCTCTACTTTGAGCAGAAATAGGAGGGAGGGTCAGTAGATATATCTCGTCGATCATTGGAAACAGCATTTCTATATGAAAGACGAACAAAGAAGAAGAGATTTTTAAGAAGCTGTCCGTTGATGTCGCGAGAAGGCAGCAACAATCAAGCTCAAACGCTCGAGAATAGCGGAAGCTGTAAGAAGAGGTTACTACGAACAAGATATATCATATTGAACTGTATATGGCAGATGAACAAAAGATCTGATGGGCCAGTTCAAGTGAGGTAGAACGAGCACGGGGTCTTACAGCGCTGACACTGCCTGTGATACAAAGCAGAGTTATTCGGGTTGAAGGACTCCAAAATTCTGGAACGGTAACCTACAAGACGAGGTGATCAGAGAGCCAAGATTATCATAGAAGTTCAAAAGCTCTGCGTGATGAGGAACAAACTCGGGTTTATTAGTTGTGGCGTAGATGAGTATGGCTTTGTGATGATACAGAACACTGCTCTGTAAACGTGCATTGATTCAATAGACAGTGACTTGGAGAATATCATAGTTTTTGTGACTTGTCATGTGTATTAGCCGCGCCATGATTCGAGAGTCTCCCTGTAAGTATTCCCCACTCCTACTGGCTAGAACTCGCGGAGTTGTACAGGACCTTACCAGAAAAACTAGCTCTTATTCCGGCAGGAACTTGGAGAGTGGGTGCGGCTTTCGGGTCGAAGGAATCCGGGTTACGACCTGCAGAGGGAATCGGCCCTTAAGTTGCAGTTGAGGTCAAGGTCATGTGCTGTTACTACTGCCTTGCTTTCTTTTGCATTGGGTCGTTCCTAACGCTGCCAGTGGGATTATTAGCCTCGGTGAGTATGATTAAAGGGTGCTATTCAAAGGTGCTGACTTGTTCTTTTCGTCCTCGCCAAAAAGCTACAACGGGTGGATGTAGCAGACGGTGCATCCTCCTCAAAATGCAAGCAGTTCTCATCCCCTTATCAAAGCTCTCTCTTGTCGTCCTCTTTTTCAAACTCACCAGATTACCAGGAAGGCAAAGGCGACCACGATTACGCGTACCCTCCTTTTTATTCCTCCACCCTCCCCATACACAAACGCAGATTTAAACGCAAATGGACAACGGCCACGTACCCCTCCACCAACCTTACCCCTCTCTCCGTCGTCCCATAGGCCGTCCTTTGGGTGAAAAGCGTTTTTACCCCCATCAAAGGCTGCGTCCACAGGGAAGCAGGACGGATATCCCTTCCCTCCTACACTAATCTCATCGCCTTCTCTATCGCCTTCACCGCCTACGCTGAGACGCCGTCTATGGCCGTCTGTACTGGTACCTTCCGTATTCATCCTCAAAGCAGCGAGTATTGTAATACGAGATTTTGGTATTTCATGAAGACGGTGCTAGCGACTTCGAATCCCATGCGTGTAGATACTCCGAAACGCATATTTACGACTCCACCAACACTTGAGGTACATTCTTCGGTTGTTTCCATTTTCTTATACCCTGTCGATTATGGCTAAGTTCCGAATGATTCTCATTTCTCTAAGTATCTTTATCATGTCTACTTCTAATGAGTTTCCTCTTCTAACATGTTTTTATGCTACTTAATTAGGTTTTACTTATACTTACATGTCTCACGTCTCTTTCTTACAAGTTACAATTATTCCTTACACGTTTCCATCTTTATTTACGCTCCTGTTTACTTACAATATTTTTCCATAACGTACTTACTGTCTGAAGTATAAGTAGTACATACTCATACTCGAAAATCCAAGTTATTTCCCCACGAACTTCACATCTCAAAGATCCAACCCATCCCAGCCTAAGCCTAGCCAATCCAGCTCTTTCCTTGAAAAGTCCTACTCATCCTCATCAGTTCAATCTCTCACTGTTTCGAATATTCGACGCCGTTCTGCTGTCATTCGATAGATCAGTACCACAACCCTTAGCAGAGTCATTTCTCGGACTTACCTTAGTTCGGGAGTATTTTCACTTGGGTTAATTTCCCTCGTGTCAGTATCAGGTGGATACGTCATCCTGTTGCGATGAATTTCATTATCGGGTAGCAGTGTTCACTGTTCGGAAGAGACGTTGTTGGGCATACGCAGAAGACTTCCGAGTCCCAACAACATGTCTATATCCGTCCCCACTCCCTGTTCCACGTCCACAACGACCTCCTCCCCCTCTTCCGCTTCTTCTACGTCCCGTCAAACCAACCAGTCCCTCCTCCACTTCTCCGCACCCATTACCCTCCTTGTTCCCCTGACCCTGGGACCACTCCTCCCTTCCATTAAACGTTACAACTTACACTGATGGATGTTGGTCAGGAGAAATGAGGGGAGAGGAGTAAGATTGTTTGTTGAGAACAATGTACACGTGCGTCCTCGGACATCCAGATACCCGTCGACATCTGCTTTACCTCTATCTTTTTCCGCTTTACCTCTCTCTATTTGATTTACATTTAGTATATATACTGTACTTTTACCCAGAATAGATTTCAGACTTTTCTACCCAACAATGGCCTTCTAACATTGTTGTTCAGACCAGGATCAGTGAGTGTCTTTTATTTTCTTTCGCGTTTTCTTCAATTTTTCCATGTGGCTGACCTTTTTTACATGCAGCTCTCCTCATATATTCCCTCCCCCTCTCCACATTTTGCCTTCCCCATTCCATCGCATACACATACTATTTTGCTTCCTCTATGAGTCAGGGGGCATCCGCCGCTTCCAACATATACCTTGCTACCTCCAGGCGTCCCATTCCCCAATAGTGCAAAACCAAGCTCTGGACTAACAAGCTGTGGACTCTGGAGCGTGTAAAAGAGTTTTGTTGAGGAGTTTTGAGGGGGTGGTTGGGTACGTTCATTCGTTTCTTTTTGTTTTCGTCGCGATGACGCTTTTGCTTCTTCCTCTTTTCACGTTCCGTTTATGTCCATTCTTGACCTTCTCAGTCCTCATTCAGCTCCAACTCCCGTTCGTCTACTTATAATATCGCCAACACCGAACCAGCACTCAACCCCACTGACACCTCGTCTTCTATTGGCCTAAAGAAAACGTACGCGGATACGGTTTAGGTGGTAAAGGATGTATGTGGGAAGGGTTCGTTAGCAGTGGGTCTTCTACTACTGGAAGCGGGGCCGTGGGTAGTCATGTGGTGCGAGGAAGAATAGTGTACGGACTAGAGGAGATGGTGGGGTATTAGGATTGGTAGCGGTTGCGATTGCGGTTGTTGGCGTAGGAGTCACTGGGTGCAAACACTTGTAAATCCTCTGCTTTACTGAGGTTTTACAAGAGTATTACACCAAGCCAATCAATATGTAAGACTCCTTGTCATACATTAGTATTACAAGAGACAGAAAAAATTAGAACAACCTTGTATGACCATTGTAAGTCATAAAGAAATACCATGGACTTTCAGTGTGACTTGCTGTCACTGTATACCCTTGGTGGATATACTGTGGAATTACACAGGAATTTCAGGGTGACTTTTTGTCACAATATGTCATGTAGTAAGACACATAGGAAATACTGGAGTATTTCAGTGTGACAGATAATCACAGTATGACAAACAGTAAGGCAAGAGAGATTTACAAAGGACTTACAAGGAAGCAAAATCTGCAGGAAATTTACAAAGTGACAATCAAGTCACAGTAATACACTTGTAAGACTAGCTGTATTATGAAGGAATTACAAGAAAGATTTGCTACAAACACTGGTAAATCCTCAGCCTTACTGGAGTATTACAAGAGTATTATGGGGAACCAATCAATATGTAAGTTGGCTTGACTTACAAGTGTATTACAAAATAGACAAAAAATGAGGACTATTCTGAAAGACCATTGTAAGCTGCAAGGACATACCATGGACTTTCAGTGTGAGGCTTTGTCACAGTATAGCATTGAAGAGCATACAGTGGAATTACAAGGTGACCTTTTTGTCACAGTATGTCTTCTTGTAAAACAGAACTGAAATACCAGGGTATTTCAGTGTGAGATAATGTCACAGTAAGACAATTTGTAAACCAAGTAAAATTTACAGAGGACTTACCAGAAGGTAGAACTTGAAAGTCTTGGGTAAGACTGCTCATATTTACACTGAATTTACGGAGGGACAGCTGTGTCACAGTAATACCCTAGAAAGACTTGTGACTTTACAAGGGAATTACAAGATGCAGGTTTTAAAAGTCTATCTCGTAAGTCTCTGGAAAAAACCTGCATGCTAAATGGAGAATATACAGTGTGACAGACTAGTCACAGTAAGACACTTGTAAGTCACAAGACATTACAATGACTTTACTGAAAAGTGACTATTTTGTAAGTCATCATGTATATCCAATGGACTTACTAGAGACTTGTTGGATGGATTTGCAGTGCATGTCAATTAAGTAATACAGAAGGGCTTACTGAAAATTTACAGGATGTAATACAATGAATTCATTCAACCAGGTCAATTAAATGTTGCTAAATATAAATAGACAGCTCAGGCTGGACTGTGTCTGCCTTGTCATCATCGTCTGCTCAGTCTGTTAGGTCTGCCTTGTCTGCCTTGTCTGCCTTGTCTGCCCTGTCTGCGCCATCTGTCTCATCTGCCTCATTTGCTCCATCTGCCTCGTCTGCTCCATCTGGCTCGTCTGCCGCGTCTGCCCTGTCTGGCTCGTCTGCCCCGTCTGCCCTGTCTGGCTCGTCTGCCCCGTCTGCCCTGTCTGGCTCGTCTGCCCCGTCTGCCCCGTCTGCCTCGTCTGCCTTGTCTGCTCCGTCTGCCTCGTCTGCCTTGTCTGCTCCGTCTGCCTCGTCTGCTCTGTCTGCCTTGTCTGCTCCGTCTGCCTCGTCTGCCTCGTCTGCTCCGTCTGCCTCGTCTGCCTGCCCCGTCTGCCTCGTCTGCCTCGTCTGCCCTGTCTGCTCCGTCTTCTCTGTCTGCCTTGTCTGCCTCGTCTGCCCCATCTGCCTCGTCTGCCTTGTCTGCCCTGTCTGCCTTGTCTGCCTCGTTTGCCTTGTCTGCCTTGTCTGCTCGGTCTGCCTCGTCTGCCTCGTCTGCTCGGTCTGCCTCGTCTGCCTCGTCTGCTCGGTCTGCCTCGTCTGCCTCGTCTGCTCGGTCTGCCTCGTCTGCCTCGTCTGCTCGGTCTGCCTCGTCTGCCTCGTCTGCTCGGTCTGCCTCGTCTGCTCGGTCTGCCTCGTCTGCCTCGTCTGCCTCGTCTGCTCGGTCTGCTTCGTCTGCCTCGTCTGCTCCGTCTGCCTCGTCTGCCTCGTCTGCTCCGTCCGCCTCGTCTGCCTCTCGTCTGCCTGCCCCCCTCGTCTGCCTCGTCTGCCTGCCCCCCTCGTCTGCCTCGTCTGCCTGCCCCGTCTGCCTCGTCTGCCTCGTCTGCCTCGTCTGCCTCGTCTGCCTCGTCTGCCTCGTCTGCCTCGTCTGCACCGTCTGCCTCGTCTGCCTCGTCTGCACCGTCTGCCTCGTCTGCCTCGTCTGCCTCGTCTGCCTCGGCTGCCTCATGTGCCCCGTCTGCCTCGTGTGCCTCGTCTGCCTCGTCTGCCTCGTCTGCTTCGTCTGCCTCGTCTGCTCCGTCTGCCTCGTCTGCCTCGTCTGCTCCGTCCGCCTCGTCTGCCTCGTCTGCTCTGTCCGCCTCGTCTGCCTCGTCTGCCTTGTCTGCTCCGTCTGCCTCGTCTGCCTCGTCTGCCTCGTGTGCCTTGTCTGCCTCGTGTGCCTTGTCTGCCTCGTGTGCCTCGTCTGCCTCGTGTGCCTCGTCTGCTCCGTCTGCCTCGTCTGCCTTGTCTGCCCCATCTGCCTTGTCTGCCTTGTCTGCTCTGTCTGCCAGTTTTGGGCTTTTGACAGTAAATTGGGTATAGCTCCTCAGGATTTGATTATATAGTATAATAAACTATATTCCCATGTGTAGAAGGTCCATATGCAGTATCTTACCAGCCCACTTGATGATCAGAGCTGATTTGATGCAATGGCTAGTACCTATCCTGCTCTTTTGGTATATTTTGGACAGTATTTTGGCCATATCTCAATAACCACTGCAGATATTGCATATCTAATTGTATATTCAGATTCAGCAACCCGAAATACACTTTCTTATCTACTTATATCATTTTTCATCGCCGGCTCCAGGAATTTATTTTTCATTTTCTGAGCCAGCCACAGCATATACCCCTAGTCTATTTGCAGATTCGGGGCCCTACTGATCGCCTGCACCTCTCCATCAAATTTTGAGTCGTGGGAAAAATCCGCCACCCGCCCCCTAAGTCCCCGCTCGCTGTCTAGCATGCGTGGGAACAAAACCCGCCACCTACTCCTGCCCTGCTCACTGCTCCATAAGGAAAGGCCTACCAGACCCACCCCAAAGGCCCGCCCATAGGGCCAGCCTGTTTTTTGGCCTATGGAAAGTTTTCCATGGGGATGTATCAGCCAATATGGACATTTGGACATATTGAGCAGACGAGGCAGACGGAGCAGACGGAGCAGACGAGGCAGACAAGGCAGATGAGGCAGACGGGGCAGACAAGGCAGACGGAGCAGATGGGACAGATGGGACAGACAAGGCAGACAAGGCAGACGGAGCAGACGAGGCAGACGAGGCAGACGGAGCAGACGAGGCAGACGAGGCAGACGGGGCAGACGAGGCAGACGGGGCAGACGAGGCAGACGGGGCAGACGAGGCAGACGGGGCAGACGAGGCAGACGAGGCAGACGGGGCAGACGGAGCAGACGGAGCAGACGAGGCAGACGGAGCAAACGAGGCAGACGAGGCAGACGGAGCAGACGAGGCAGATGAGGCAGACGGGGCAGACGAGGCAGACGAGGCAGACGGGGCAGACGGGGCAGACGGGGCAGACGGAGCAGACGAGGCAGATGAGGCAGATGGGGCAGACGAGGCAGACGAGGCAGACGGGGCAGACGGGGCAGACGGGGCAGACGGGGGCAGACGGGGCAGACGGGGCAGACGGGGCAGACGGGGCAGACGGGGCAGACGGGGCAGACGGGGCAGACGGGGCAGACGGGGCAGACGGGGCAGACGGGGCAGACGGGGCAGACGGGGCAGATGGGGCAGACGGAGCAGACGGGGCAGACGAGGCAGACGAGGCAGACGAGGCAGACGAGGCAGACGAGGCAGACGAGGCAGACGAAGCAGACGAGGCAGACGAGGCAGACGGAGCAGACGAGGCAGACGAGGCAGATGGAGCAGACGAGGCAGACGGGGCAGACGAGGCAGACGAGGCAGATGGGGCAGACGAGGCAGACGGGGCAGACGAGGCAGACGAGGCAGCCGGCGCAGACGGCGCAGACGGAGCAGACAGAGCAGACGAGGCAGACGGAGCAAACGAGGCAGACGAGGGAGACAGGGCAGACAAGGCAGACGGAGCAGACAGGACAGACGGGACAGACAAGGCAGACGAGGCAGACAGAGCAGACAAGGCAGACGAGGCAGACAGAGCAGACAAGGCAGACGAGGCAGACGGAGCAGACAAGGCAGACGAGGAAGACGGAGCAGACGAGGCAGACGAGGCAGACGAGGCAGACGGAGCAGACGAGGCAGACGAGGCAGACGAGGCAGACGGAGCAGACGAGGCAGACGAGGCAGACGGAGCAGACAAGGCAGACAAGGCAGACAGAGCAGACGAGGCAGACGGGGCAGAAGGAGCAGACAAGGCAGACAAGGCAGACAAGGCAGACAAGGCAGACAAGGCAGACGAGGCAGACGAGGCGTGCAAACACTTGTAAATCCTCTGCTTTACTGAGGTTTTACAAGAGTATTACACCAAGCCAATCAATATGTAAGACTCCTTGTCATACATTAGTATTACAAGAGACAGAAAAAATTAGAACAACCTTGTATGACCATTGTAAGTCACAAAGAAATACCATGGACTTTCAGTGTGACTTGCTGTCACTGTATCCCCTTGGTGGATATACTGTGGAATTACACAGGAATTTCAGAGTGACTTTTTGTCACAATATGTCATGTAGTAAGACACATAAGAAATACTGGAGTATTTCAGTGTGACAGATAATCACAGTATGACAAACAGTAAGGCAAGAGAGATTTACAAAGAACTTATGAGGAAGCAAAATCTGCAGGAAATTTAGAAAGCGACAATCAAGTCACAGTAATACACTTGTAAGACTAGCTGTATTATGAAGGAATTACGAGAAAGATTTGCTACAAACACTGGTAAATCCTCAGCCTTACTGGAGTATTACAAGAGTATTATGGGGAGCCAATCAATATGTAAGTTGGCTTGACTTACAAGTGTATTACAAAATAGACAAAAAATGAGGACTATTCTGAAAGACCATTGTAAGCTGCAAGGACATACCATGGACTTTCAGTGTGAGGCTTTGTCACAGTATAGCATTGAAGAGCATACAGTGGAATTACAAGGTGACTTTTTTGTCACAGTATGTCTTCTTGTAAAACAGAACTGAAATACCAGGGTATTTCAGTGTGAGATAATGTCACAGTAAGACAATTTGTAAACCAAGTAAGATTTACAGAGGACTTACCAGAAGGTAGAACTTGAAAGTCTTGGGTAAGACTGCTCATATTTACACTGAATTTATGGAGGGACAGCTGTGTCACAGTAATACCCTAGAAAGACTTGTGACTTTACAAGGGAATTACAAGATGCAGGTTTTAAAAGTCTATCTCGTAAGTCTCTGGAAAAAACCTGCATGCTAAATGCAGAGTATACAGTGTGACAGACTAGTCACAGTAAGACACTTGTAAGTCGCAAGACATTACAATGACTTTACTGAAAAGTGACTATTTTGTAAGTCATCATGTATATCCAATGGACTTACAAGAGACTTGTTGGATGGATTTGCAGTGCATGTCAATTAAGTAATACAGAAGGGCTTACTGAAAATTTACAGGATGTAATACAATGAATTCATTCAACCAGGTCAATTAAATGTTGCTAAATGTAAATAAACAGCTCAGGCTGGACTGTGTCTGCCTTGTCATCATTGTCTGCTCAGTCTGTTAGGTCTGCCTTGTCTGCCCTGTCTGCCCCATCTGTTTCATCTGCCTCATTTGCTCCATCTGCCTCGTCTGCTCCATCTGCCTCGTCTGCCCCGTCTGCCCTGTCTGCCTCGTCTGCCCCGTCTGCCCCGTCTGCCTCGCCTGCATTGTCTGCCCCGTCTGCCTTGTTCCGCCTCGTCTGCCTCGTCTGCCTGCCCCCCTCGTCTGCCTCGTCTGCCTGCCCCCCTCGTCTGCCTCGTCTGCCTGCCCCCCTCGTCTGCCTCGTCTGCCTGCCCCGTCTGCCTCGTCTGCCTCGTCTGCCTCGTCTGCCTCGTCTGCCTCGTCTGCCTCGTCTGCCTCGTCTGCCTCGTCTGCCTCGTCTGCCTCGTCTGCCTCGTCTGCCTGCCCCGTCTGCCTCGTCTGCCTCGTCTGCCTCGTCTGCCTCGTCTGCCTCGTCTGCCTCGTCTGCCTCGTCTGCCTCGTCTGCCTCGTCTGCCTCGTCTGCCTCGTCTGCCTCGTCTGCCTCGTCTGCTCCGTCTGCCTCGTCTGCCTCGTCTGCTCCGTCTGCCCCGTCTGCCTCGTCTGCCCCGTCTGCCTCGTCTGCCCCGTCTGCCTCGTCTGCCCCGTCTGCCTCGTCTGCTCCGTCTGCCTTGTCTGCCTTGTCTGCTCTGTCTGCCTTGTCTGCCTTGTCTGCTCCGTCTGCCTCGTCTGCCTCGTCTGCTCCGTCTGCCTCGTCTGCCTCGTCTGCTCCGTCTGCCTCGTCTGCTCCGTCTGCTCCGTCTGCCTCGTCTGCCTCGTCTGCTCCGTCTGCCTCGTCAATGACTTTACTGAAAAGTGACTATTTTGTAAGTCATCATGTATATCCAATGGACTTACAAGAGACTTGTTGGATGGATTTGCAGTGCATGTCAATTAAGTAATACAGAAGGGCTTACTGAAAATTTACAGGATGTAATACAATGAATTCATTCAACCAGGTCAATTAAATGTTGCTAAATATAAATAGACAGCTCAGGCTGGACTGTGTCTGCCTTGTCATCATTGTCTGCTCAGTCTGTTAGGTCTGCCTTGTCTGCCTTTTCTGCCTTGTCTGCCCTGTCTGCCCCATCTGTCTCATCTGCCTCATTTGCTCCATCTGGCTCGTCTGCTCCATCTGGCTCGTCTGCCCCGTCTGCCTCATCTGCGTTGTCTGCCCCGTCTGCCTCGTCTGCGTTGTCTGCGTTGTCTGCCCCGTCTGCCTCGTCTGCTTTGTCTGCTTTGTCTGCTCCGTCTGCCTCGTCTGCCTCGTCTGCTTTGTCTGCCTCGTCTGCTTTGTCTGCTTTGTCTGCTCTGTCTGCCTCGTCTGCCTCGTCTGCTCCGTCTGCCTCGTCTGCCTCGTCTGCCCCGTCTGCTCTGTCTGCCCCGTCTGCCCCGTCTGCCCCGTCTGCTCCGTCTGCGTCGTCTGCCTCGTCTGCCCCGTCTGCCCCGTCTGCTCCGTCTGCCTCGTCTGCCTCGTCTGCCCCGTCTGCCCCGTCTGCTCCGTCTGCCCCGTCTGCCCCGTCTGCCCCGTCTGCCTCGTCTGCCTCGTCTGCCCCGTCTGCCTCGTCTGCCCCGTCTGCCTCATCTGCCTCGTCTGCTCCGTCTGCCTCGTCTGCCTCGTCTGCCCCGTCTGCCTCGTCTGCCTCGTCTGCCCCGTCTGCCTCGTCTGCCTCGTCTGCTCCGTCTGCCTCGTCTGCCTCGTTTGCTCCGTCTGCCTCGTCTGCTCCGTCTGCGCCGTCTGCGCCGGCTGCCTCGTCTGCCTCGTCTGCCCCGTCTGCCTCGTCTGCCCCATCTGCCTCGTCTGCCTCGTCTGCCCCATCTGCCTCGTCTGCCCCATCTGCCTCGTCTGCCTCGTCTGCTCCGTCTGCCTCATCTGCCTCGTCTGCTTCGTCTGCCTCGTCTGCCTCGTCTGCCTCGTCTGCCCCGTCTGCCTCGTCTGCCCCGTCTGCCCCGTCTGCCCCGTCTGCCTCGTCTGCCTCGTCTGCCCCGTCTGCCTCATCTGCCTCGTCTGCTCCGTCTGCTCCGTCTGCCCCGTCTGCCTTGTCTGCCTTGTCTGCCTTGTCTGCCTTGTCTGCTCCGTCTGCCTTGTCTGCCTTGTCTGCTCCGTCTGCCTTGTCTGCCTTGTCTGCTCCGTCTGCCTTGTCTGCCTTGTCTGCTCCGTCTGCCTTGTCTGCCTTGTCTGCTCCGTCTGCCTTGTCTGCCTTGTCTGCCTTGTCTGCCTTGTCTGCCTTGTCTGCCCCATCTGCCTTGTCTGCCTTGTCTGCCTTGTCTGCTCCGTCTGCCTTGTCTGCCTTGTCTGCCTTGTCTGCCTTGTCTGCCTTGTCTGCCTTGTCTGCCTTGTCTGCCTTGTCTGCCTTGTCTGCCTTGTCTGCCCCGTCTGCCCCGTCTGCCTCGTCTGCCTCGTCTGCCTCGTCTGCCTCGTCTGCCTCGTCTGCCTCGTCTGCCTCGTCTGCCTCGTCTGCCTCGTCTGCCTCGTCTGCCTCGTCTGCCTCGTCTGCCTCGTCTGCCTCGTCTGCCTCGTCTGCCTCGTCTGCCTCGTCTGCCTCGTCTGCCTCGTCTGCCTCGTCTGCCTCGTCTGCCTCGTCTGCCTCGTCTGCCTCGTCTGCCTCGTCTGCCTCGTCTGCCTCGTGTGCTCCGTCTGCCCCGTCTGCCCCGTCTGCCCCGTCTGCCCCGTCTGCCTCGTCTGCCTCGTCAGCCCCGTCTGCCTCGTCTGCCTTGTCTGCGCCGTCTGCCTCGTATGCCTCGTCTGCCCCGTCTGCCCCGTCTGCCTCGTCTGCCCCGTCTGCCTCGTCTGCCCCGTCTGCCTCGTCTGCCCCGTCTGCCTCGTCTGCGCCGTCTGCGCTGTCTGCTTCGTCTGCCCCGTCTGCCTCGTCTGCTCCGTCTGCCTTGTCTGCCCCGTCTGCCCCGTCTGCCTTGTCTGCCTTGTCTGCCTTGTCTGCCTTGTCTGCTCCGTCTGCCTTGTCTGCCTTGTCTGCCTCGTCTGCCCCGTCTGCCTCGTCTGCCTCGTCTGCTTCGTCTGCCTCGTCTGCCTCGTCTGCCTCGTCTGCCTCGTCTGCTCCGTCTGCCTTGTCTGCCCCGTCTGCCTTGTCTGCCCCGTCTGCCTTGTCTGCCTTGTCTGCCTCGTCTGCCTTGTCTGCCTTGTCTGCTCTGTCTGCCTTGTCTGCCTTGTCTGCTCCGTCTGCCTCGTCTGCCTCGTCTGCCCCGTCTGCCCCGTCTGCTCCGTCTGCCCCGTCTGCCCCGTCTGCCCCGTCTGCCTCGTCTGCCTTGTCTGCCTCGTCTGCCTTGTCTGCTCCGTCTGCCTTGTCTGCCTCGTCTGCCTTGTCTGCCCCGTCTGCCTCGTCTGCCTCGTCTGCTTCGTCTGCCTCGTCTGCCTCGTCTGCTTCGTCTGCCTCGTCTGCCTCGTCTGCTTCGTCTGCCTCGTCTGCCTCGTCTGCTTCGTCTGCCTCGTCTGCCTCGTCTGCCTCGTCTGCCTCGTCTGCTCCGTCTGCCTTGTCTGCCCAGTCTGCCTTGTCTGCCTTGTCTGCCTTGTCTGCCTTGTCTGCCTCGTCTGCTCTGTCTGCCTTGTCTGCCTCGTCTGCTCCGTCTGCCTCGTCTGCCTCGTCTGCTCCGTCTGCCTTGTCTGCCTTGTCTGCCTTGTCTGCCTTGTCTGCCTTGTCTGCTCCTTCTGCTCCGTCTGCCTCGTCTGCTCTGTCTGCCTCGTCTCCCTTGTCTGCTCCGTCTGCCTTGTCTGCCTCGTCTGCTCCGTCTGCCTTGTCTGCCTTGTCTGCCCCGTCTGCCTTGTCTGCCTTGTCTGTCCCGTCTGTCCCGTCTGCTCCATCTGCCTTGTCTGCCCCGTCTGCCTTGTCTGCCCCGTCTGCCTTGTCTACTCTGTCTCCCTTGTCTGCCTCGTCTGCTTTGTCTGCTCCGTCTGCTTTGTCTGCTCCGTCTGCCTCGTCCGCCTTGTCTATCCGAGGCAGACAGAGCAGACAAGCCAGACGAGGCAGACAAGCCAGACGGAGCAGATGGGGCAGACCAGGCAGACAAGGCAGACAGAGCAGACGGGACAGACCAGGCAGACAGAGCAGACGGGGCAGACCAGGCAGACCAGGCAGACGGAGCAGACCAGGCAGACTGCCTTATCTGCCCCGTCTGCCTCGTCTGTCCCGTCTGCCTCGTCTGCCCCGTCTGCCTCATCTGCTCCGTCTGCCTCGTCTGCCTCGTCTGCTCCGTCTGGCTCGTCTGGCTCGTCTGCTCCGTCCGCCTCGTCTGCCCCGTCTGCCTTGTCTGCCCCGTCTGCCTCGGCTCCGTCTGCCTTGTCTGCCTTGTCTGCCCCGTCTGCCTCGTCTGCCTTGTCTGTCCCGTCTGTCCCGTCTGCTCCGTCTGCCTTGTCTGCCCCGTCTGCCTTGTCTGCCCCGTCTGCCTTGTCTGCTCTGTCTCCCTTGTCTCCCTCGTCTGCTTTGTCTGCTCCGTCTGCTTTGTCTGCTCCGTCTGCCTCGTCCGCCTTGTCTATCCGAGGCAGACAGAGCAGACAAGCCAGACGAGGCAGACAAGCCAGACGGAGCAGATGGGGCAGACCAGGCAGACAGAGCAGACGGGGCAGACCAGGCAGACCAGGCAGACGGAGCAGACCAGGCAGACCAGGCAGACCAGGCAGACCAGGCAGACCAGGCAGACCAGGCAGAGGGGGCAGACCAGGCAGAAGAGGCAGACAGGGCAGACAAGCCAGACAAGCCAGACAGGGCAGACAAGGCAGACAAGGCAGACAAGGCAGACGGAGCAGACAAGGCAGACGAGGCAGACGGGGCAGACGAGGCAGACGGGGCAGATGGGGCAGACGAGGCCGATGGGGCAGACGAGGCAGACGGGACAGACGAGGCAGACGGGGCAGACGAGGCAGACGGGGCAGACGAGGCAGACGGGGCAGACGAGGCAGACGGGGCAGACGAGGCGGACGGAGCAGACGAGCCAGACGAGGCAGACGGAGCAGACGAGGCAGACGAGGCAGACGGAGCAGATGAGGCAGACGGGGCAGACGAGGCAGACGGGACAGACGAGGCAGACGGGGCAGACAAGGCAGACGGGGCAGACAAGGCAGACAAGGCAGACGGAGCAGACAAGGCAGACAAGGCAGACGGAGCAGACAAGGCAGACAAGGCAGACGGAGCAGACAAGGCAGATGAGGCAGACGAGGCAGACGGGGCAGACGAGGCAGACGGGGCAGACAAGGCAGACGGGGCAGACAGGGCAGACGAGGCAGATGGAGCAGACGAGGCAGACGAGGCAGACAGAGCAGACGAGGCAGACGGAGCAGACGAGGCAGACGGGGCAGACAAGGCAGACAAAGCAGACAAGGCAGACGGAGCAGATGAGGCAGACGGGGCAGACGAGGCAGACGGGACAGACGAGGCAGACGGGGCAGACAAGGCAGACGGGGCAGACAAGGCAGACAAGGCAGACGGAGCAGACAAGGCAGACAAGGCAGACGGAGCAGACAAGGCAGACAAGGCAGACGGAGCAGACAAGGCAGACGAGGCAGACGAGGCAGACGGGGCAGACAAGGCAGACGGGGCAGACAAGGCAGACGGGGCAGACAGGGCAGACGAGGCAGACGAGGCAGACAGAGCAGACGAGGCAGACGGAGCAGACGAGGCAGACGGGGCAGACAAGGCAGACAAAGCAGACAAGGCAGACGGAGCAGACAAGGCAGACAAGGCAGACGGAGCAGACAAAGCAGACAAGGCAGACAAGGCAGACAAGGCAGACAAGGCAGACAAGGCAGACAAGGCAGACGAGGCAGACAAGGCAGACAAGGCAGACGAGGCAGACAAGGCAGACCTAACAGACTGAGCAGACAAAGATGACAAGGCAGACACAGTCCCAAGGCAGACAGGGCAGACGAGGCAGACGAGGCAGACCTAACAGACTGAGCAGACAAAGATGACAAGGCAGACACAGTCCCAAGGCAGACAGGGCAGACGTGGCAGATGGAGCAAATGAGGCAGATGAGACAGATGGGGCAGACGGGGCAGACAAGGCAGACAAGGCAGACGTAACAGACTGAGCAGACAAAGATGACAAGGCAGACACAGTCCAGCCTGAGCTGTCTATTTATATTTAGTAACATTTAATTGACCTGGTTGAATGAATTCATTGTATTACATCCTGTAAATTTTCAGTAAGCCCTTCTGTATTAATTAATTGACATGCACTGCAAATCCATCCAACAAGTCTCTTGTAAGTCCATTGGATATACATGATGACTTACAAAATAGTCACTTTTCAGTAAAGTCATTGTAATGTCTTGTGACTTACAAGTGTCTTACTGTGACCAGTCTGTCACACTATATATTCTCCATTTAGCATGCAGGTTTTTTCCAGAGACTTACAAGATAGACTTTTAAAACCTGCATCTTGTAATTCCCTTGTAAAACCACAAGTCTTTCTATGGTATTACTGTGACACACCTGTCCCTCCGTAAATTCAGTGTAAATATGAGCAGTCTTACCCAAGACTTTCAAGTTCTACCTTCTGGTAAGTCCTCTGTAAATTTTACTTGGTTTACAAATTGTCTTACTGTGACATTATCTCACACTGAAATACCCTGGTATTTCAGTTCTGTTTTACAAGAAGACATACTGTGACAAAAAAGTCACCTTGTAATTCCACTGTATGCTCTTCAATGCTATACTGTGACAAAGCCTCACACTGAAAGTCCAAGGTATGTCCTTGCAGCTTACAATGGTCTTTCAGAATAGTCCTCATTTTTTGTCTATTTTGTAATACACTTGTAAGTCAAGCCAACTTACATATTGATTGGTTCCCCATAATACTCTTGTAATACTCCAGTAAGGCTGAGGATTTACCAGTGTTTGTAGCAAATCTTTCTTGTAATTCCTTCATAATACAGCTAGTCTTACAAGTGTATTACTGTGACTTGATTGTCACTTTGTAAATTTCCTGTAGATTTTGCTTCCTTGTAAGTCCTTTGTAAATCTCTCTTGCCTTACTGTTTGTCATACTGTGATTATCTGTCACACTGAAATACTCCAGTATTTCCTATGTGTCTTACTACATGACATATTGTGACAAAAAGTCACCCTGAAATTCCTGTGTAATTCCACAGTATATCCACCAAGGGTATACAGTGACAGCAAGTCACACTGAAAGTCCATGGTATTTCTTTATGACTTACAATGGTCATACAAGGTTGTTCTAATTTTTTCTGTCTCTTGTAATACTAATGTATGACAAGGAGTCTTACATATTGATTGGCTTGGTGTAATACTCTTGTAAAACCTCAGTAAAGCAGAGGATTTACAAGTGTTTGCACCCAGTGAGTGGGAATGGGAGTGAGCGGAGGGATGTAGTAGAACAAGAACAAGAACTAGTGAGGAGGAATGAAGACGGGAAGAATTGACGATGGGGATGCCTGGAGGCTGGAGGCTATGCGGTGGACTTGGATTGCGACCTGGTCAGACAGAACCGGCCCTCAAGCAGTCGGCCATGTGGTGTTACTACTGTCTCTCTCTTTCTTTCGCATTGGGTCGTTTCTAATGCTTCAAGCTGGATTACTAGAGGGGAGCTAGGAGAAAGAATCGAAGGCACTTTGTCTCTTTGGTGAGTCTTCGTTTTGGTTGTGTACTATCGTTGAAGGATGCTATTCCAAGCGCTAACTTGTTCCTTTCGTGTTCTTCAAAAAGCTACCACCGTCTCTCCTTTATCCGCAACTTCACCTAGTACCGACTCTTGAAGCACTAAATACTACGTACCCAACGGATTTCCCTACTACTCAGCCCGCATCAATGGAGAGGCGAAGGTATTGAGTAGATGCGGCCAACGTGAGGGCTGTGGAAGTGTTGGTGGTGAAGTATACATTGAGAGTGGACTGGTTGTGGCGTGTGCTGCGGTGGTGACGAGCAGAAGAGAGTTTGGGTCAGTGGAGAAGGGTTAAGGATGAGGATGGAGATAGAGATGTAGTATTAGGGTTTCGTTTTCGCTGTAGATGGACTGAAGGTAAGTTGTTGATCTTGGAGTTGTACCTCTCTTCATACTGACTGAAAAACCCCCGTTCCTTCCCACCGCACTCTTCTCCTCCCTCAACGATGTTACTCTCTCCACCTACCTTTCCAATCCCAAATGGACAACGTACCCCTCCACCGACGCTACCGTCCTCTCCGTCGTTTCATACGCCGTCTTTTGGCTCAAAAGCCTTTCTACCAGAGGATGGCCCTCCTATACCAGCTCCCGCTACGTCGAGACGCTGTCTATGGCCGTCTTTACTCATACCCCTCGTACTCTTCCTCATAGCACCATATGCCAGGTGGATACGTGATCCTGCTGTGATGGATTTGGTTGTTGGATCACAGGGTACCGAAGACGGGTCGTTGGGCATACGCAAGGGACATCCACTTTTTCCTCAACATGACCAACTCGGATTCATTCTGCTCCTGTCGTTCATTCGGCATGCCTCAATCTTTTTCAGACTCGTTTGTTAATGCCCAAACGAACTGGGGAAAGGTGCCACTGCTTCGCATGGCCAATTACGAGGCCTGTTTAAGTAAAACAGTTTCGTATGCAGTAAAAAATAGATAGAGCCCGATACTGTACCATTTTAATGTAACAGCACCTTTAAATGACCTTGGATTAGAGGTATCCATAGTGATTCAGAGTCTCAGAGAGTGGCTCTTGATGACTTTTGATGGCTGTTGAGGGAAGGTAAACGCGTCTGAACTTGGTGCATCGACAGCGATGGAGGGAGGGCAGGAATGACGTGTCAGTTGAGCGTCAGCTGAAATGGCAGTGTTCGGGCACTTCGGAGTGCTGAGGTGGCGTGTAAAAGTTAGAACCCGTGAGAAAGCTTGATACTCAATTGGGGGGTTGACATAAGTTAACTCGGCCTAAAGGGCCTCGTAATGTGACGTTGTTGAATGAGGTGTTGTACAGGACTTGTAATCCACTGGATGCGGCGGATACGTGTACGAATGGTTTAAGGGATTGGGTTGATGGGATTATGGCGAGTTGCGGGCAAGAGTGAGAGGAGAGAAATGAGATTGTGGTGCAGACGAGGGTTGGTGAGTGGGTTTCTCCTTTCCATATGGGGTAAAGTGCCATCGCTTCGCGTGGCAAGCTACGAGGCCCTCAGATCAGGGGAGGAAGCAAGGAGGAAGACAAGGCGCACCCTGATGCTGCCTACGCTGCCTTGGTTATGTGTTTGTCCGAGGAAGCCGTGAACGACATCATGATGGTCTCGACTCTCGACCGTGATTCCAGATCTATGATCAATGAGCGCTTGCCGAGCGCCAACGAACAGGGGTGGGAGTTTGAACCCATGGAAAAATTTTCGAGGTCAACCTAAGTTAACTGGGGCAAAGGGCCATCGCTTCGCGTGGCAAATTATGAGGCCCTTTCACGTAGTCCAACTCAGGTTATGCAAAAGGGATCGGTGGAAAAGAGGGAAGAAGGGTGTTAAGCAGACTGATTTGGCACTAGTATCACGTTGTGGTTATTGACGTCAACGGTCCTTGGATCTGGTCCAGACTGAGTCTGGACATTCCGGTTGTCGGGGAGGGCAAAGACCGGCTGTGGCAACGAAAAGGGGTGGGAGTTTGAACCCGTGGAAAAGTTTTCGAGGTCGACCTAAGTTAACTCAGCCTAAAGGCCTTGTAACTCAGCCTACAGGCCTCGTAATCCTGCCTTCCGCTCTCCAACACAAACACGTACTGTTATGCTTACTCCATCGCTCAGGGGGCTTCCGCCGCATCCAATATATACATCTATTCCTTACCGCTAGGCGTCCACTTCCCGGATAGTGGAAAACCGAGCTGTGAAGCCTGTGAGAGAGATTTGTTGGGGATTATTAGGAGTTGGTTGGGTATGTGACATTGTTTCATTGAGTTTTCGTCGTGCTGATGTTTTCTTCTTTTATGTATATTTCCCCTCCTTCTCCACGATCTCTTCCACTTCTCAAAATACAACTAGCATCGTTACCGACGCTGACATCGACCCAACACGACCCTGATGATACCTCGCCCGCTGTAGGTCTCAAAAAGACGTATGTGGATGCGGTACAGGTGTAGAGGGGGTATGTGGGGAAGGGTTTATTACTAGTGGGCCCTCTGTTACTGGAAGTGGGGCGGTGGGTAATCATGCCAGTGGGGCGAGGGTATGTGTGTACGAGGAGATGGTGGGGTGTTGAGAGTGGTGTTGGTTGCAGTTGGAATGGTAGAGGTTCAGGTGTCGGCGTAGGATTATGGGCAGGAATGAGCACAGAGCGAGGAGTAGTAGGAGTAAGAAGGAAGATGGTGAGACGGTGCAGATGGCTGGAGGTTGGAGGCTACCCAAGGTAGTGGAAGCTAGGTGGCGGAGGGTTCTGTGTACTGCGTGCGGGATTTAAATTTGGGTTTGGTACAGGCATTGGTACAGGCATGAGGTGGGAGGAGGGAGCGAGAGGAGCAGGCATTGGGTCCCTTGGGGGTCGTTTGTGATTGGTGCTGGTTTATGGGATGGCATGGCCCATGGGTTCATGGGTTCATGAGAGTGATGAAGTTTCGTCTTGCCTGGGGCCTCAGCTAAGGTGGAGGCAGAGCAGTGGAAGAATGCCACTAGAGCAGTAACAGTGGATGGTTTATAGACATTGGAGGTATTGAGGGAGGTCTGAGGTATAGGGCTATGGGTTACAGGTGGTGACGGGTCTACTACGGTTCACAGTCTTCACAGTCCTTGTCATCCCCAACGCCACAGCTACTGATGCTACCAACACCAACGCCGACACGTTGTCTTTCTCTCTCCTTTCGCTGTACTACCACCTCCTACGCACTTCTGTGACATTGACATGTACCCCCAAAGTTTTCTCTCGTTGCCTCGTCTTGTTGCCTCGTCTTGTTGCCTCATCTCGTTGCCTCGTCTCGTTGCCTCGTCTCGTCTCCAACTCTCTCCGAAATCGTTCCCAAGCCGAGTGCTCATCAATACGGTCATAGTCCACAGTCTACCCAACTCCCAGGTTTACTCAAGTTCACTGCTAGCTGCTATCGTGAAACAGGGATACAAGACGACAGTATGGACACACCCTGAGAACGTGTAGGTGGAGGAGAAGGCAAAGGTGAAAGTGTTAGGACACAGGATGAAGGACGTATCAGGAGTTGGCGAAATATGCTGCAAGGGGAAGGAACGTGGAGAGAGTAAGAGGAGTATGAGGGAATGGGGGAAGAGGGGAGGAAATGGATACTGGGGGATTTCTCTCATCCTTTGGGCTGAGCCGTTTTGGCTATCATTGATCACCTATTTCTTTTGTCTTTTGTCGGTGGCTCCCTTATTGTCACCCCTACCCACATTTTTCCGCTTCTGCCTCTACCTCTAGGTTTATACGCTACATGCTTTGTGCTCCATCCATACTCCATCTTTTCCTATTCTTCCCTGACACCATACATATACATACTCGTATAGGTCTATCGCTCGTTTTTTCTCTTGGTCTTGGTCTTGGTCTTTGGAATGTATATATACCGGTTGCTTGCTTTTCCATCTCGTTTCTTTTCTTCTTCTTGGTTGTTTCATTTGGGCTCTGCGTTTTGCGCATGTAAATGAACTATTTTGACCTTACCTTAGCACTCTTTTCTCCTTCTGGGCATCCTTTTATTATCTTGGAACACATCCAAATTCCTTCGTGTTCTTTTGCTTCTTTCTTTGGGATTTGCTGCTTGTCGTCTGGTTACTTCTTTTTTTTTCTTTTGTTCCTTTTGATTTCGCTAGTTACTGACCTTGGTCTGGCTTTATTTTTTTGGGTTTAAGTTCCTCTCGGCATCGTCTTTGTCATTGGTGGAGATTGCTTCACCTTCTACTCTTGCCTACATACATACATATGTAGTCTTATACACATACTTGCATACTATTTTTTTACAAGAGCCTGAGCCCAAGTTGCAGTTCGAGTCCTGCCCGCAATGATCCATCTCCTTTGAGGCGATGATGTACCAATACCCGTATATCAGTGGACAGGAGCCAGGACCCACATCCGTATATTCACAGACTGGGGCCAGGCTGGTGACACGCCGGCAATGTAGGTATATAGCCAGGCCATTCCACCACCTGGAAGCGGCACGTCTCGGCATGACTCCTCCTATTGGGCAGCGGGCGATTAACTGAAATGGGATCCCGATGGGGCGGGAGATCAGGTGGAGCTATTTGATGGGATCTCATTCTCAGACATAAGACCCCACGAGGTCGCGAGGCCATCCAGGGTTGGCAGGTGTTGGTCCGCAGGCATGCTGATATATGTATCTCAGCTCATTACATCACACAAAATGACGTCCAGTTGTAGTTGGAATATAACACAGAGAACTCAAAGAATAGCTAGAAACATTCTAGTAGATTGTATTGCCTTTAGAACTGATCACATATATTCTGACAGGATTATAACTGCAAGAATGATTCCAGTACATAGAAATATTCTACAGGTTGTAACCAGATTCTGAACATTGTAATGGGATTGAAACTGGATTGTAACCAGATTGTAACTAGACCAATCACAACTGAACGAAGCAGTGGCCCATGCCCTTGCTCCCATTTCTTACATTGATATCAATTATAAGCGTCAAGATAATTATATTTATCCACTACTACTACGGACACCAAAGTACTCTAACAATAAGGTAGATATAACAAACAAATGATGAAACAAAATGAGGATTTAAGACAGATAACAGACAAGAAGTCGCCACATTATGCTCATCTTGCATCCTAGGAGGGAAACATAGTACTCCCATACAGCTGCACCACTGTTCTGTCATTCCATATTTTCCCTGATTCATTCATGATCATTGGTTTTTCCAACTCCCTTCTTTACTGCTAACGTGGGCCTTCTAGTAGGTCTCTCCTTTTATCTATGCTTAGTAGACTGTGATGTAGTTTATTTTCTACTGAGCATCTGTATCTCAGGTGTGAGTCTCCAAGTAATAACCAACATCATCGGACCCATTGCTCTGTTAGTGAGTGCTCCTCAGTAGTCAGTACAAATGCGCAATGGGTATGGCTCTTTACATTGGTATTGGTAACTTCAGTGGTGTAATTGTGAATGTGTATCAAGGCTGGGTTCAGGATCTGTAGCATGTAACTTTGGGACTCACTTCTAACCCTCTGGCAATGGTAATCTCTTGCAGTAATATTTTGTTCACAAACTGTACCCTAGATCGTTGTAATACTTACTTTGAAGACTCAGCATTGTAATAGTATTATATTTTGTGGAATTGTTGGGGGAGATTGTAACCTAGTTCTAAAGACATGGAATGGTGCTTTCTGGTTGTGAGCCAGTTGCAACTAATAGAAAGATTTTATGCTCTGGAATGGTTCTACTGGTTATAATGTCTAGAATTATTCTCTTGCTTGCAATCTTTAGAAATATTCTGAATATTGTAACATCATTCCAATCAGATTCTAACAAGATTCTAACACCACAAGATATTGCAACCCCATTATAAGGGGATTCTAATACCCCCCTCATATTATAATGGTGTTCTAATACAATAGAATCATTCTTTTATGTCGGAATACCATTTCAACTAGCCTGGGTGGTTGCAAGATGGTTGTAATAATGTTTCAATATAGACCTAAAGTTCTACTTGGTTGTAACCTTAAGAATGGGATTACAACTGGACGTCATTTTGTGTGATGTTAGGCTGTGTACACTGTATAGTTGTCAGCATATATGTATTATCTCGAATGTTTGATAAGGAGGCACAAACTTCGCAGCTTATGGTCTCAGAACCCGTACGCGATTCTGGAAATCATATATGTATGCGGGGATGACAGTGTCATGAAGAGGTAATCGCTTAGATAGCGATAACGGTGACAGCCAGAAGCTAACAGACAGCAGTAAGTACTGAAACTACAAGGTCTATCAGTAAAAGTGAGACAACTAGTGAAGAGGAGAATGCACACCTGGTCCCAATGACAAAGAGGTCAAAATGGGGAACCAGGTGTCAGAACAGGGTTTATATATGTAAAAGTAAAGGTGTAAAGGAAGCTGTAATCAAAGGTGTAAAGAAAGCTGTAGAAGAAGCTGTATCAGAGAAATGAAAGGTCCGGTGAGTAGCATGTAGAACAAGAGTCATATGGTGTAAAGGTCTGAGGATAGGGAGATAAGAAGAAATAAATAGTACCAAATATAGACGTCATGACATTACCCCCCTCCTACACTTCATCGTCCTCAATGAATCCTAAAGCTTTGTTGCCTCTGGTTGTTTCTTGTGGAATGCAGTGATCTTGTGTTTTGCATTTTTGAGATTTGGAACTGGCTCCCATGAGTTGTGGCTATCATCATACCCTTTCCACTTCACAAGGTATTCCAGTCGCCTCCATCGTATTCTGCTATCCAAAAGGGTGTCCACTTCATATTCAGGCTCGTCCTCCCCTTTGAGGTATACTGGCTCTGGCTCTTCAGGTAAGAGCCCATTCACCAGATTACCCTTGTAGGGGTAGAGTTTGTCAACATGGAATACTGGGTGCAGACGACTAAGGGATTCAGGAAGGTCCAACCGATAGTCCAAGTCTCCAACTTTTTCTGTAATTTCATATGGTCCCAGTTGTCGGTCGCCCAACTTGTCACTTGAAAGTTTCAAGTTGATGTCCTCTGCACTCAGCCAGACATAGTCTCCAACCTTGAACTGATGTCCCTTCTGCTTCCCTCTCTCATATCCTTCTTTCATACACCATTTGGCTAGGTGTAGTGCTGACCCTGCATCTCTCCAAACCTCCCTCAGGATGTTTAGGCAGTCTTCTACATCTGGGATGCCTGTACGATGGCCTACTTGTATGTTGAAAAGAGGAAGGTAGCCATAGGTCACCTCGAAAGGTGCCATACCATGTGCAGAGTGTGTACAAGAGTTCAGAACGAATTCAGCCATAGGGAGGTGTTCCACCCAGTCATCCTGCCTATAATTTGTGTAGAGACATAGATATTTCTCTACTTCCTGGTTGGCTCATTCTGTCTGTCTGTTTGTCTGGGGTCGATAGCCTGAGGAAAGGCTTGACTTGATCCCCAGTCAGTCTAAGAGCGAACACATGGCTTGGGCTGCAAACTGTGGGACACAGTCTGACATGAAATGAAGTGGGAGGCCATGAAGATGGAAGATTTCTCAGTAGTATAGGTGATATTAGAGGTGCAGGGGACGGTATGGACTTGTTTGCCATAGAGATTGGTGCAGACAAGGATTGTGTCATAACCTTGCAAGGATGGTAGCTGTGTAATAAGATCTACTCTGACTTCTTCCCAGAGTCCTAAGGGTATGTCCAGAGGCTGGATTACTGCTTCTTCCTGGCACACTTTTCACACCCGTCCATGTACTTCTCTACAAAAGAGCGAATGGTGGGCCACCAGAAGTGTGGGATTACCAAGTCCAGCATCCCATGTAGCCCTGGGTGCCCTGCTGAAGGTTTGTTGGGGCATTGTTCTACTATTTCCTTCTGTAGTTCTTCATCTGGAGGAACATAGACTCGTCCCTTGTGATATACCAATCTCTTCCACTTGGGTAAACCATTGGCCAGTCATTGTAATCCATCCTTCTTAACACTTCCACTTCTCTTCCCAGTGTCTGCTGAATCCATTCCTCTAGGGGATTGACTAGCATAGCTGCAGCAAGCTTTACAAAGTGCTCTGGTCTGAGTACCGTGGTCTCCAAATTGTCCTCTTGGTTAGTTACTTGGTGGGAGGGAAGGCAGGAGAGAGTGTCTGCTTGGGTATTTGCCTTGCCTGGATGATGGACTAGCCGGAAGTCAAAGCATGATAGCCAGAGGGCCCACCTTGCTTGTGCAGTTCACCAGAACTCTAGATTGGAGTGGTCTGTGATGATCTCAAAGGGCTGTGGTAGTCCTTCCAGATAGCTCTGCCAGTCCTTCAGCACTTCAATGATGGCCAACATTTCCCAGTCATAGATTTTGTAATTCCGTTCAGCTGGCTGCATAGATGCTGAACAGAATGCTACCAGGTGCCAGAGACCATCTTCTATCATCTGCATTAGGGCTCCACCCGCTGCAAAGCCAGAAGCATCTACTTCAACACAGGTAGGGCGGTCCAGTAACCAGAGTGTAAGGATGGGAGTGGATGTGAAGGCTGTTCGAAGGGAGTCAAAAGCTTCCTGTTGGTGAGTTCCCCAGTTAAACAAGATGTCTTTACATGTAAGGTCGTTCAGAGGTCGAGCAGTTTTAGCAAAGTTCTCTATGAATCGTCAGTAGAAATTTGCAAAACCCAGGAATGCCCAAATGTCTCGGACATTGTGGGGAACTGGCCAGTGCCATACTGCTGCTACCTTCACAGGGTCCATACAGACTTGCCCTTCCCAATTTCTCTGGCCTCAGATACAGATCATTCTTCTTTAGCCTTGCTAGCACTTCTCGAACCACCCCCCAATGCTCTCCCAGGGTTCCACTGAAGATCAGAATGTCGTCCAGATAAACTGCTACTTTTCCTGCTGCAATCAGGTCTGAGAAGATGGAGTTCATAAGGCCCTGGAAAGTAGCTGGAGAGTTCATCAACCCAAAGAACATGACAGTAGGTTCAAAAAGCCCTCAGTTGGTGGCAAACGCTGCCTTCCACTCATCTCCTTGTTTGATCCGGACATTGTTATATCCCCAACATACATCAAACTTGGTGAAGTACTTGGCTCCTTGGAGACAGCTGACTATGTCAGTGACAGGGGGAAGAGGGTAGTAGTTCTTAATGATGGTATACTCGTTTAGGCCCATCCTATCTTTCAATTACGGCAGGTCATTGTTGTCAACAGTCTTTACCATATCGTCCACCACTTAGTCTTCAGGGGTTGTTCCTTCCCTAGATTATGGTGTGCCCTTTTGAGTCTCATCTGTTGGATAGCAGTTAGGAAACTGAAAATAGATGGACTACATGTATACATGGATGATTTCTTTGGCTGGGATTTCACTGATAATCTTATCTTCTTTTGAGAAATGCACAGACCAGGCAAACAAGTCCAACTCCCTATTCTTTGAGAGCAGCTCAGTTGTCCATTTGATGACTCAGAACAGGAGCATGGTGAGAGTCTCAAGATCATCAGCTTCTGGCTCGATATCTGGGTGGGATCAATGTCTCTACCGCTTCCATCTATCACTGAGCTCATCAATCAAATTTCCTCCTTTCTCAATACCCCCAGTTGCAAGCCTCCTCTACACTCCTGGTTACGACTAGGTGGTCACATTAACTGGGCTTTCAATGTTCTGCCCTGGGGTCGTCCTGCCCTATCTGAATTCTACCAGAAAATCGGCAGAAAATTGTACATGAATGCTGGAATCTTCATCAATGCTGCTGTCAGACACAATTTAGAATGGTTATGTTCTATTCTTCCCTCAGCTATTGGGATCAGATTTGTTGACGACGGACACTGGAAGGATCACAACGCTGACATGGTTTTCTGGACAGATGCTAGTCTGACAAAAGGCCTTGCCTTCGTCTTCGCCAGCTCAGGGTTCGTATACCCACTACAACCTCCCCCTCCATCTATCTCCATCGACATATTCTTCCTCGAACTCATTGCTATGCTATCTGCCATCCAATATGCTGTGTCTCTCCCCTCTCCTCCAAAGAAAATCCTCATTTGGTCAGACACCCTCAATTCACTCCATACAAGAAATCACATGCACACCTGTGTGCTTCTCACCATAGCAGGATAGACATGTGTGTCCGTCATATTCCAGGTAAAGAGAACATATGCGCTGACCTACTTTCCCGACTTCTCTTTGACGACTTTCGTCGCCAATTCCCAAGCTACCACATCTGCCTCTTCGATCCCCAAGGGATCTCTTGCCAGCGCGCTGGAACGGGTGCTTTTAAAGTGTCTTGGGGGACGCAGTAAGCCTCGTGTCCCCCAGCCCATTCAGTCTCACAAATCTATTGATGAGAGAGTTGAATTTCTCGCCACCAATGCTATAGAAGCCACCACTCTGGGTGCATATGGTACTGGAGCTAGAGACTATGTCACCTTCTGTATTGACCATAGCATATCTCTCGAACCCACTCCCCAAACCCTTGCCCATTATATCACTTACACATCCCAATTTGTCACCTCAGGTCCCGAGTACCTGACAGTTGCTCATCACTTCCTCTGTGATATCTATCCTGACTTTGTCAAGAATTGTTCAGATCCTCTAGTACAAGCAACTATTTCAGGGTCCAAAAAGATCCGTGCTGACCCAGTGAAACAAAAACTTCCTCTATGCCTTGCCCACCTACAAGCCTTTTATGACTGGTACTTGAAGGACCCTACTTACGACAACCTTCTCTTCATCACCATTCTTTCCTGTATTTCCTATGGCTGCCATCACGCTGGGGAATTGGTCGTCTCCAACTCCAAAAGCTCCAAATCAAGACTAGGTTACCAAAAGCTTGTCAAACGTTCCTCCCTCTCATTCTGTCATCATCATGTGCAGTATCACCTACCTTATCATAAAGGTGACCATTTCTATTGGGGCTCAGACATCCTGCTCTCACCAAAGCATGTTGCAGACCCTGTTTCCCTACTCCACTCCTTCGTACAACAACATGATTCGCTCCATGGTGCCAAAGCCCCTCTTTTCCTGAGGTCAGATGGCTCATTACCATCCCGACAATGGTTCAAATCCATCTTCTCACTTCTCAACCAGAAATATGGTGGCCACTCTGTTCGAGCTGGCTGTGCAACATACTATGCCTCCCTTGGACTCTCGGAGACAGTTATTCAAGTGCTAGGATGTTGGTTGTCTGAAGCCTGGAAAATCTATATTTGGAATCACCCCACAATCCATGCCCTGAGACGTAACTGAGCTTATCCTCCTCATTCCCATCTTTTCTCACCGCCTCCAATCCCCCTCACACAACATCTTTAGCTCACCATTATACCCTGCCTCTTTGTCGTCTCACTTAGGAATTTCATTCTTTTTGGGAGTCTTGGACTCCCTGTTTCAGCTATCTCTTCATTATGCATTGTGAGCGTGTTACGAGGCCTCTTAAAGGCCGAGTTAACATATGTCGACCTCGAAAATTTTACCACGACCTCAAACTCCCACCCCTTTTCGTTGCCACAGCTGATCTTTGCCCTTCCCGACAACCAGAATGTCCAGACTCAGTCTGGACCAGATCCAAGGACCGTGACCGTTGACGTCGATAACCACGACGTCATGCTGGCGTGTCAAATTGGTCTGCTTAACACCCTTCTTGAAGTTCTTCCCTCCCACTTCCACCGATGTTTGAATTCCCTCCCTTCTGCAATCTCCATTTGGAAAATCATGGGATAGGGATGTCTTTTCGGATCTATTACTAGGATTGGCATCGAAGAAGGTAAGATTTACAGTAGTGTATTATAACCTTCCTTCCTTTACACATCATCCTGATCCAACCGATAGCATCGCAAGTACAATAAGTATACAAAGCCTTACCAGTGACTTATTCATATCCTGGATCTTCACACTTTGCGACTAAAATATCCTCTTCAGCGTCCTTCTTTCAACATCTGTCTGCAATTGATATCATCCTTCTACCTTTGCAGAGCCTACAGCAGTCTCGTGTCCCACTTGATCTTGCCAAAAATGGCATCAGCACAGGCATCATTACTCGTAGAACTCAAGCTGCGTTGACGTGATCTCTTCGAGTCCCTTTTATACCTACTACAATACATTTTAGAATGTTCTACTTCTACAACTATGTATGAGTAAGTATCTACGAGTATGAGTAAGATAGCTCCAAGAGGTGAGTAAGATATTACTGAGCTCTTGAAGAGTCACTCATGGAATAGTGTCAAAGACACCAGGAAGTTCAACACAGTTCACCTGCATAACCTGAGAAACTAGACTACGTGAAAGGGCCTCGTAACTTGCCACGCGAAGCGATGGCCCTTTGCCCCAGTAATATGTGAAGGCCAAAAAAAGTCTGACCCAATTCAGGCACGGCAGAAATTCCGGAAATGATCAGATATACTCGGCATAGCTCAGATTTCTGCAAATTTGCCGGAAACAGTCGGCGTCGATTTTCACTGGGCCCTAATCTCCATCAGCCATTCAGTTTTTCAAATTGCACGTAGTGCTTAGCACATCGTCTTAACCCTTGTGCAAGGTATATAGGTGGCATTTCTCAATGCCATTCCACTTGGACAGCGCACAACAGCAACTCAGGAGGAGATGAAGTGAAAAAAAAAATTGGACGGAAGTGCCCAGCCTTGAAGTCTGAACTCGGTTAACTCGCATCAAAATCAAAAAAATTGTGCGCTACTGCTGGGCCGGCTACGTGTTATGGACTTTTCATCATGACTACTGAGATTCTTGAAACTCAGATACAACCTTCCTGTACCGTAGGTAGCAGATAAATACTGGGTTGCTTGGTTGATTAGAAAAGTGTTCTTGTCTGGAATCCAGACAGGAAAGACTCTGGATTATATGGGTACCCTATGGAGGAATAGATCTCTCAAGACCCTTTGTTATCTGAAAATACACTTGATCACAATTCACGACAAGGTCCCATGAAAAGGGTGTGGGCCAGCGCCGAGGCGTGGCGAGTACGAGGCCGTAGGTTGCCAGGATGAAATTGATATTGAACTTTTTCTTCACCAACATCAAATGAATACTAGTACATGTAGAATTGGACTGAAAATCTACTTTCTCTTTTCTTTCTTAACTGGGTCGCATAAGAGTATTACAAACTTAAGATTCTCAATGTATCCTCACCCCTACCGGTGATATACCCTTCCAATCCTCAGGAGAACGTCGGAGTACCTGAGTTCTGAAGTGATAGTAAAAAAGACGACACGCACTGTGTACTGAGACCTAGCGCAAATAAGGAATAGCACGGAGTTGGCGGCAATCGCGGGAGGACGGGAACGGGAGCGGGAGACGTTGACCAAACCCATACCAAACCCGTCTCCCGTCACGCGGGGTACGGGATGAGGAATTGTAGGTTAACGTATTGAGTTTGGACTTCAAAATGCGCTGAGAATTGTTTGAATTGGTCAGTAATGGTTCGTTTCCATTAAAAAATAATAAACTGACCGCTTTCTCTCTCAATTCTGGTACGCAGAAGCAAAATACAGATAGGGAATCCAGTACCCCGCGAGAAATGATCTCTTTAACCGTACCCCGTACAGTCTCCCGCTCCCGTGGCGGCGGGGGGTTCAAAAAAAATCCCCGCGGGTCTCCCGTGCTATTCCCTAAGCTGCTGCGCAAAAAGGGACCGTTATCTCGTAGCGAAGGTGTGGGCGGTGTGGAAGGAGAAAGGAAGACGCTGACGCGGTTGTTCGCCTACAGTCTAGCCACGAAGCCGTAAACAAAGCACAAATATACAGGTAAAGAACGGGAATAACCAGGGTACCAAATAGACATAGCCACATGCAGAAACCCAGTGTAAAGAACTCAGCCTCATTCTTCGGCCTCGTAATCTCCACAAACACAACCTCAATGGCAGGTCTGCATGATTAGGTGAGTCTTTGAGTACTTCAATTGGTCTTTGTAAAGTTATCTGAGTAAGGTACATTGTGAAACTGGGGAAAGGTAGTCTCGTGAAACCAGACTGACGATACCCACTATGTGTATGTAGGGGAAAGGTGCCACTGCTTCGCATGGCAAATTACGAGGCCCAAGCTTGAATAATTTTTCTTTTATTAAAGATAGGCATGTACATTTTCGTGTATTAAGTATGCAGAATATGGTGATCATAAGGTGGTCTGCATAGTGGGTAGTAAGGGAGCGCTGAACATGTCGACATAAGAAGTTAACTCGGCCTAAAGGTCTCGTAATTGACAGTGCTTGATGGTGGCTTGACCGTGAGCTTGACTGTGAGCTTGGCTTTGAGCTTGGCTGATGGCTTGGCTTGACAGTGCTTGACAGTGGCTTGACTGTGAGCTTGAAAAACTGGTAGCCCCTTTCTATCTACTCGGCCGTGGTTGTCCTCAAAGTGAGTTAGACTTATGTATATAAGTAAAGCATGTCTCCAGAATTCACAGAGCATCCTTCCTTGCTTGCTTTTGTCAATTTCTCTAGACTCTAAACAGTCACCATGAGACTCATACCATCGAGTTTGGCTCTCCTTATATCTATATCTCTCCTCATAGCCTCTCCTTGTTTGGCTCGTCGAACATGGAACGACACTGGTCGCGGTACAATTGCTTTTGAAGAAAGCTGGGCTACACCAGAGATTATGGGTCCTTTGAGTGCAGTGTGCGTACTTACTTTTTACTACTACGAGTTACTTTTCAATTTGTCTGAGTCTTGACTTACTTTACCGATCACATCACCTCTTTTGAACTTAACAGATACCCGGAACTACTCGCGGATCTCCAGGATGTCCACAATCAGCGTCTTAAGAGGATGGACGAGAATGGGATTGATTTCGTCAGTACTATGATTTACCCACTCGTCTGCTCATTCTTCCTCACTACACCCTCCTCCTCCCCCATCTGTTCTCTCCACCTGCCTCCTCCAGATGATCCTCTCCTGCGCAACACCCTGCATCCAGGCTATCTCCTCTCCCTCTCTCGCAGCAAGCACCGCCAAATCTGTCAACGACGAACTAGCATCTCAAATCTCCAACAATACACTTCGATTTGGTGCCCTAGCCGCTTTGTCGATGCATGATCCAGTCGAAGCTGCCCAAGAGTTGAATAGGACGGTGAAGGAATTGGGGTTCTTGGGTGCGTTGGTGAATGATTATCAACAGGCCGGGGATAATAATGGTTAGTATTATAAGTTGGTCTTCATCATGACCTTCACTTACCCTTACTACGTCACTTTATTACCTGTGTACGCAGAAACCCTGATATTCTACGACAGCCCTCAATTCGACCCATTCTGGAAAATGGTTACGGATCTCGATGTTCCTGTATACTTTCACCCTAGGGTTAATATCCCCCTTGTTTTCAACCTGAGTTATGGCCACGCTCCATTCCTTATCGGCCCATCCCAGGAGTTCCCAGCCACGTTGTCGACCCATGTGTTGGGGTTGTGTACGAATGGGGTGTTTGAGTGAGTAGTACTTGATTTTTGACGATCTTAACTTACCTCTGTTCTCATTCGTACAGTCGCTTCCCCACTTTGAAGGTAATTGTAGGACATATGGGGCAACGTATACCCTCAGATTTGTACCGTATCGATAGTCGTAAGTGCTAAATCCTGATCGATCCGTCAAATATTCTCATCACGCCCTATGCTTTTCCCCTCCCCGTTTCCCCTCTCATATTTGCAATTCTGTCTTCCTCTCCCTCCACCTCCACCACCATTGCCCCCCACCTCTCGCCCCCTTCTTGACAGGCCTCGAATTCCAACGCCGCAACGGCCTCTCGATGAAACAAACTGTCCGATCCTATTATCACACGAATCTTTACTCAACGACTTCAGGGGATTTCGACACTTCCCTCTTGTTGTTTCATAAATCTCAAATTGGTTTAGATAGAATCATGTTTTCAGTAGACTATCCTTTTGAGTCGATCGAGGAAGCGAGTGGGTGGGTTAATAGTTTAGGCGGTGGCAAAGGTAATAACGGGAGTAAGGGGGGAGGGAATGCATTGACGCTGGAGGAGTTGTTGGCTTTGAAGAGAAACACGGCGATTAAGATTTTCAAGTTGAATGATTAGTACGTATTCGTATTCGTAGTCCTCGAGGGGTGATTGCTCGAGGGAGTAGTGAATAATCGTATTTATCTCTATTGGACTCTCGGACAATATTAATACTTGGGGAGAAGAAGCCAGGCCTAGCTGGCAAGGGCGATTACTATTTGAGCAGGTTTTAATCCACAACTACAGTATTTACAATGTTTACAAAATGATATTAATCTGAGCCTGCCTAAGAAATAGACTAAGCAAAGGAACCACTCATACTCCTCTCATTTTTAGACCTCTTCTCTTTTTTTTTTTTGCCAAGATTAGATGTTGAGAAGAGAATTGTCGTAGATTCAGGTATGACGCATTAGCCCTGAGGAAGACGAAGGGATTTCGTTGAGAGGGTAGCTATCTTGATTTCTCTTTTTCTTTCTATGTTTTTATTCACACCCTGGCTAGTGGCAACTTTTTTCCTCGCAAGAGGTTTTTTTAATGTCTCCCCATCAGGCCTTTCTACTGCAGTGTACTGTACATAGAGCTGCTCTTTCGTTACCTTTATCCCCTCACATCTCACACTACCTTCATCCCTTCCCACCCAAATCTCACATTTTGGTATGCGTGGACGGTCTACTTGCACCTAGGTATGTCATCCTCTATACTCTGCGTTTGTACATGCATTACTGACAAGTTTCCTGAGTAGTTGACGTGTTGTATGGTAGGCAGTTGTCAAGAGTTTCGACTTGCTGCAACAATGTCACTCAGATGACTTGCAGGTGGATATGTAGTTCTGTTCGCAACCTGCATGTATATTATGCGTTGTAAAACTGGAACTATCCAAAGAATCGCATCAAGTTGCTATCATGTCTTATTTGCTTTAGCAACAGTGGGCTTCATTTTCGGTAGTGTAGAGGAGAATATGAATGTCAAGCTCGAGAGTGGCATAGATTCCGGATTCCACTCCAACTGGGGAGAGTTGTATCACCTGTACCTGAAATCACAATAAGAACTCCCCTATGCACACCCCTCGAACTAAAAACTATTCACAGTACTGTTGTATTTGGAATCTATACGCTGGCAAAGTAAACCCAGCCCCCTTCACTTTTGCAATTCATAGCTAATCCAAGCACCTCAGCGCTATTGCAGATTTTGTTTTGGTAGATCCAAGTACCGAAAACGTTCAAGATACTGTAGCTAGGGACAAGGAGGTGAATGGCAGACAGCAGATTCGGACCCTGTTAACGATCTTTGAAGACGATGCCAGTACAAGAGCGTCCGTGTGAAGGCAGTATCTCTGATACTGGTAAACATGAATTATGGTTCACGGTAGACTTTTCCGGTTTGGATCCCAAGTTCGTTGTCATCTGGCGTTCGCGATTTTCTAGTTTGATTTTTGAGTTTGTTTGAAGTATTTATATGACGAGAACCGCAGTTCTCCCGTAGTCCTCAAGAACAATTGTTGGAAATTTGACAGTCTGCGAGTCAAGACTTGTACCAGTAAGTTTGATCGTGTCCTGAATTGGCACTCGGTAAGCGAATAAACGGGTTCAAGATACTGTGGCTAAGGATAAGGAGGTTAATGGCGGGCAGCAGACCTGTTAACAATCGCGAGAGCGTCCGTGTGTGAAGGCAGTATCTCTGATACTGGAACACACATGAATTATGGTTCACGGTACACTTTTCCGGTTTGGGTCCCAAGTTGTCGTCTGGCTTTCACGATTCTTTAGTTTGATCTGAGTCTGTAGTACTTATATGACGAGAACAGCAGTTCTCCTGTACTCAAGAACAGATTTTGGAAATTTGACAGTCTGCGAGCCAATATCTGTACTACTACGACGAGAGTAAAAGCTTTTGATCATATCCTGAATTGGTACTCGGTAGGCGAGTAAGCAAATGAACGAATGTAAGTAGGATAAGGAACCACTAATGACAACAGACTCGGATGAGTACAGACGATGATGATGAGGACAAAGTGAGAGAACGAGGCACGCATAGAGAGGAAAAGACGAAGGCGATGGCGGACAGGACGAGGACCCAGACGAGGACCCAGACTCGGGCTCTTTTGCAAAAAAAAACAGTATGCAAGGATGTATAAGACTACGTAGGCATGTCTGTATGTCTGTATGCAGGAATTGAAGGTGAGGCAATCCCCACCAACGACGAGGACGATGCCAAGAGGAACGCCAGACAAAGATGAGTAGCGATCAGACGACGAGCAAATCCCAAAGAGAGAAGAAAAAAAACAGGAAGGAATTCGGATGTGTTCCAAAATAATAAAAGAATGCCAAGAAGAAACGAGTGATCAGGTAAGGTAAAAATGGTTCATTTACATGCGCAAAACACAGAGCCCAAACGAAACAACCAAGAAGAAAAAGACACAAGGTGGAAAAGTAAACAACCGGTATATACATTCATTCCAAAGACCAATCCAAAGATTCGACCAAGACCAAGAAAAAAAAGAGAAATGAGCAATAGACATACGCGAGTATATGTATGGCGTCAGGGAAGAAAGAGAGAAGATGGAGTCATGGACAGAGCACGAAGCAAGAAGCATGTAGCGTATAAACCTAGAGGTAGCAGCAGAAAATGCGAGTGGGAATGGGGACAAAAAAAAATAGGCGATAGACGGACGGCCAAAAGGGCTCAACCAGGTGAAGAGTCAAGACGACCAGTCACCAAATGTCATGAACTAAAGACCCGTCTCGAGAAGGAACGAGGCTGGGGAGCGTAACGGGAGACTGCTGAGAACTGGGGGAGGGTATCAGAGATGGATGGCAACGACGGTGGTAACCACAGCACAACGGCACCGATACTAGAAGCAATAGTAACGACTGACCCAGGTGTACATGCTCCCTATCTCTGCCCTCCTTCCTCCCTTTCCTTCTCTTCTTTGCGTAGACGTCAACCGCTTAATACCCATACCAAAAGGACGAATAAAATCTCTCCTAAAAATTTCACCTTCACCTTCACCTCCTCAGGATGTACCCATACCGTCGTCTTGTATCCCTCTTTCACAATAGCAGACTAGCACCAAACTCGAGTAAACCTGGGAGTCGGGTAGACTGTAGACTGAGGACTATGACTGTATCGATGACCACTCGGCCAGGGGACGATTTCGGAAAAGATAGAAAGAGAGCTGGAGTCGGAAAGAAGATGAGACGAGACAACAAGAGAAGGCTTTGGGGGTACAAGCTCACTCTCGCTCTCCCAATGGGCTTGTGGTGAGATGGAGATGGAAAGGGGCGGGGAAAACGGTCGGTAAAAGCCAATCGACTACTAGTTGTTGTCAGTGTCGTGTCATACACGGTACATGTCGACGTCGCAGAGGTGCGTGGGAGGTGATTACAGCGAGAGGAGAAAGATGAAGAGTTGGTGTCGGTGTCGGTAGCGTCGGTAGCCGTGGCGTTGGCAATGACGAGGACTGAACCACAATAGACCCGTCACCACCTGTAACCATAGCCCTATACCTCCCTCGCAACGTCCAGAAACCATCCGCCGTTCCAGTGGGATTGTTCCATGTACGATCCACCTCCACCTCCTCTTGTACAGTCCACCATCCATCCCTCCAATGGCTACGGCTATCGTCGTTGAGGGAGACGGAGACATGGCTGAAGACGAAGACGAAGGTATCGGCATATATATATACGCCTTCCAAAGCTAGAGCAGGCGCCGTAGCTGTAGCCTTAGCCTTAGCCCCAGCCAAGACGAAGCTTCGTCGCCCACATCAACGCATCACCCCATCCCGTCCCATCAACGAACGCCAAACGTCAACGATCCCCGGGGGACCCAATGGTCCAATGTTTGTCCCTCTCTCTCGCTCCACACTCCTCCCCTCGTGTCCGTTTCAGTGCTCGTACCAACCCCAACCCTGATGCCAATGAAAACAAGTCGAAATCCCGAATCCCGCACCAAATCCCCAAATACAAATCCAGATCCAAAATCCAAAATCCGGCACGCAATCCACATCCACAGAACCCTCCACCATCTAGCCTCCAGCCTCCAGGCATCCCCACCATCTCTCCATCTCCCGTCTCCCATCTTCCTTCCTCCTCCTACTCCTACGCCTCCTTTTTGCTTATTCTCATTTCAGCACACCCCCATCCCCCATCCCACCCCTCCTACGCCAACTGAACTGCCACTCCAGCCGCAGCTGCAACCAACCCCAAACCCAACACCCCACCATCGCCTCTAACCCAAACATTATTCTTCCTCGCCCCACTCGCATGACGAGCCACTACTAACAAACCCCTCCCCACATACACCCTCTACCACCTGAACCGCATCCGCATACGTCTTTTTGAGACCAACAGCAGGAGAAGTATCGTCGGGGTCGAGTGTTGGGTCAGTATCGGCGTCAGTAACGAAGTTAGTTGTCTTTTGAGAAGTCGTTGAGAAGGAGGCGGAATCTACACACACGTAAAGCATTAGCGCGATGAAACAAAACCAAAAACACGCAACGTACCCAACCAATTCCCAAAACTCCCCAACAAATCTCTCGCACACGGTCGTAGAAAGGTTTAGTGGGAGGCACGATTGGTCCCAGGGTTGATGGAAGGGGGTGGGTAGTGGGGGTGAAGAGGTGGAAGTGGGGATGGTGGGGACTGGTTGGTTCGATGGGCTTGAGGAGGCAGCGCAGGAGGGAGAGGTGGTATTTCTCTTGTGGATACCCAACAACGACCTGTCTTTGGAACCCACAACTAAATCCATCACAACGGGATGACGTATCCAGCTGGTACACGCTGCTATGAGGAAGAGTACGAAGGATATGAGTAAGGACGGCCATCGACGGCGTCTCGGCGTAGGAGAGAACGAATACCCATGCGTTGGTGGGGGGTCCATTACCCATTCAGGGTCTGAATGGCGGAGAGAGTAACATCGTCGAAGGAGGAGAAGAGTATCTACTAGCTCGCTGCTAATAATCCAACTGGCAGCGCTAGGAACGACCCAATCCGAAAGAGAAAGAACAAAGACAGTAACAGCACATGACCGTGACCTCAACTGCAACTTGAGGGCTGGTTCGGTCTCCAACCGCTTTAGGATTCTCGGAGGACACCAAACCGTAATACGACCGTGCCAGCCGTATATGGTACGGTCTAATACGGGTATAACCGTAGCATAACCGTACCGTCTCAACCAACCCAGACCTTGGCGACGGTACGGATACGGACCGTATTTACGGTACCCGTAATGCGTACATGTACGGGACGGTTGAGAGCCCTAGGCAGGATTGGAAGACCGTCTGTGCAGAAGACGCGCACCTAGCGTCTCTGTCCCAGATGGCTACTACAATTTTAGACAAGGCTTCCGCCATGTTATATTCCAGAAGAAACAACCCGGATGCCAAAGTCAACAATCTCAACTACTTGACTTTTGCCGTCGAAAGAGAAGATGATCTCAACACAGAATCTACTAGTATGGTTAACTCATGGTTCTGCAAGTTTAGGTCTGCCCTCATCTCGGTTGCACACTCTTCCCTGGCATCGTTCTATGCATCAGGTTTTTCCACACTGTCTGTCTTAGACAGACTGTAACAAGTGTTCGTATCGTTCGCTCGCTGATATATGCTTGAGTAGGAGATGTACATTGATTCTTCCAATGGTAAATACACGTAGTTAGAATGTAAAAGGCCAGTCCTGTTTTGAAAAAACTCGGAGGATACTTCTGAACGCATTGTCAAGGCCTGAACTTTATATAAGGTCTCTGCCTTTTCCTATTCCCCTCTTCAAGCTCAAGTCTTGACCCTACTCACCATCAACGGCATCTCAGGCTTCGCCACACCATCTTTTATGCTAGGCGCCACTACATGATTCATTCGCCAAAACACGTCCTTGTTTGAGGGTTCAAACTTGAATTTTGCAATCAACATAGACAGAACCGCCTCTGAGGGTATTAGAGCATAGCTCATTAGCAATTGTATAGCATCAGCTTTCCTGTACTCACTCATTTCAAGCTGAGAGAACTTGAATCCACTGAATAGACGATGCATAGAATATTAGTGAGGGTTGCAGTTGCGACCAATACAGAAAAATCGCGGCACTTACATGCATGATCTTCCTCCAGCACCAAAGGTCATTCTAATGAAGCAGCCAACGCATCATAAACAGTCGAATCATAGGATCCAAGCACACTCACAAATGCGAATAGACCCCGGGTATATGCGCCTCAACAACCTCTTTCGGCATGGGTTCGAGCCACCTCTCGGGCCTCCACTCAAGTACATCCAGTCCCCACATCACCGGATTCCTGTTCGCATTCAGAATAGAAACCGCGACTCCAGTGTTCTTGGGGATATGTAACTCGGAAATGGCAGTTCCATCGAGACCGACGATAGGTTTTGAGAGCGGGATGACAGTGTCTTGAACGGCGCTGAAAAAAGAGTAAAGTTGTGGAAAGTGAGCGCTAATGTGTCTCAGCGACGATACAATAAAGTTAGGACATACTGCCGAAACACATTGCAGACGGGAGGGTATCTGGCAAAAATAGTTAGTGGGATGTCTAAGTTGTTTCGTAGTAAAGCAGGCCTGACACGCACAGGCGGAGAGTCTCTCTGCAAATAGCGTCCAGATAAGGCAGGGAAACCAATTGATCATAGGGAATATCCTTATTGTCACGTCGAGCATCAAGGATTTCCTGCCGAAGTTTATCTTGTACGTGTGGCCGACTTGATATAAGGTGGAGAATACGAGCCAGAGCACTCTTCAACGATCATGAAAGTGTTACCAACGCGTTGGAAAAGATTTGATAGCATCCTTACCGACGTTGTATCCATGGCCGCAAAGATCAGTAACCTAGAATATTTCAGAGTTTGGTCAGAGCTGAGATGTAGACAAGATAGACCGGGACAGTACTGACGACATCTGTCCCAAGACTTCATCCTCATCCAACTTATTCCCTTTCTCCTCAGTCATATTCAATTTGACTGAAAAACGGCGTTAACTCTCATCGGGACCTCAAAACATTGGATCATCGAGAACTCACTCAAAATACTCATGACGTCTTTTCCCTTCCCAACCTGTCTCTGAACAGCCTCATCCCCTTCCTCCAACGCCCTCATCTTCCCCTCCAAAATCTGCTTTGACAGCGCCCAGGCATAATCTGACATGTCCCTAATCTGATGCCCTCCATTCCAGGGAAGGCTATCCAAAATCCATCTTCGCAATGCAGGAGGACCGAAATTTGCGACCAAATTCGAAAAGTACACTCGGATTAGCCACATTTCGCTACAGCCGGCGATGGCGCTGCCAGTGATAGGGATTGCATGAGAGCATCAATAAGGAGACAAAGAGCTAGAGAAGTAATTATCACACGTACAGAAGCCGTTTGAGCATTCCAGAGTAGGGATGGGCTACGGCTTCATTCGTGAGGTCCTCAAATGAGTAACCCAATCCCGTTTGGCCGATGAGTTCGAGAGCGGTTCGAGACACCCAGGAGAGTATGTCAATCTGCCGGTTTCCGATGTATCAGATGCAAATTTATAATGATAGAGCTACAGTCGAAGCCAAACCTCCTGCGTAGTAGGACCTTCCTTGAACTTGGAAGATAACCCAGTTTCGAGCTAAGTCCGCTTGTCAGTAAGTTGCGATTGCGTTGTTTCGCTGCAATGAGTGGTCTTACCTTTTCCACGACCTCATAGAAGATAGGAACTGAAGTTATATAGGTTTCAGTTGAGTTGACCGCTTGGTAAGTCAAGATCACTGACGCATATCTCTCATATGAGCAATGGAGAAAACAGGGTTTAATGATCTCTTCTGTTTGCGATGGGCTTCACCTGGAAAAATATCAACGTCAGTCTTAATATTCCCACTCAAGACGGCAAAGAAAGGTGTTATGTCGACATACCGGTTATTGCAGATAATCCTCTTCCAAAAATAAGTCGGAGCACGCTGAATCATAGAGCCATTCATCATACAAATAGGATTCCGAGTTGAAAGGGACGAACGTTTTGTCCGATTTTTCATAGTGCTCTTGATCCTAATGTCATTGATCAGTTGGTCAAAAGTCTACCTGAGGAATGAGAAGTCGGCAGCCAACCTTGACAAGGATATGATACATGGCTACAGGATCGTAGACAATGACACTTCTATCCTGAGCAATCATATATTTAGGACAAGGAGGAAGCACGGATTAAACCTGGAGACGCTCACGCCCATTAAGCCATTAAGGCGAACGACAGGACCATCTATGAAGATTTAAACATTGTAAGAAACCGAGTGCGAAAAAGTGTCCACGACCTACAATTTTTCAAAAGGTTTGCATTAAAGTCCCAGGCCTTTTGGTCAGCGTTGAAGGCTTCTCCAAAGTTGCCTGGCGAAGGTTCAGTATTATCATTCAAGTCGATCCAATGAACTGTAATGTTAAGCCCGACTCGCCTTTCCACCAAGACTTTGACTCTGGACCGGGAAGATTGTCCACACCATGACTATGACTGAGCTTTTGTCTGCGCTGATACATGCGTATGACAAAGATCGCAGGAAGTAACAGCACCAGTAAAATCAAAGCAAGGCTGCTCGCCATAGTAGCTCCAAAATGAGGTGTTCAATCAAGGATGCTGATTTAAGATTGGGCTTGTAAGGGAAGAACGAATTCTGACGAAAGTCTGAGGGCCTCTTTATCATAGGTGCGAACCATGGGGAAACGTTAGTCGCCTTATTGAAAAGCGGGGCCGTGAGTTATCCGAAGACTGGCAGATTCACACGCAGAAAATACAAAAATATCCGCTCGGCAGAAAGGCGTACAGAAACATCTTATATCAGTACAATAATGTCATCTATCCGTCGAGCAGAAGACGCGGTGGCGACGTCATTTCAGGCTGCTGACCTGCCAGCGCCAAAGTTAGACTTCTTAAACCTCCGTCATGACTGACAGAATATTTGAGGCTGATCATGAGAACAATGTTTGTGGATATCGATGTAAATGTGACGGCAGTGACTGGCGCCGCACTGAAGACTATCTGTACGGTGTCAAAATAGGCATCAACTGAAGGTTGGCGCACCTTTCACCCAGGTCGAAGCACTAACGAAGGATCAACCCGCACTCGTAAACTTCGCCTGACTAAAGTAGGCCTGCAATCCCGAAGTCTGTCCAGTCGGGGTTTGTCGAAGTAGGTTGTGAGAAGCCAGGCTGTTGCCGTTCTTTCGTCCTCGTATGATCATACTTGGAGATAGTAAACATTCTCACTGACATGGGAATCGGAAGTTGGGGGTCAACTTTCAAGTGCAAAGAAGCGAAGTGAGAACCGTGAGAACCGTGACGCGACTGGGCCTGCAAGATTGACACAGCGCGGGCATAAGAAATCCGCGGGTACCTTCGAATATTCAATACCCTTTGCTTATTATGTAGAATCATTAGTACTCCTCAAACTCCCTACTTATTCATTGATTATTGACTTGATTCTTTTCTGATTATTGACTGATTCTTCGGTTTGAGTATGAATTGACAAATAATGAACATAATGAGAAAATAATCAGACAATAATTGGTAGGTTTGAGACCCCTGGAAAGCAAAAAACACAATAATCAGCAAATAATCACTTCTTTCTGTCTCGCTGTCCTCGGCATGGTCATCAACAGCATTGCGGGATCCGCACATCTCCGAGTCCTGCGCGTGATGTAGATTAGCTCGGGAGTGAACGACGTCACTCCCAAGGTAGTCAGCACATGTAAACCTCGTTATTGTCTTTTTTTTTTCCTAGTCGCTTTCTTGGTCTTGGGTGCGGTAGAGCTGGCAGCGGGTTTACGCGGAGAGATGGATTCGGAGAGGGAGGAGCGACTTTTACGTAGGGAAAAGCACGGGTATACCCGTCGATTTACGAGCATTGAAGGACTTCATGGTGGTGCCATGAGTCTACGATGCTGATCGCTGATGAAAAGGAAATATGAACAGGTGAAAATGGAATAAAATAGGAGAGAGAACGGGAATAACTGGGGTACGGAATAGGCATAGCCGCACACAAAAAGTGAGTGTAAAGAACTCAGCCTCATTTTTCGGCCTTGTAATAATCAAGTACAGGTGTTGATTATTTTCTTGATTATTTTCTGATTATTCCGTTCTCTCATTCATCCAATAATCAGAAAAGAATCAGAAAAGAATCAGAACAATAATCAGGTAATAAGCAGGGGGTTTGAGCACTACTATTGTTGATTAAGCCACTCCCGTTCCTATCACTTGACCCCAACCCAAACTTTGCCTTGCCTGTTACTACCTTGTCAGTTACTAGACCTACTTCCCCACCCACACAATTTGAATGCTGAATGACTTCCGCATTGTCAACGACAATGAGAAAGCCAATGCGGATCTGACGTATGTGCATGCTAAAGCCAACTGAAACTTTGATATCCCCTTCCCCATCCCTCTAACCTAAATCTTGTCGTCACCAAGTCGCCCATGCCTGTGGATATAGCTAGTTCCCCACTGCACCGCACCTATCCCTGACATCCAAACCCTAAGTCTTTCAGCGTTTTCAACACCAAAGACGACCCTGATGACCCCAATGCAGATGACCTTGAAGCACTTGGGGACTCTCGTCATACTCCACTCCTCCACACTTATAGCTTCATTCTTTGGATAGCTTGGTAATTTGGATGTCGACATAGGCAGGGATGAAGGGCAGCTGCAATAGTGAGAGTAGAGTGTGATGACGAAGAGATTGTGAGTGAGGCATGTCAAACTGGAGATGGTGACAGAGAAGCAGTTTCAACAGTGCTAGTCGAATGATGGATTGGAGTGGATTTGGTTGATGTGGTAGGGTGGGGTCTTGTGGAGGGCAGGAACTAGAGTGCTGTCAAAACATGAGGAGATGATTAGGGCATTGAAGGGAGAGGAGGGAGAGGGATGGGGGACTGTGGTGTTTGTTGAGGCTTGGCAGTCAAGGAGGGGCAGCGTAGAGACGGTATAGATGAGGTTTTGAGCTGGCATTGGCAGTGAGAGTTAGCTGGAGACACCGGGGAAGAGGAGCTAATGCAGGAGGGAGTAGACTTGTAGAGGGGAGCAAGGGAGACACTGGTGAGGAAGTTGAAGCATTGGCCAGAAGAGCTAATTGGAAAGAAGATTTAGAGAAAGGAAGGGAAATATATGATGATGACACACCACACCTCTGTGAAGTGTGGATTCCTGGTTCGTAAATGCATTCTAGGTGCATTCCAGGTGCACGACACTTCCACGAAGTGTGGATTCCTTGTTGAATTGGTGAATTAGTAAGCAGCCATCAACATTAGATTAGATGTAGATTAGATAGTAATCTAGTTAGTTACACTTACTATACATCAGTAGTTCTTAGATAAGTAGTCACATGTACTATCTAGAACAGTATATAAGGGCTCGTATATTGCCCTACAAAAATAAGGATTTCCCTTACTGCTCATTAGTCTTAACCTCTAAACAAACCGCTCTAACAAGCACTTTTACATCCCCAGGTAAGTATGCAGTTGCCGCTACGTATATAGAACATAGCCTGCTCAACAGGTTATGGGCCCCACAAGCCCTGGACATCGCGCCATCACTGGCAGCAAGTCCTAGACTGCGTAATACCTGGTAGCGCCCCTGCAGCTGCTTGAACATCGCCCTCCAAGGCAGAAGTTCTTTACATGTGCCTTCATGGCTGCTGTATGTGCTCAGTAGCGCCTACATGGCTGCAAGCTGGTATAATGCACACCGGGATTAATCACTGTCATAAGTGTGCTAGCCACAGCTTTTCATTTATTTTCATGGCGCATCCTTAACACTGCCGTTTATCTTGCATATAGGATGTTATGCTGACAGTTCGATGATATCCCCAGATCACATTTGAAATGTCTTCCGGATCAAGCTTTATGTCCACAGTTCCAGAACTCACTGGACCGAACTATACCATTTGGGCCAGCAAGTCCAAATCTTGGCTCCAATCTCAGGGCATCGCTTATGTCCTCAATACCCTCAAACCTGGAGAAATCCAAATCATTGGATCCACATCTCCTGTACCAGCTCCTCCTGCAGCTCCCACCAAAACTACTGGTGGCACTACTGCTGCCGCCACCGCAGCTGCTGCTGCTGCTGCCACTGCAGATGAAGAAGATTCTGACGCTGGAAGTGGAGTACCTTCCCCTCACTTCATTGCTGCCGGTAGTGGTAGTGTTGCTGATTGGGAAAAAGATAACGACAAAGCCATGGGTGTCATCAAACTCCGTGTCGCTCAAGCCATTGGTGCCAAAATCGAAAATATTACCACCGCTAGAGTTATGTGGGACACACTCAAAGATCTCTATGGTAGGCCTGGAGCTGCTGAAATCTTTCAGAACTTCAAACGGGCTATGAACGTCGAGATCCCACGTAACGCTCATCCCAGTGCTACAATTGATCTCATCAAAATGTACCTAACCCGTATCACCGAGATCCCCATGTATCTCCAATACATGATCGTTGTCAACAAACTCCCTTCTGACATTTATGCCTACATCATTAACAAAATCACTCAGGATGACATTGATGATTTTGAACACGAGACACTCGATAATCTCCGAACACATGTCGTTAACACTTGGGAAGCTCGTGGCGGAAAGAAACCTCAATCCACCAACACTACCAAAATCACGGCAATCAAATGCAAAGGCAAACCTCCTGTCTTCAAGGAACAGCAGCAGCAGCACCATAAAAGCAGCAGCAGCACTTGGAGAGGCAAAGGCCGAGGACGTGGCAACTGGCGAGGCCACAGAAAATGCGCTGGCAAACAAACATGTCAGAAGCAACAAGCTCAGAGCATGGGTCCTATTAAGTTAGGACACTCACACGTCATACATGCGGCAAAGTTCTCAAAGGAAACTCTGACCATCACGGTCATGGAACCCTCTACCAAAGATGTGCGTAAACCCTTCTTTAGCGAGACGGTAAAGCCTCTTGACAGATTTTTCTCATCTGTCCAGAATGCCTTTAAAACCACTCGTAACAACAGGATTAAGCCAACTGGTGAGCTCCTCAAAGACCTTGAACTAGCACACATGTCTCATTCCGAAGCCTCTACCTCTCTCCCTCGTTCCTCTATCATCTCCGATGGTCGTTCTTTCATGGAACGATACTATTGGCAAAACCTCGTCGCCCCCTATCCTCCCGGTTACACTTTCTCTCACACCGACTCCAATCCCGAACATGATGACGACCACTGGTTCGCCATTTGTGATAACAAACCTGTCTCTGACGGTTGGGGTGCCACCAACTGGGGTACTCCACAGCAAGAGGAGGCGTGGAACAACTTCGGGTGGAAACACAACAAATGTGTGGGAACGGATGATGACGCTGAAATGGCCAATGAACTCGACAGACTGTCGGACAGCCTCGTTTCCAACGCAGGGAGTATGGACTCAGAGGAGTTCGAGAGGGAAAAGGAGGAGTCTACCAAGTGCCTCAGAATGTGGGAGGCCGGTCTTGTCGACATGGGGGATTCCGACAAGGAGAACGTTGACCCCAACCACAAAACACTCAAAGAGCGTCTTCATATGATCACCGACGAGATGACTCAAAGGTGGTATTCGGGGGAGTTCGACAGGGAGTACAATGAGGGGCTCGAGGACCTCGATGGGGACCTCGACCAGATGAGCACCTCCAATTCATTGGGGTGGAGCCAAGCGCGGTCAGTTACCCCCTTATTCGAGGAAATCTCCACGTCCCCGCATGCTTCCAACTCGGGTGCTGACGAGGATGCCGACTTGATACTGGACCTCATAACACCACTGTCGAGTTCTCCGGATATGGACGTTATATCCCTCGGGTCTGACTCCGAGGAGGAGATTATTTCTGAGAGTTGGAATGATGGCGGGTACTACAGGTACGCCACACCCTCTTTCTCTTCCATTGTGAATAGAGTATCTGACACATCTCATACAGTGCAGATGATGAGCCCGGTCGCATGTAAAGTACTATCACATGCTTGTAACATATTTATACATACCACTCCTCTGGGCTCTATTTGCCCCTCTATTTATAATGTACCCAATATATTATGTCCCTGTGGGACTTATTATTCATCTTGTGTGAATTGCAAGGGAAAGAATACTCTCATCAACCAGAAACATTATGACAACGCCTGGTTACTCGACTCTGGAGCATCTGCTCATTACACTTTTGACTTAACTGACTTTGTTGAGTCACATAAAGTAGATCCAATCTCCATTCAAACTGCAAATGGAGTTACAAAAACCAACACCGCTGGCACTGGCATCATACAACAGGGATCTCGTTACTTCAAAGTTGCCCCTGTTTACTATATTGCTGATCTAAATCAACGGTTATTGTCACTTGGTACATTCCTACAGTCAGACAGAGTGACAGTCCATGGATCAGACAAAATGATCATGTTGATGAAACATGACAAAATGACAGATGTAAATGGAAATACAATGCATCGACACTGGTTGACATTTACCAAAAGATCACTGGAAGATACCATTTACTATCTTCCTCACACCAAAACTGACGTCGCCTCCATGGGAGACGCTATGATTTACGAAATCAACTTTGACTTAGTGCATCAACGCGCTGGTCACCCTTCTCGTGATGTTCTCAAATATCTTCAAACACATACTGACGGCTGGCCAGAATTCAATATTCCTCAATAATTGGCACATCTCAGGTGTCGATGTTCATAGTGCCTATCTTTATGGCATACTTGAAGAAGAGATCTATATGGAACAACTGGAAGGTTTTATAGAACCTGGAAAAGAACGCAAAGTCATTTGGCTACTTCGCAAGCTGGTCTTGCTTGGTGGAAAGGTCTCGACAAGTCCATGGCAGAACTTGGTTTCAAACGAATCAATTCTGATGCCAGAATCTTCATATATAACCAAAACGGTTACATTGTCATTGCCGTTGTCTACATTGATGATGCCTTATTCTGTGGAGCAGACAAACAGCTAATGCTCAAGTTAAAGGCAAAGTTTATGAAAAAATGGGAATGCAGGGATCTTGGCATGCCAAAGAATTTCTTAGGATGAACATTGTCAGGAAAGGCAGCAAGATTTATCTTGACCAATGTGCCTACCTTGAAAAGGTATTAGAACGATGTGGTATGCAAAACGCGAAAGCTTCTGCTACTCCATTACCTGCAGGATACTATCCTATAAAAAACAAAGCCCCAGTGGACCCAGTACTTCGACAGAAATATCAAACTGTCATCGGGTCTCTTCTTTACATCATGTTAGGAACTCATCCTGACATAGCCTTCGCCATTACCAAAATGGCATAGCACGCTGCAAATCCTTCAGATGATCATCTAACCAAAGCTCTCTGGATTTGCCGTTACCTTTTAGTTACTCGACACTATGCATTAGTGTATGACGGATCCAAGAGAAATATCACTGAATCAGATCCATTAGGAACTGGTCTCACTGCATACACAGACTCTGATTGGGCATCAGACCCAAATGATCATTGATCACATACTGGCTTCTTCCTAACATTAGCCCGTGGTACTTTCTACTGGGCTTCTAGAGCTCAAACCACAGCTGTGTTAAGTTCTACTGAAGCTGAGTATATGGCACTTAGTGACTGTAGTCGCCAAGTCATCTGAATAAAAGCTCTCTTAAAAGAACTTAACATTGAGATGAAAGCTATCAATATCTATGGGGACAATCAAGGATCTATCTTTATCACATCAAATCCTGTTACAGAACAATGTTCAAAACACATTGCTGTCAAATATCACTTTATTCGTGAACATGTAGCAAATGAGAACTTAACATTGAAGTTCATAGAAGGAAGCGATAATCCTGCCGATATGTTTACAAAGAACCTTGGCAAACAAAAATTCGAGAAGTTTAGATCCCAACTAGGACTTCAGTTTTATACTAGTTAAAGCCTCGATATAAAATATTATAGAACCTTGGTACAATGTATCATAGAACTGTGGTATGATGTATCTCAAATAAAAAAGATGAATCTCAGCTGCTTATAGCACCTTTATGCAGCTTAGCAAGGGGGAGTGTTGAATTGGCGAATTAGTAATCAGCCATCAACATTAGATTAGATGTAGATTAGATAGTAATCTAGTTAGTTACGCTTACTATACATCAGTAGTTCCTAGATAAGTAGTCACATATAAGGGCTTGTAGATTGCCCTACAAAAATAAGGATTTCCCTCACTGCTCATCGCTCTTAACCTCTAAACAAACTGCTCTAACAAGCACTTTTACATCCCCAGGTAAGATGCATTCCAGGTGCATTCCAGGTGCATGACACCTCTGCGAAGTGTGGATTCCTGGTTCGTGAATGCATTCTAGGTGCATTGCAGGTCCATGACACCTCCACAAAGTGTGGATTCCTGGTTCATGAATACATTCTAGGTGCATTCCAGGTATATGACATCTCCACGAAGTGTGGATTTCTTGTGCATGAATGCATTCTAGGTGCATTCCAGGTGCATGACACCTTGGCGAAGTGTGGATGCCTGGTTCGTGAATGCATTCTAATTGCATTCAAGGTGCATGACACCTCCACAAAGTGTGGATTCCTTGTGCGTGAATGCATTCTAGGTGTATTCCAGTGGCACAACACCTCCATGAAGTGGGATGAATGCATTCAAGGTGCATTCCAGGTGCATGACACCTCCACAAGGTGTGGATTCCTTGTGTGTGAATGCATTCTAAGTGTATTCCAGGGGCACGACACCTCCATGAAGTGGTGTGAATGCATTCAAGGTGTCATGACAGTATTATTTTCAGGGTATTTTCGTTCATTTTCTGTTTCTTTTCTTCATCAGTCAATGCCTTTTGATCATCGTTTTGATCATCCTTTGCCCTATCTTTTGCTCATCTTTCCTTGATCATCTATCCACAGCTATCATCTTCTCTTTCATCATTTGTTCATCTTTTTATGATACATCTCTTACAGGGACAATAGGCTGTAGTTTGATTGTTCTGAACAGTTCTCTGATTCCTTTCTTTGCTTTACTCAGTTTTTATCTTTCTTTCTCTTCTGTGTATATAAGCTTAGAGTAGTAGCTCCCTAGTCCCCATCTTGACCTCTTCCTCTTGGGACTGGGTGAGCATCTCATGTATTCATTGTCTTCATTCAATATTAACTTTGTCTTGGGACTAGTCTCTCATTGTTATCTGTCTATTGCTGTTCTGTCTATGCCTACTGCTTAGAGCCAAGTGTGTGCTCTTTACCACATTAGGTCAAGATCCCTTGCTGCACTGACAGCCTAGTTAGCAGGTTGTCCTTGCAGAAACTCTGCTACCATGTCTACAGTACCCTCTCAAGCACCATCTCGTGCTTCTCATACTTCTTGTGCTCCCAGTTCTGTCAAGGACAACTACACAGCTTTGATCTAGTCAATCAGAGACATGTCTGCTTTGATCTCGATAGCTATTTTGAAAACAGGGACGAAGGATTCTTTAACTGTCCAAGCCATCCTTGTCCAAACACTTATATCCAGTCCATTCCCCAAGTCCGTTACTATAGTTGGGAAGACAACAACACTTGTATTGACTGCATTGTCCTACCTACCAGTTCAGCTTTTCTTCATCAGCACTTCCGTTACCTACTGCTCCCATCACCTATATCCCATACCCCCATCACTCCATTGTCTCCTATTCCTTCAGATATCAATATGTCTGAACAAGCTGAACAACCCCATTTCAATATGCACTGTGCTGAACAAATTCACCAGGCAGCTACCATTCAGGACATCATAAATGCTCATGGACCTCTCCAAGAGCAGGTCACTACCTTCCTCCAACGCATAAACCAGCAACAATCCTAGCCTCAGGCTCACACAATAAGCCAGAGCTCCAATAAATCCAGCATGGCCAAGCCTGAACCCTTCAAGGGCAAGGCTGTAGATGTCAGGTCTTTCCTGGTGTCTTTCAGGAACTGGGCTGGAGAACAGAGGAATATTGCTGGAAACGAACAACAGATGATCTGATCTGCACTCTCATTCATGCAGGGAGAGGCTGGCATTTGGGCTGCACCATACATCAAAGAAGCAATGGCATATGATGGAACTGAACGAACCACCAACCTGTTTAACGGGACTTGGAGTGTGTTTGTGGAAGCCTTCAAAGCACGATTTGTGTCATTAGATGAACAAGCAGATGCACAAGATGCGATAGAAGGTTTAGTCCAGGGGAAACAGACAGTTGCGAAGTACATTCAGGTGTTCAGAGACTTGGGTCAGAGGACAGGATACTCCAACAAAGATCTCTGGGCTTGTCTTGAATGAGGACTCGACTATAACCTCCGTGTCAGCTTAGCCCCCATTGAGCTGGTGAAAGGCAAGCTGACTTCACTTGACGATTTGGTTAGAAGGATCACCACTCTCGAGAACCTCATTCATCACAAACAGGGTCATAAGACCACCACTACTACATCCACCTCTACCTCCACTTCTGATCCCTACACTATGGACATTGATGTAAAACATGCGAAGACTACCTTTGTGCTATGTGAAACTGTTGCTATGGTTGTGGTGCTCCAGGCCACATGAAGCCTCAGTGCAACCATAAGGAGGCCAAGTGCAACTACTGTGCTCGGAAGGGTCATTTGGATCATGTTTGTCAGGACAAGTTCATGGGTCTTGACTGTAATAGAGGGTTATGTCCTCAGGGGCAACATGTTGCCACCACTACTACAGATGATCTGAATCCCCAGCTGTTCCTTCCATGTCCACTACTCCATCCCTAGATTATTCTGCACAACTCACTGCTCTCCGAAATGCTATGACTCAACAGGCTGCCATTTTGGCTACGTTTATGAAGAAGATGGATTTTTAAAGCAGGTGCCTGTTCTGGCCGTGCGGACAACACCCTTCAAACAATTTTCTATGATTTCTACCTCCTCGTATGGCTCTATTTCCACATGTAAAATATCAGTTATTCAGGAAATAGATCCTCTTTCATCGCATTTCCATGTGGGAGTAAAATTATGAGGAGCAAACTGGAGTCTAGACACAACGGCAATGATAGACAGTGGAGCAACAGCATTATTTCTGGGAAGGGACTTTGTGATGAAACATTGTATTCAAACATTCCAACTAAAGCAACCCGTTAATGTTTTCAACATTGATGGAACCTCAAACCAAGCAGGACATATTGAGAGGTTTGCACATTTGGGACTTACTGTCAATGGACAGGAAAACTGGATCAACTTTTTGGTCATGGACATTGGAGGCGAAGGTATCATTCTAGGATTACCTTGGCTGCAACAGATAAATCCTGAAGTAGACTGGAAAAGAGGGGAGGTAAAGAGGCAAAAGGCAACAGTTGAAGAGGTTTTAGATGAAGGTGATGATATTCAATGGACTGGGGAGGTACCATTAGAAAGAGAGGATTTGATAGTGGATAAAGAGGAGGAACAGAGGGAAGAAAAAGTAACATCTGATTTGGAGGAGGAAGAAACCCCCTTTTGCTGTATCCGTGCTAATCGGACAACTCAAAGGAAATGGTGGAAGGCAGGGAATCTTCAAGGACCAAGTGAGGAGGTTTGGTGCACAGCTGGGTACACTTATTCCCAACAGCTTGCAGAGCAAGCTCAAGAGGACAAACCCAAGCAGACGTTCAAACAGATGGTACTGGCACAATACTGAGATTTTGCAAAAGTATTCTCAGAAATGGAGTCTGAACGACTTCCTGCTCATAAATCCTGAGATCATGCTATTGAACTGGCACTGGGTGCAAACACTTGTAATTCCTTGGATATACTGAGGAATTATATAAGACTTACACTGGTACACTCAATATGTAAGTCCACTTGAATTACTGAAGTATTACCAGGGACCACTGTGAGACTTCATGCCTTACAATGGTCATATATAATTGTTCTATTTTTTTTTGGTCTCTGGTAATACTTCAGTAAGTCCAGTGGACTTACATATTGAGTGTACCAGTGTAAGTCTTATGTAATTCCTCTGTATATCCAAGGAATTACAAGTGTTTGCACCCAGTGTGGTACCAGAAGCACCAGAAACTATGTGCACCAAAATCTATCCTATGTCGATCAATGAACAAGAAGAGTTAGATTGGTTCCTGGAGGATAACTTACGCAAGGGGTATATTCAACCATCCAAATCACCACTATCGTCGCCAGTCTTCTTTGTAAAAAAAGAAGGATGGCAAGTTGCAGTTCATACAAGACTATTGGAAGCTGAATCAGTTCATGATCAAAAACCGTTACCCTCTCCCTCTGGTCACCAATATTATCAGTTGTCTGCAGAAACCTGATACTTTACCAAGTTCAATGTACATTGGGGATACAACGACGTATGAATCAAGTCTGGAGATGAATGGAAGGCAGCATTTGCTACAAATAGGGGATTATTTGAACCTAAGGTCATGTTCTTTGGACTCACCAATTCCCCAGCAACCTTCCAATCTCTAATGAATTCGATATTTGTTGATTTAATCGCTGCAGGGAAAGTAGCTGTATATCTGGATGGGTTGTTAGAAGAAGTACGAGCAATTACACAGGAAGTTTTGAAGAGGTTGGAAAAGCATGATATGTATTTGAGGCCAGAGAAGTGTGAGTTTGAGCACCAGTGAAGGTAGCAGCAGTAAAGGATTGGAAGACACCAAAGACACCGAGATCTACGAGGGTTTGGGATTCACCAATTTCTACCAACACTTCATTAAAGACTTCTCTAAGATAGCCAGGCCACTCCACAACTTGACACATAAAAATGTCATGTTCAACTGGGGAACTCATCAGCAAGCAGCTTTCAAGCAACTCAGAGAAGCTTTCATCTCAGCACCAATCCTTACCCTTTGGGAACCTGGAAAGCCGACAAGGATAGAAGTAGATGCATCAGGATTTGCAATGGGGGGAGTGTTGATGCAGAAGTTGGAGGATGGTCCTTGGCACCCAGTCACATCTCTGTTGAACAGAATTACGAGATATATAATTGGGAAATGCTTGTGATAATAGAGGCACTGAAGGACTGGAGGCATTATTTGGAGGGACAACCAGAGGCATTTGAAATTGTAACCAATCATTCCAACCTAGAGTTTTGGGAAACAGCTCAGGATCTTAGTCGAAGACAAGCTCAATGGGCCCTTTGGCTTTCTCAGTTCAACTTTCAACTAATTCATCAACCTGGGAAGTCAAATTCACAAGCGGATGCACTGTCACAAATGCCAGAACATCAAGTCTCTGATAGGGAGGATAACCTGCAACAAACAGTGCTCAAACCTATCCATTTTGCAACCATTGCTGCAGCTGTACTGGAAAACCCGTTGGAGGAAAGGATATGTAAAGCGTCAGGAAGGGAAGCTGAGGTCTTAGAAGGGCTTAAGGAGTTGAAGAAGAACAGGTTGAGGAGATTGGCAAATGGTTTAGCAGAATGGGAGGAAGATAATGGGTTGGTATACCATCGAGGACGCATATATGTTCCCCCAGATGAACAGTTAAAGGCGGATGTCGTATGACAGTGTCATGATGATCTTACTGCAGGGCATCCAGGGTTACATGGGACTCTAGATTTGGTGGATACTCATTTTTGGTGGCCAAAGATGAGATTGTTTGTGGAAAAGTTCATTGAAGGATGTGATACTTGTGCATGGAAGAAGCTGCAAAGACACCTGAGAGCAATAACACAACTGTTGACAGTTCCAAAAGGATTATGGGAGGAGGTTGGAGTAGATTTGATAACTCAACTTCTGGAGTCAAATGAGTATGATGCTATCATGGTAGCAACTGACATTTATGGGAAAAAGATCCATGCAATCCCATGTATGTCCAACATCAACACAGAGGGAGTGGCAGATCTCTTTTATCGAGAAATTTTCCAACTTCACAGACTGCCTCTACATTTCATTTTGGATCGAGGACTGCAATTAGCAGCCAAAGTTATGCAGATGCTACTTGAACAATTGGGGATCAAATCCAATCTCACATCAGGATACCACCCGCAAGCCAATGGACAGACAAAGCAAGCCAACCAGGAAGTAGAGAAGTATCTTTGATTATTTGTAAATCAACGAGCATCTTCCTTTAGCAGAGTTTGTTATCAATTCCTGAACTCAATCTGCTCACAACATGTCACCCTTCAAAGTGACTTACAGCTATCTACCACTCTTCAATATACCAGTGGGAAGGTGCTCAGGGATTCCAGAAGTAGAGAAGCGGATTGACATTCTGTGAGAAGTTCAGAAGGATGCAGGAGCAGCTCTTCATTTGGGAAAGAGGCAACAGAAGGAGGGGTATGAATGAGGAAAAAGGAAAGCACACGAATTCAAAGTTGGAGATTATGTGTGGCTGAGTGCAGAGGATATAAATCTGAAGTTGTCGAGTGAGAAGTTGGGGGACAGACAGTTAGAGAAAATTGGACCATTGGACTATTACTTGGATTTGCCAACAGGGTTGTTCCATGTCGACAAACTCTATCCATTTGGAGGAAATGAAGTCAATGGTTTATTTCCAGAAGAACCAGAACCTATCTATCTGGAGGAGGGGATGAACCAGAGTATGAAGTAGAAAGGATTTTGGACAGTCGGATTCGGTGGAGAAGGATGGAATACTTGGTAAAGTGGAAAGGATATGATGAAGGGCATAATTCTTGGGAACCAATCTACAACCTTGACAATGCAAAATGCTCGATAATGGCTTTTCATAAGAAGAATCCAAAAGCTCCAAGGATTTGACTCATCAAGGACATTGAGTCTTAGAAGGGGGGTAATGTCGTGACAGTATTATTTTCAGGGTATTTTCATTCATTTTCTGTTTCTTTTCTTCATCAGTCACTGCCTTTTGATCATCATTTTGTTCATCCTTTGCCCTATCTTTTGTTCATCTTTCCTTGATCATCTATGCACAGCTATCATCTCCTGTTTCATCATTTGTTCATCTTTTTATGATACATCTCTTACAGGGACAATAGGCTGTAGTTTGATTGTTCTGAACAGTTCTCTGATTCCTTTCTTCGCTTTACTCAGTTTTTATCTTTCTTTCTGTTCTGTGTATATAAGCTTAGAGTAGTAGCTCCGGGCCACCAGAATTCTCTGCTAACCAGTTTGTATGTTTTAAAATGGCCTGGATGTCCTGCAGTGAGGCTGTTGTGGTGCATTTTGACTATGTCTCTTCTCAGTTGTTGGTTGTTTGGAACATAAACCTTTCCTAAGAACAAGATGATTCCATCTTCATAGTTCCATTCCTGCAAATTTTTGACCAGCAAGCATGGACCATTGTTTAAGATGACCTGTAGGGCACTCACAACTTCGATGTCTTTCTTTGGGCTCTTACTGTGACAAAAAGTCACACTGAAATACTTCTGTAATTTCAAAATGTATTACTGTTTCCTTTATTGTGACAAGATGTCACACTTAAAGTCTTCAGTAAGTCAAGGTGCCTTACAGATGTATTATCAAATACATTTTCCAAGATTTCATTCCAGTAATACTACTGTACAACCTGCTGACTTACTAATTGAGTGGTTCAAACCCATAAGGCAGAGGATTTATGATAATTTGCGCCCAGTGTAGTCTTGAAAGACTGTTGGTCATGGCAACGAGGTTTTGGGACGGCAGTAGACAATGAAAAGTCCAATGTGCAGGAATAATGATGAGGCCGGTGTTGATTACAACATCTGCACTGCTTGGGTACCTCCTCAGTCACTTCAGTAGTGGATCTGGATGAAGGTAAATCTGGGTTGGAAATTTTCACATCAACATGATGGCGCCACCGAGGTGTCAATTGGGGCCCAAGTGGGTGATAAAAGATGGTGTATGAAGGAGGAGATGGAATGGAAGCAACGCTCGCATCTATGCTTGCATCATTGGTTGTCCCAGCTTGATCCTGGGTGGATTCACGAAGAGGAGTCAAAGTGGTACTTATCCCAGCTTGATTCGTGGTAGAGGTGTTGTTGAATTGGTGAATTAGTAAGCAGCCATCAATATTAGATTAGATATAGATAGATAGGAATCTAGTTAGTTACACTTACTGTACATCAGAGTTCTTAGATAAGTAGTCACATGCTGAAGCGGAACCTGAAGCACCACCTCAGCTTCCACAGACACCTCCAAGGCGACCAGGGCAATTACTGAATCCACCTCCTGCACCTAGACGAACTCAATGTGACAGGAGAGCACCAAAAACATTTGTGCCAGACTCTAATCAAGCCTGGAGACAGGGGAGCACTTGGCCCCCTGGACACTGATAGAGCCACAAGAGAACGTGAGGCATGGAGACAGCTAAACCAGCCACACGGGACTGCAGCTGCAGAACCACAGGATTCTGGTCCTAGTTCCGCAGGAAAAAGTGACTCAGAAGACACTGATGAAGGTCTCAGACCACAAACGTCCACATCAGATGATTAGAATTCTGTATCTAATACAGATGGAAACGATCTTTATGAAGATCAGGCACAACTGTGCCAGGAAGGGGGAGTACAGTTAATAAATCTTTTGCTTAATAATGCAATTGACTCCAAATCTCCCTGCAAATGGACACTCCAAGAAATATTGCTCCTACCAGATAGAGAGCAAGAGGAATGGAAAATCGCATGCTGTGGAGAACTAGAGGTACTTCACAGGCACGAAACTTTCCAACTTGTAGATCATCCTGAGAATAGGAAAGTCATAAAGGCGAGACTCATCACTAAAGGTTTTTCTCAGATTGAAGGCCTAGAATTCGATCAAGTCTTCTCCCCAGTTGTTCGCTTTGAGACAGTGCACCTTATCTTTGCATTGTCAGCCCTCAATAATTGGCACATCTCAGGTGTCGATGTCCGAAGTGCCTATCTTTATGGCATACTCAAAGAAGAGATCTATATGGAACAACTGGAAGGTTTTATAGAACCTGGAAGAGTGCAAAGTCATCTGGTTACTTTGTGCTCTATATGGACTTATAAGCAAGCTGGACTTGCTTGGTGGAAAGGTCTCAATAAGTCCATGGCAGAACTTGGTTTCAAATGAATCAACTCTGATGCCGGAATCTTCGTATATAATAAAAACGGCTGCATTGTCTTTGCCATTGTTTATGTTGATGATGCCCTATTCTGTGGAGCAGACAGACAACTAGTTCTCAAACTAAAAGCGAGATTTATGAAGAAATGGGAATGCAGGGACCTTGGCAATGCCAAAGAATTTCTTAGGATGAACATTGTTAGGAAATGCAGCAAAATCTATCTTGATCAATGCACCTACCTTGAAAAGGTACTAGAATGATGTGGTATGCAAAATGCAAAAGCTTCTGCTACCCCATTACCTGCAGGATACTATCCTATAAAAAACAAATCCCCAGTCGACCCAGTCCTTTGACAGAAATACCAAACTGTCATCAGTTCTCTGCTTTACATCATGTTAGGAACTCGTCCTGACATAGCCTTTGCTGTCACCAAAATGGCACAGCACTCTGCAAACCCTTCAGATGATCACTTAAGCAAAGCAGTTTGGATTTGCTGTTATCTTCTCAGCACTCAGCACTATGCATTAGTGTATGACGGATCCAAGAAAAAGGTCACTGAAACAGATCCATTAGGAACTGCTCTTGCTGCTTACACAGACTCTGACTGGGCATCAGATCCAAATGATCATCGATCACATACTGGCTTCTTCCTGACATTAGCTCGTGGTACTTTTTACTGGGCCTCTAGAGCTCAAACCACATCTGCTTTAAGCTCTACTGAAGCCAAGTATATGGCACTTAGTGATTGTAGTCACCAAGTCATCTGGATAAAAGCTCTTTTAGAAGAACTTGATATACAGATGAAAGCAGTTGACATTTATGGGGATAATCAAGGATCTATCTTTATCGCATCAAACCCTGTTATGGAAAGACATTTGAAACACATTGCTGTTAAGTATCACTTCATCTGTAAACACATCACAAACAACAATGTAACAGTAAAATTTATAGAAGGTAGCGATAACCCAGCCGACATGTTTACAAAGAATCTTGGCAAACAAAAATTCGAGAAGTTTAGATCACAATTAGGACTTCAGTTTTATACAAGCTAAACCTTGGTACAATGTATCAATATGTCTTAATAACAAAGATGAACCTCAGCTGCTTATAGCACCTTTATGCTTACGCACATTAATATGCTGCTTAGCAAGGGGGAGTGTTGAATTGGCAAATTAGTAAGCAGCCATCAACATTAGATTAGATATAGATTAGATAGGAATCTAGTTATTTATGCTTACTGTACATCAGAGTTCTTAGATAAGTAGTCACATGTACTATCTAGAACAGTATAAAAGGGCTCATAGATAACCCTACAAAAATAAGGATTTCCCTTACTACTCATCACTCATAACCTCTAACAAACCGCTCTAACAGGTAAGTATGCAGTTGCCGCTACGTATATAGAACATAGCCTGCTCAACAGGTGTCATCGTTATGAGATGATGAGGATGGAATTAGGATAGAAGAGTCGATGGGGAGAGATGATTGGGATTGGTAGAGAGGGAGGAAGCTGTGGATTTTGCAAATCCGAAGACTTGAGAAAAGGATGGGAGTGGTCATGAACCATACCTGGACTTCCTCTTCAGCTGCATGTAGTTACAGTTCCAATCAAATTGATCCTTGTCTACCAGAGTGAAGACTTCATCAACATCCTCAATAGACCCATCCAAATACGCAAATATGGCTTGTAGAGTGTGTTGAAGAATCTCAAGGCATGAACCGAGACTTGACTAAATCCAGAATAGTACAGCCAATTAAGGCTACGAGGACTCACAAAAAAGTGTAACAGTTCCTCTCAGCTCGGACCTAGACATACGAGTAAACCTCTTTCTATTCTGTAAAATAGATGATAGAGAGGTACAAAGTACGAGATGGTGGTCAAAGAGAAGAAGTAAAGTTAAACAAAGGTAAATATGATAGGACCTATATAGGTCCGGAAAGATAAGATATACCAAAAAAGGGTATGACCCCTTACAGTACTTGTATCATTGGCAACTCTACAATCTACCTGCGGCGGTCACAATCATGAGCCCTTGTAAAAACGGAGGGGGACTGGGGATAAAGCATTACCGGTAGAAGGATGTCTCATGGGGTAAAAGCTGGCAAGGCTGAATTAGTCGGATGACGTGGCATACAGCTGAGACAAAACACACTACGAAAAGACAAGAAAAGCTGGCGCAAACAGACCAGATGGCCGAGCCAAACGCCTGAAGCAAATAACAACGTTGTTACCTTCATGAATGGTGAATAATGAAGAGTAAGGGTGAAGGATGATCAGTGTTGCAGTCCCTATAATCGTGCATATTCTGCCTATTCAGCAACCATTCAACTCTACACAAGGTCAGGACAACTAGATAGCCTATAGATAGATAGATACACGCCAAGTGGCCCCTTCAGGACCCAGCGGGGTGGCGTTGCATAGTCACCTAATTGATAATAAGGTGTTACAAGGGCAAGGCAGTCCCCCTATGCGTAGCCGCCTGTAAAGACTTCCCAAGCCGAATCATGCACTAGTGACAATGAAAACACTCTTTAAACATGGCAAAGTCAACTCCGATCAATGTATCTCATCACGGAATTGGGACGAACATTGCCATGCATGGCATATGCTGGCCATGCAAAGACCATCATAGTTTGAAGATGGTAGTGGATGGTATGCAGTTGCCATCAGGGTGCCATGTTATGGAGTACGATGGCAAGCATATACCATCGATGGCGTGGTTTACCATGTTTGTCCCAGTTCCGTGATGCTTCAGATGCAACGCAATAGAGGACCCGCATCATATATTCACAGCCTGCGCAAGGTACGAGAAATGGCGACTTCAAACAACTGACATCATTATAGCGCGCACACTTGAGAAACTAGAAGAAAAAATGATACCTGCTGATGATCAAAACAGACTCATCCTCACTGCTAAGAATCTCCTTTCTGACTGTTCTGAAATCTGACCTCTCACTAACTCTTATTATTATCTAGGTCTACTACCACCCCTCAAAAACTTCATTTCCCCTTCTCCATCCATTTCCCCATTATCCTTACAACGTCTTCTTCATCACCTCGCAGCAGACTGGCATCTTCATTCCATAAGACTCGCCGGCCGCATATTTGGTGACTATCAAAGGGGATCTGCGAAACACCATATGGAACGCCCCCTTCAGCAACAATGATCATGCTTCATCTTCACATCCACTTCTTTGTTAATTCTTTATGCTTGGCTTGCAAGATCTTCCAGTGATGTTGGTGCAGTGGGGTCGCTCCCCATGCAGCGTGGGTTTTTACCTGTCCCAGCAAAGACCTCGAAAGGCACAGTGCGGTTACACCTGAATAGGGGCTCAGGTTTTTCACCCTGACATCATCCTCAAATTTGGAGCGAGCGCTCATGCAATGTCTTTATTATCTATTCTTTTCATATTTCTGTCTTCATAGTTAGGTTCACAGAGGTCGACATACCTTAGTCTATTTTTTTAGGCGGAGATGAATATCATTTTTTAAACACTGCAAGTGCGTTGCAGACCACGCGCTTTTCGGCAAAAGCCGGTGACCGGTTACAGTGATCAAATGGCCCCGGAGACCGGTAGAGCTATCGAGCACAGCCACACGCGGAAGCGTCAGGTTATCACACCGAAAAGGGACAAATTTCCGCTCGATGGATACATGATCGGATATGTGTATGAAAACGAGATATATTTGAAATCTAGATATAAATACAAAAAGATGATGTATCTGTAAGCTAGATATTTGATCAGAAAGTTGCTATATAAGGATGAATTTTTAGTATATTTGATTGGTGTGCGGACATATTCTGTATCAAAGCTATTGAAAGAACTACATAAAGACCTCAAATCAGGATTCCAGACATGGTTACTGATATGTGTCCGAAAAGACAATAAGTCCGGATTCTGGACAAGGGTCCTGATAGTAGTCCTGGCAGATGAACTGATAGATCAGAATGAATGCTATAAAAATATCAGTATTACGGACATATAAACTATACGCACCCATATCTGGAAGCCGGATGTATTGTCTTTTCGGACGCATATCTGTAACTATATCCGGATTCTCGATTCTCGGTCTTTTTGTACTTCTTTTAATAGCTTTGATACATAATATGTCTACACACCAATCAAATATGCTAAAAGGCATCCCTATATAGCAACTTTCTGTTCAAATATGTAGCTTACTGATACATCATCTTTTTGTACTTATATCTAGTTTCCAGATATATCTCATTCTCGTACACATATCCGGTCACAGATCCGTCGAGCGGAAATTTGTCCCTTTTCGGCGTGTATAAGAACGAGTACCTAAAGGGCCTCGTAAAAAGTAGTATACATACATAAAATACAGGTGCAGGTCTATATGCTTTCTCCTGATATGTCTTTTAAGACAAAAAAAATACTTGAAAATCATTAGGTACGCACTGCGGACCTGGCGCGACCTGACCCGACCACGAGGGTCAACACAGCCACTGCCCCGGCCTTTGACGAGGGCCAGGCCTGACCCGGACCACAACAACACTGCTTCCAAGGTTCCACACGCTCACTGGCAGCAATACAAACTGCCTCGATGCTTACTGTACATCAAGTACAGCTCCAGGGAGAGGTCGACGATCTACGAGAACAGATGCGCACATTACAACAGGCTGTTGATAGCTCTAGAGATGGAGGAAGGATGATGGTGCAGATAAAGATGTTGGAGAGTCAACTGAGCTCGGAGTGGGCCAGAGGTTTGAGAGATGAGCCTCCACCTGTGTATTCGTCTATGTAATTGGAAAAAGCTCATCATTTAATCAGCCGCTCAAAATTCCTCATTTGTTTGCAGATGCTAAGATCTTTTGCATCACAATCAGTCAAGGACGATATTCCAGCACTAAATTCCATACTCACCTCTAGCTCGGACAGCTCCAGGAGATGGAGAAGGGTGCGCTGCAGCCTGGTGACTTAGACTAAGAATACCGATGATTGCAACGATGGTGAGTGTAAAGAAACAATTCTCATGATGGGAGATAGAGAAGTCTTTGAGCCTGAAGAATTCCTTCCTCTCTTACTGCATTTTTAAGTGATGCCAGACAGCCTGAGCCATAATCTATGCAAGAGGTAACCACCGTTCCCGTCGCTTCTCAAGTCAAAAACTCATGCTATTAACTTTTCTACTATAGGGTTACTATCTGCCATAAGAAACCTTTGGTTGGTTACGAGGCCTTTAGGCTGAATTAACTTAGGTGACCTTTGCAATTCAATCGCAACTTTTCCACGCCTGCAATTTCTATTGGCCAGTCTATGATGCCAACAACCAAATGATCGGTCTAGACTCATGACGCATCGGCTTTTCGATCCGACCCAAGCTGTCGTCAACTATGAACAAACAATGACATAACCTAAGTCGCGTCGGATTTTCCTAAGTCCTTTTGCCTTCACCTTACGATATGTATGTATGTACATATTTATGTAGCCAATACACAAACATACAAGTACGCGCTGTCAGTCAATTGATCAGCCCTGTTTTTGCAATCATGATCAGCTACAACGCGGTTCAAGAATATAGCGAGGTTTGAGTGTGTAGGCCATCAGAAAAAGCCGCGATTTAATTAACTCGGTTGCCCGGCTTCACAGCAGCTAAACGGCAACATGCCCTGCCTTTATTCAGTTGTACAAGCCGAGCAATAGAACCACTGGGGTTCTAAGTACGAATGGGCATTGATTGCATGATTACTTATCTACTGAATAACCACAGTATGATATTCCTAATATGGCTAACGCTGCAACCCTACTATGGGCCTCGTAACTTGCCATGCGAAGCAGTGGCATCTTTCCCCAGTCAATTGAAGTTTGTAAAAAAAAATTTGAAGGGACCTCTACAAAATGCATTTCATGTTATTGAATAATCAGTGGTCAGCACGTCTTAACATGTATATACAAGATAATTCACTTTAATGGCCTCAGGATCATAAAGCAAGCCTCTCGACGCAGTTGAGATGCGTGAGAAACATGCCGGAAATTCCCGAAGCCAGCTGTTGTCGTCTTCACTTGACATTTTCACACCGAGCTTGCTCGTGAGGGTGGAAAAGTGTCCTATTGCGACTTGATATCCTTTTGGAGAGAGAATCTGTAAGAATATAGCAAACAAAAAGAAAATCAAATTTGTGGCTGTGCTTATTCCTCTTTTTTGAAGATTTTTACACTTTCCTTGCATCAGATACACTAGCTCAAAGACATTTCTGAGCTAATATACATAGTTTATACAGTACAGAATGACATATATGATAAGTTAGGATGGTACCCGTAAATCCAAGCCAGGTCCCCGCAGCCCCGCAGATTTACCTATACCACAGGGAAAATGATAGGTTTAGGGCTGACGTGGAGGTCGGGTCGGTGAGTGCATCATGTTCTTGTTCCTACCAAATTGACCGCATTTAAGTTGAAGGTTGATGTATGATGACCTGCCGTCGGTCTCGAAGCCGCCGAGTCATATTCTATATACGACTCGGAGCAGCGCCTCTCAACGGGAATATGAGGCTTGATCTCACCTCTACATATAGTCAGCGAAAGTGGTATGTATGTGCTGTTTTTACGTTTTGTCAGGTACTGACACTGACACTGGCTGATATTGATGTAATCAACCAAATCAGGCTCAGTGACCATCAGTATTTTGACAGATTACTGGTTTCAACTGGTAGGGCCAAAATTTGGCAGAGCACCAGTTGAAACCAGTAGACCCCCCATTTCCACCAGACAAGTATTTTTCTCCACCAGTTGAGTGCTTTTCGACGTCGTTTGGGCATCATCATTGTCGAGGAAGGGCCCAGCAACATTGCCAAAGGTGAGCACATGGTCAGTAATGATCCGAAAGTCATTTCCGACATCGGCTAATGTTCTCATCGTTGTCAGGGACAGCGTTCGGCACCTCCCGACGCCCCCGACGACCGGCTGACGCGTAGCCGCCGCTACTTAATAATTATTGCGCCACCTGTTTGCGATAGCTACGGTGATATCATAGGTAGTTTTTACTTACATCTCCTACTCTACAAGTGCTGTTAAGTATCCAAACAGAGGTGAATAAAATTTCCACCAGTCAGTTGGCTTGCAGCACCAGTGGACCAGTCCACTAGTAATCTGTCAAAATACTGATGACACCCCGTAGCCTTTTCGGCTCGAATTAACTTGACGACACGCGTCCGAATCCCTCCGTAGCCACTTCCAATCCAACCCGGTCCACTGACTCCAGCGACGACACAACCCACTGTATAAGTATGCTATTACTCATTTTCAAATTCTCTGATGCAAGCTGATATATCAATCCATACATAGTAAGAATAGGGAAAGGTATGTGATAAAGCCGTTCTTCCCATGGGATGTTCCCATCGCTGTGTTCAAGCTGTCAATTAAATCTGAGATCTGAGCTCTTACCTCCAGTAACATCCCGTTGCCAACATCGTCCACTGTCCCATCCCCTTACCCTATTCTTGATCTTATTCTTATGCTGTTTTGCTGTGCACCACCGCAGTCCTTACTAGCTTCAACACCCATATGCTCTATCCGGCTGCGAAACGTTTCAGACTGCGAATGAGTCAACGAGCGCGGGATCTTCATATCTACATTTGTACGCATCAAGTCTTGGTGAGTTTCTTTATTTATCATCGGTTCTACGGTTCACTTATAAAGCACTCTCTAGATTAGTGGTGGTAGTCAATTCCCTCCAACCCTTCTGTTATTCTTTCTTTCTTCCTTTGACTTTGAACCCCCCTGGTAGCGTGTTACCGTATCTCGACCTAGGTAAACGCACGCAACACTATGAGGCCATGCTCGTCTCTGTCAGCGGCATTCCAGGTTGTATCGGCCATAGCAGTGATCCTATCACCCGTCCTTTCCCTTGTCCGGGCGGAGTCGACGCTGTACACGAATCCAAATGATCTGCCCACAAAGGAATACGATTTCATCATCGTTGGAGGTGAGTACCAAGTCTTTCCCTTCGCTTCATTCAATAAGGGCTTAACGATGGATTAACGACGGACGCATACGCCTATAAAGCTGGTACAGCCGGAAACGTACTCGCTGCTCGACTAAGTGAAGATCCAAGTAAACGTGTCCTGGTTATCGAGGCTGGTGTCGAGTAAGTACTCATAGTGACATAGATAATAACTTTAGCCATTCATCTTCCTTCAAACCGAATTTCTATAATAAAGCGATACCGGCGTCCTCCCAGTCCAAGTCCCCTTCCTCGCTTTCAACAACGAAGGAACACCCACAGATTGGAATTACACTACCGTGCCTCAGAAAGAACTTAATAATCGGACGATCTCGGTACCCAGGGGTTTCTGCTTGGGGGGGAGTAGCAGTATCAGTGAGTCGTTACATTTTCGACATTTTATTGTTCGAGGATGCAAGATTTACTGACTCTATACATGATAATAGATCTCATGATATGGACCCGAGGCTCGAGCGAAATCTGGGATCATTACGCTCAAGTTACTGGGGATTCAGGTTGGAGCTGGAATGCGCTGGAGAAATATTGGGATAAGGTAAATAATATATTGTTGGGAAATATTAGCTACCTCTGGACTTACAAACCCTCCCTTCCTATAGATATCCACCTTTGTCCCTCCAACCTCCAATCCATCAATTCTCCCTCCTCCACCTAACGACCTCACGTTATCCAATGGAGACGGACCCGTCCTCGTCACTCGAGCCAATGCCCCAACCGAGCTTGACTGGAGAGTGATCAACACCAGTATGCTGATACAACAAGAGGAAGAGTCGAATGGAGAAAGTCCAAGGTTCAAGTTTACCGAAGATATGAACACTGGGGATAGTATTGGATTCGGTAAGCCAGCCTTAGTTCGGGTTCCCTTCTGCGGGTGGTCGTATATACCATATATACTCATATGAAACTCAGGATATCACCAATCGGCGAGCGGGAAGGGAGAACGACGTTCTTCGGCTGCAACATACCTCCATCCAGCGCTCAATAATCGGTCAAATCTGGATGTTTTGATTCACACGAGGGCTATGAGATTGGTTCAGGACAATTCAACAAACGATTATATTCCCGTTTTTAACCAGGTGGAAGTCGCTCAAGCCGTTGGTGGTAAGTAGACTCGGATCTACGCACTACTACTTCCTCTTCGATATGAGTTGACTTCTCTCCTTTTTTAGGTCCTCGATTCACTTTCCGTGCTAAAAATGAAATCATCTTGAGTTCGGGCAGCATAGGGACGCCGCAAATATTATTACTTAGCGGCGTGGGTCCCAAGAGTGAATTGGAAGACATGGGGATAGAAGTTGTGGTTGATAAGCCCGGTGTAGGTGACTAGATGATATTCCATATATATGAAGCATCTCTCACTCAAAAATTGCTGATTCTCTCCAAGGCAAAAACCTACGCGAACATGCCATGCTCGTCGGCATCTACAACGTAAATTCCAACATGACATCCGATGATCTTTTGCGAAGTCCTGCTCTGCAACAACAAGCACTCGAGCAGTGGCAAAACAACAGGACCGGAAGGTTTGCGGATTCGGCGAGTAATGTTCTAGGTGTGTACTATGCATACTATATGCTGCGTACTCCTTATATGAACTGCACTGACTCACTTTGATGCTAGGGTTTATGAGGATACCTGACGGTCAGTTGAATGGAGCACAGGATCCTACATCTGGACCTCATACGCCTCATTTTGAACTGCTGTTTGCGGTAAGTGCCTTAATCACTTCAAATTGAGCTCCTTTGATTTCTCCATTTACCAATCCGCAGGACAACTTTGTAGGTGTTCTCGATCCGCTGCCTGAACAAGGCCATTTCATCACTGTTGTCAACGTTGTACTCGCACCGCAATCCAGTAAGGATCATTTCATGTCTTCTCGGCATTCTAGTTCTCTTATTTTTCGTGATCAGCCGGTTCATTGACTCTCTCGACCGCCGAAGGAGGGACATTCACCCAGCCTCTGATCGATTATAGCATATATTCCGACCCAGTCGATGTTCAAGTCATGCTTCAAGCGATGAATGACACTGAGACCTTCTTGTCTAGCAGCCCTTGGACTCAGGATGATTTCATCATTTCCCAAGTTGGTCTTGGTCGAAAAGCAACGTCTGAGGAGAAGCTCGCGTTCATGAGGGATAATACTATCACCATATTCCATCCCGTCGGTACTGCTAGTATGGGAAGTCAGGAAGAGTCCGTCGTAGACCCAAGATTACGAGTGCGCGGTGTAAAGGGTATTAGAGTTGTTGATGCAAGTGTCTTCGTGAGTGGTTTCCATTCCTTGTTCATAAATTCGCAGTTGAACTTAAATCATCTTTGGGTAGCCTACCATGCCAGAATGTCATCCTCAAGCGGTGGTGTATACTTTGGCTGAACGCGCGGCGGATATCATCAAGGAGGATAATGAGATGCTATGAGCTAAGACAATATGACTGCTTTAATACTAATCCTTCCTTGATCCACATTCGTTCGTTTATTTTCGAGTCATTAGTTTCAAGATTCACTACGATACAACTTTCTTCATACTTATCATAAGTTAAGTATAGTATATCTACCTCCTTCTGTTACTCTACATCAATTACTCAGTACTAAGTACACTCTCTTTCGATCTATTTGTCACTTCTCTACTACAGTATTTTGCTCCTATAGCGTTTATATCATGTACTAGTACAGTTCCGAATGTAATTTCCTCGTTTCTTTGTCTCTTGCATTCGCTTTGCGTGCTGCTGGCTCGCTTGTTTCAGTTCGTTTGTGTTTGGTGCTAAGACTTGTTGGATGGAACAGAGTCGGCAGGAGTCAGAAGGCATCGGTATAGCTTAGATTAACTAAGAAAGATGGACAATAGCATGAAATGTCATATAATCGGATTTATCTGACAGTTTCCTGGAAATGGTTGGATCTGGCCAAAATCTTTCTAAAAAATTCTGGTAGTATGCGGTAATTTTCTGACTTTTTCAGACTATTTCCGAGACGATTGGGTTTCCCTCTGACTTCCAGACATGGCCAGAAATAGTCGGATGTACCCGGCATCCTCTTTTACTAGACGGGAGATCAAAGATAGAATATATTGAATATGTGAAGATATAAAGACAAGAAATACAGATTGGCGAAGCGTCACTTTTAACAGATGACACTGGTGACGCCGCTCTGATGCGCCAGCAGTCCCCAGGCCTCGTCCAACCGTCCTGAAACCTTCAAATTCAGATTCTATGACTAGAAACACATTGCCTCATTACCCCACATTATTACTAATTTGCTGTCTTCCATTTGCCACCTCCAAGCCAAAATTTTTTTTTGGCTAGCATCTCAGAATCCGCCCTCCTGTATTTCAACCGCTGCATTAGGCCACTCATTTTCGGTACAAAAATGATTCATTGTGACCTTATCTACCGCATCATGATGCCCAAAGTCCCATCTGGGTCCCTTCTACACCATTAAGTGGCCATCAGTTCAAGGTGAGCCAAATAAGGGTCTTTCTCACAAAGGTCAAATCCCCTGGATGTATGTTCATGTTCAGGCAACCTGTTTGCTATGTATAAATTTTTTTGTGGACCAGGCGAGCTGCCTCATGTACTTTTTGTGGTGATGCATTCTGGAAGAAGAGGAATGGGGTTTAAATTTTAATACTCGCGATCTCGTTTATATTTAGGTCCCCATTCACGCAGAGTCGTTTGGTATCGGGGTTCGAGTTTACGGTGAAGTTAGAATCGAGAAGTCTGTCACCATCATGATCGCCGCTAATAAGAACATCCGAATTCGAGTCTGAGTCTGAGTCTGGCAAAGTAGAGCTAGACCAAGATCCATCACACATTTCCCACCACCGACACTCATATTGCCTTCCCGTCCGATAACCACATCCCTTCCGAAAATGGATCTTTAAATTGTAATTACCAGAGTCAGATACATCAGCTTTCAGTACCTACAACAAAGTTGATTTCTTACACCCGGCCTCCAATTTTCACCATGATTTCTTCCAAGAACGCACTGCTCTCATTGCTTATGGGGGCCAATAGGCATATGAGCAAGGACAGGTGATGGCGAAGAGGCTTCATCCCTTGCTAGGTGTAATGGTTAGCTCCTAGACTCCTACGCTCCTTATACCTTTTATCATATGTTAGACTATTACTCCTTTTAGTATTCTTATAAATACTTGTATCTTTTGTAGTAGTTCTTCAGTCAAATCAACTCTTAGTTTCCTTCTTAAAGCCGTCTCTTCTAAGTCTACTTAAAGGCTAGCCAGCACCCTTACACTAGGTTTATGATACTGGGGTAAGGGGCCACTGCTTTGCATGGCAAGCTATGAGGCCCCTTCCTTTGGTATGGTCTTCAGCAGGACCAAAAATTACATCTTCCATGTAGAGCAATTGTGAGGCAAAACACATAATATTGACTATACCAGAACTTGTAAGACAGAGAACAGTAAATGAACAATGTTCAACATTAAATTATGCATAAGGATTCAAAATATATACAGAAATGACTTCAGCATCTGATATATAAAAGAAACATCAATGTTAGCACCCAAGATCATAGACGTCTCAGAATGAATGAGAACGACGGGCATCCTGACCACCAACAGTTCTAACAACCCAACTTTAACTAGGAAGTAAGGTCAACGACGTGAGCAGCCCGTTTCCCAATAACACCTGCACCTGCACCATACCAGCAAAGGCCAATGCAAAAAAACCAACCGGTGGTACAGCCGTTTGCATAAGGTTCTTCAGGTCGCGGTCTGGGGTGACCACTGTTTATTTGTATTTGTCTGTACCTTTCAATAGATATTTACCTCGAATACATTCATTTTCAGAGTCAGGGAAACAGCAACGACAACCCGTAGCCTTGTCGTAGCCCTTGCTCTGCCCTTTGAACTCGCTTTAAACACCTTTCTCAAGATGCTACACCACCCATTTTTGTAGTCATCTCTCTACTGTACTCCTTCGGAATGCTTCCAAATTCTCCAATCCATGTTGCCTCGAGTATTGTGTTGTGTTGGGCAGCCTGATTTGAGATTTTCTTGTTGGTTACAGCCATCTGCATTAGGGCTTGACTCAAAGTCGCCAACGAAACATCAACTTCACGGTCATCCCACAACTTGTCCTGGATCTCATCGAGATAGAGGGTGGGGTTGGCATCAAGTATCCCCTGAATGTATGCCCTGTCTTCGAGTGTCAAGAGCCTAGGACGTGAATAGGGAAGAGCAGATAAATTGACGACTTCTCCAGTGGTATGATAGAGGGAGAGTAAGGCATAAACAGTCCTTTCAGTACAGCCAGCAAGTTTAGCAATTTCTGAAATGGGTTTCTCCTCCTTCCACCACTGGATCATTCACTTCAAGTTGAAGGTCTGTGCTCAGCGTCTTCGGCATGCTGCGCTGTATGTACATGACTACATGTCATCTAAAATCTATTGGAAGGTACAGACAAATACAAATAAACAGCGGTCACCCCAGACCCAAGGGGGAGGGAAAATTTAGCCGAGTGATATAGGGCTAGTTCAGGGTTCAGCCCAAGATCCTCTTAAATTTTTTTCTCATGTCAGAAAATTTTAGTACTTCAGTACCATTTTTGATGGTAAATTTGAGTCTGCAAGAGCGAGTACTGGTACTGAGTGCCATGTCAAACACTCCCAGTAACATGCCTGAGCTTCCACAGGTGAATAAAAGTACTAATACTGTGTACAAAGCAATGACATGAGTTATAGGATTCAGGTATATATCTGTGGAGAGTAAATCAGTGAAGAAGAGACCTCAGATCCTCAAAACTGTGACATTGCTTGCCAAAGAAAAGCTGCGAGACCAATGCGAGACAATATTTGTGAGTGCTAGCCCTGTCAAGAGACAGTTGAAGGTTGGATACTGATGTTTTCAAAAAGTACTATTTGACATGTGTAGGGCTCGCATATCCCTCCAACAAATGGGAATGTGAGGCTTGCGCAAAGCAGAAACGTGCTTGACGGTAGCAGGAGGTTGAAGCGACTTATTTGGGCGGATAATGCGCACATGTGCTTACAAATACCTTCTATATATAGTATATTCCCACAAGGGTGTTAGTTGGTTCAGCTGTCGGAGGTGTTAAAAAATTTTCTGGCCCTATATCCTTAATTATTTTTCTCCGTCCCCCTGGCCCAGACCGCGACCTGAAGAACCTTATGCAAACGGCTGTATACACTGGTGACTGTCTTGACACTGTTCTGCTGCAATGTCCCGCGAATATATCCCGCGATCATGAGTTCCCGGACGCTCTCGAGAGGTTCTGTCGGAATGAAACACTGGCAACAAGAACGAGTAACGACTCGGGATTAGCTCAAAGTTGACATCAAGTTGACATTGGTGCTGCGCTTCTAAAATTTCAATGTGTGTGCACCCGGGCTCATCATGCTTCGCTGATGGACGTCGCGTTCTAAATCAAGAGGGGCACATATATTGTACGTTGCATCAACCTTGAAATTTATCACCTTTCCCCAACCTTTCCCTCTGCCATGTCACAACCCCTCCTCCCCCTTCCCTACAACATTACCCTCTCATCCCAGACAGCATCGATCCATTACTCCCCGTCTCGTGACGGCAATGATTCTTCGAGTGGCTGGACCGTTTCATACACTGATGGCTTGAAGGATACGGGATATGGTAACCCGCAGGGCGTTGGAGTGGATTATCATCAGACGAGTTTTGCAGGAGCTTATATGGAGTTGAGCTGGATAGGCTCGGGGGTGTATCTGTATGGAAATGGCTCTGCGGGATCTTACACATTCTCAGTGGATGGGGAAAACATTACTTCGGATTCTGATTCGGAGTCGGACGTCGGGAAGGGAGGGGGAGGGATCCTGGGGAGTAAAGCTGGGTTGGAATATGGGAGTCATACAACTCGGTTGACGGTGAGTGGGAAGAGTAAGGTAGCGTTTCAATATGCACAAGTGACCATTGGGATGGGATATCAAGGGTAAGTATGGTGTTTACTACTACAATCAACAACAAAACCTCTGATTTATGGATCAATTGATACTTATCTCGATATTCTGACTTTTAGTTCTAGTTCCAATGTCAACAATCAAACTATTTATCCAGTCAATGATCAGAGATCAGAAAACCATTTCTTCTCGTACTCGGGCAATAACTCTCCATGGGACGGGACGTTCTCGTGGAATATCGAAGATGATATCAAGAACGGTGAGTAGCACTAGCTGCCGATTGATTACTATTACTAACTAATATTAACTGATTATACATACATATGTGTTTGCAGTACTTGCGCCTGACGGGTCATCTAGGCCCCTCCCCCGCGAAATGGTCACAAACAGAAAGGATCAAACTCTTTCCTTCACACTCAACCATACAGCAGCCTTCTTCCTATATGGTGCAGTTAACATTGACCATGCCCCCAAAAAGGCTACTCTCACGCCTCTTAGCGGGAGATCCGAACCCAATAGACGATTTCTCAACTGCCTTGGATCTGAAGCAAGTCTTATACTGGGAAAGCGGATTAGATTAGAACGAGACGTATACGGTCGAGATTACAAATCTGGATGATGAGAAATTCTTTTCGTTTAGTAGTTTGGATGTGCTTGATGGGTGAGTTGCATACATAAGTATCCCGGAAGTACTATTGTAAGCTACTTATTTGATTATATCAAGAGGGCCACAGCCAGATGGCTCTACTAGTTCATCAGAACCCTCAGATCCGATTCCGTCCTCGACTGGAAGCGTCGTAGCCAGCTCGCAATCCTCCAGTACCCTTGGTCCTGGATCAATAGCGGGGAGAGCAGTGAGTTCTGATTGGGGCGGAAGGGTGGGATTCATGACTCTGATTCCTATGTATACAGGTCGGTGGGGTAGCAGCAGTCATACTCTTTGTCTTTGCTATTCTATGTTGTCGTCGTCGGCGAAAGAGTCAGTCAGATATTTCCAAATTTTTTTGTTTATATAACGTGCCAATGCTTAATAATGATCTTAGATCCACCATCCCATATTACGCCATTCTATTCAGGAGTCCCTGTCAGTTCAACGTTGCATGCGATTGATTCTGGACCTATCGCGCCATTCCCTCCGGAATACGATCCTCGTTGGGCATCAGGTGAAACGTTAAGTAGCACTAGAATGGGGATGATCTCGGGACCGAAAAACAGGCAAGGATCCGGGAGGGGTATAAGTAGTGGTTTAACGGCAGAAAAGACTGGTCTTTGAAAGGCAATGTTTTTCACTGACAGTTCACAAATACTATACCAACATCATTCTCTGATTTTGTCCAAAACTACACTCATTTATTTGAAGGACTGCTCTTCTTTTCAGAATCCAGACTTTATCCGGGGTCCTTGTTACTTTAGCCAGATTAATCATGTACATACTTGCTACTCTATTGTTGGTAATTTTACTGCTATCTGTACTTCTTTTGATTTCCTTTACAATTATTACTTATATGAATTCTCCCTTCAATTGAAATTTCTTCCAGAGCTATCAGCCTTACTAGTACCAAATATCAAGTACTACATCGATATTATCATGTTTCAAGTCTATCTGACATATATAATTATAGTTATAACTTTTCAATTGTCAACTAGAATTTAGAACGTAAACCGTTCCTCAAAGAAGAAGAAAAAAAACAATGAAAAAAAAAAAACTCATTTGTACGTCTTTTCTCTGAAACGTAGCCAGCTTTGAACAGCTTTCGAGGGATCATTAGGATATTCGCGGAAACTAGGGACCATTAATGTACCTCAGCCGGGCATTGTCCGCTTGCATGGAGGAGTAAGCAGATGACGCAGTACACGGCCGGTGAAGGACCGAGGCAAAGTGCTTTAATCTTAACACAACCAGAAAAATACGTCTCTTTTAACAGCACCCATGGGTATCGATAGACCGGGAATTCGAAGGTCACACACACTCTCTCCAGTGCAAAACCTTCCCTTACAGCAGCCGGAAGTCATCAGTCCATTCATTTCTCTCTCCCCATCGAAATCCATACCACATATCCGAAAATTCGAAATAAACGAGGCCACTTAAAAAAATACTGGGTTAGTGTATGAGGAAGATGGTGCCGCGTATCTGCGTTTGAGGTTTTGTCTATAGGTGAGTAGACTAATCCTGCTGTTTTGCTTTCCAAGCTGACGTAGCTCTCAGTAGCACCGTATGAATTACGAGGCTGAATGAAATGAGGCTGAGTTCTTTACACTCCGTTTCCACATGTGGCAGTGCATATTCATCCCGTCTCCTCCCATGCTGTTGTTTCCAGTTTCCGCCTTGCCAATATCCGCACCTGTATTTCTTAACATGACTAATTATCTTGGTGGCGTGTCATTGAGGGGTTCAAGACAAGGATTATAGGAGAATCACCCTGGGTATAATTTGCATGAAATGAACGAGGCGAGGCTCAGCAGCGCCGTACATAAAGTAAATATTGTAGTATATGTAAACAAGAAGATGAAAATGGGAGAGGAGGGCGGGTAGCTCGAGAAATAGCTAGTGCTGCTAGACTCGTAAGTAAGAGTGAAAAAATGAAGTGATATATGATGCGTACCCGAGAGACTCGTGAATAGAATGAATAGGACGAGTCTCTCGGGGGTATAAGTATGGGAATACTCGAAACAGGAGAAAGAAACGCGTATGTGATGGAACTACGGCATTTTCCTATCTATCTTCGAATTACTCTTACTTGCATTGATTAGATTACATCTTCTATGAAATTCTCTTTAATTCTTTTGACTCACAGGTAACAAATATTCTTTGATCTCCTAGAAGATTCTCTTGTATTCCACAAGCACTCGTAGTACTATAGATACCAAGCCACATTGTATTCGAGAGAACCTGAATCACTACTTTGTCTACCAACTTACCTTCTACCCGAAGTGAGAATTCTTGAGTGGCTATGCAACGCTTCGCGCTTGTCAACCTCCTCAGCCCTCAGATACTTATTAGCTGCCTTGGCGCTACTAAGTGTTTATGTCCTCTGATACTTACCGGCTGCCTTGGCACTACAAGTATTCGAGATTATGAAGTATCGATCTATTAAACTTACTACAGAGTTACATCAAACCTACACAATTTACAAAATCTAGCCCTACTCTTTTACAGCGTATGAAGATAAATTAGAAACATGCGGAAGGAAATTGGAGATGTGTACGAGAACTTGAGACAAAACAAATTACTGAGACGAAGAGAGAAAGGATACGTGTGTGGGGAATGCGCAATGGATAGCCCTGTGGTCCTGTGCGAGAGGTACGGGCCACGGAGGCATACGATATAACCGTGGACAGCCCTGAGGTCCTGCGCGAGAAGTAAATGATAGGGGATGGATGAAATCCAAGGTGGCACTTACAGCGATGATTAGATCTTTATAAAGTATTTCTTGGTTGTTACTGCCTAGAAAGTGCCACCGTCAACCTCTAGACAATTTCTCGGACTTACCTGGGTTCGAAGAGTTTTCTATTTAGGTTTATATTTTCCGTGTCAGCGCTGTCCGGCCTCGTAAGAGCCACGCCTCAGCACTGGCCCACACCCCCTTCATAATACTACTCGCTGTTGTAAAGTATACAGAATATGTCGCCCTTACGACTTCACAATTAGCTTGATTTTGTGAGCTTCTTACCTGGTCAAAACCACGGCCTCTTTTACTTCCAGAGCTGCGACGTTTCTTCTGCCTTTCCAAGTTATGGCTGATCTATTCCACTCAAAAGGTGCGTTGCAGTACTTGATGTTACTTCCTCGTGGCACTCTAACCCTAAGTCAAAAGAACCAAAAGACTCTGAAGTACTCATCAAGTCGATTCAAACACCGACACACATGACCGCAATGTTGATTTTTGAGTCACCTTCTAGACGGGAAGGCATATGCAACCAGTCGCAACGACTGGTTGCATATGAAACGGCGCGTCTCGTTAACATGAGTAAATAAATAAATTGTCCAGCCTCTCCTTCAAATCTCCATTGATCAGCGTTCAGTTGACGATACCGGCACCACATGGACTAGCTCAGTCTTCTCCGTGTTCCTACTCGTACCCGTATACATTCCTGACGTCGTCATTGTCATAGCAAACTCCATCTCAGTCACAGTCCCAGTCACTTCGCTAAAAATCCCACATGTGTTGTAGCTATTCGTGAAGGAAGGATAGCTGGATTGTAAGTGGTCTCTTACCAGTATCGGGCCTCAAGTAGACTAGATCAGGGTTTATTTTTGTCACTGAGGGGGCAGGCCTACGATAGTCTACGTATGGCAGTAATATTGGCAAAAAATCCAACTTTCGCAGGTGCCATTTTCAGCTATTTCTTTGCAGGTTCTGACTTTTTACAGTAGCATAATTTTTTCGCAGGTAGCCGGACGAAACCGAAATTTTTTTACAGGTCACACAAGTGGCCTGCAATTTTTGCAGGTTGCTTTTCGCGCAAGTCAGGAAAATTTCGCAGGTCCTTGCTGGTAGATTTTCCGCAGGTTCTGGATCGCAAATTTTTGCAGGTGACTCGACAATGATCCTTTTTTTTGCAGGTCAGATATGACGGTCATTTTGTAGAGAGTTTTTCGCAGGTTGGAATCTTAGAAGCACTGCCACCGATTAGCGGATCGGAGGTAAGCAGCCCAACACGTGGCTTTGGTGATGTGGCCTGTCTTTGGCTTCATTGCTTTTGACAGTATTACTGTAAACACCATAAATATCTGGAACCGCTCATCGGACCCCCTTAAAGATTGCAGATTTGGATTTCCAGACATCGAGAGCTGCAGGTGCTAGGAGGAGGAGTCTGGGACTCGCTTTTTTAGGTTATTTCTATGCCAGAAAGTTATATTTTTTCCGGACGTCTTTCCTTATATCTCAAGAACAGCTGGTCGGATTGCCTTAAAAGTTGAAGATTCCGATTCCTATGCATCAAAACCATAGACTTGAGTCCCCAGTCCTAACCCAAACCGATGTGCTCAGTGAGAAACATCAAAGCTACTTTCCCAGATGCGAAAACCTTTCTGCACAGGTAGGTGTCAAGATGACATGTGCTCCACTTCTGTGGGTCATCAGAATATCCCACCTCAGGTATCCCCTGGGACCTACCTCCTTAGGCTGTACTGTTTCTGTACAAACTTCAGCCTTGAGGTGGGTAAATACCTGGGAGGCTACCCAGTGCCAGGGAGCTTCCTACACTCCCTGGGAGTCTCCTGGTATTTTGTGTCTGGACTCCCATGATCTCTAGATTGGGTGTGCTGGGAGCTCACATTGCCTTGATGGGAGGTACCACTCCTGTCACTCTGTCACAGGGTGTCCCAGTTCTTTTTTCCTCCAAAATGCGGTTTTTCTGCTTGTCAGATTGTACCTTAGAATTACAGTGGTTTGCGAAAAGAATGACCGTGGGAAAATTTTGAAAGTATATCTCAATTTGGCATCTACGTAGTTTCTTAGTACAGTCGCGGCGCTGTATACTGCTTCATCAATTACCTGCTGCTTCCTCTCAATCCTTATGTCGCAATGAACCGGTTTTCCCACATGAGGTCTTCAAGCTCTTGGATGAACCAATCTGAGTGATGTCAGACAATTCAGATCAAGAATTGCATGTCTTCCATAGCCAGGGATCGTGGGTGGCCTCGAACTCCAAATGAGTGATTGATAACATCTCCAGTCTCCTGCCAGAGCTTGAGGACCCTCCAAAAGGTACTCTCGCTAAACCCGACCACTTCCAAAATCTGCTCTAGCGTCAGCAGGCCCTGTTCATAAAGGTTTACAGCAGCAAGCTTGAGGCCTCAGTCAATGGGCTTTTGGCCAAGCATAGTTGGATTTGATGTGGAAAGAAGCTATACAATGAGAAGGTATGAGGACAAGTAGGCGAAGCAAGGAGGAGTTGAGGAAGGGCTTCGAGTACGGTACAGTAGGTACAGTAGGCTGACACATCACCCGAATCAAGATATATACTTTCAAAAATTCCCACTGTCATTCTTTTTGTGAACAGCTGTAATGAAACTCCGTTTAACAAATATTAAAAGGTGTTATAACATAGACCATTATATATATCTCTGCCATATACCTCAAGCGATTGTGGTTCAGACTTTAAATACTTGAAATACCAAAAACTATTATTAGAGCTGATACTATTCTACTGGTGAAAAAGCATGTTGAGTCCAGGTGTGTATACCAGGCCAGATTGGAATCAGGGCCTGCTGCTGATCAGATAAAAATAGATAGGTAGATGGCTAAGTTAAGTTTATTACACCGCTCCACAAAAGCTAGCTAGGTATGACAAAAAGCAGCTCTATGTGGACCCATTTCCTGAGTCTAGTGGGGCAAGCAACAATGATGTAGAGCTGATCATCCTGACGCAGTGCTGAAGCGCTATAAAGTGGCGCAGAGACGGGGAACATGTGCCTTGATGCACAGGGTAATGTTTGGTAAGTAAGTAAGTAGAGCTAGAAGAATGAGTAAGTAAAGATACTGAGAGTAATTGAGAAATACGAGAGATGAATGCCAAGTACAACTAAGTACAATAATATAGGAGGATCTTAGAGAGAAAAGAAGAGAAAGAGAACAGGCTACAGATAGATAGAGAGCCAGCAAGCTAACCACTGCACTATTCTGGCTTGTGAGAGTAAACAATGTCTCAATTATTGGCCACTTTTCTTGACAATCATGCCAGTTTATTGATACAAACTACTTATGTAACAGTACCTCCTCCTCCTCCTCCTCAGCAGCTGAGGCTGGGATGGTTTTCGTCATCTTAGCATGAGCCTTGGGCTTCAGTCCATTCACAACACCTTGAGCTTCATCCTCTCCATTCTTCTCGTTGTCACTAGCTACGGTTCGAGTGGTTTTCCTCGCATTGAGCTTGCTGGACTTCTTGGGTTTGCTGTGACTGCTGTTGCTGTCTGAGGTTTCAAGAGTCCACTTTCCTGACTGGCAGACAGCGACTTTCTTGGCCCCAGTGGTCAACATCACTAGCACAACGTCTCATTGTTCTGCCTTTGGAAGTCTCTTGTCATCTAATAACAATACTGTAAGTCCTTGTTATGGTCTAAAAAAATTACAGGGACATACTGTTGGTCCAAGACACCCCTCGCAAGGCTTTCTTGGAGATCTCTTTGGGAGGAGTAGTGTCATCTTTCTTACTCTTCCAAGCCTCTTTTGATTCTCACTTTTGTGAGAGATGTTGGAGTTTGGGTTTTCTTGATGGCATCATTGACCCCACCTGCTCCAGGTACCTTCACACCATCATCTCAGTTGACAATATGGAGCTGGTGCTTATAGGCGAAGTCAGCCGAGCTCGTCTAAGAGGTAAAAACAGCATTAGGTTCTGTAAAGACATCAAACTGCATGGAGCATAACAGATAAAAAGGCATGCTCACTGTCATGATTGGTGACCTTTGTTGAAGGGTCTCACTGACATTGGATGCTTGCAACCCATGAGGACCTCCAAATCATGGAGTTGAGCCTTCTGAGTGGCATTATTCTCCCTCAAACCCTTATATTTGTCGCCATGGCCCAACATGACACTGTGTTTCCCTTTCAGGTCAATAACATAGCTGATGACCCAGAGTCCATGGTTAAAATAGGCTTGCCATGCCTACCAGATGTGATCAGGATGAAACACTGGGTAGAGGAAGAATTGTGAAGGTACCATGTTTGCCATTGTCTGGGCAATTGACTTGATAGCCCTTTTTGTCAGTCCTTGTCTCATCTGCCCTTGGGAGTTATATTTGTTTTGATACCGGGTCCTAAGCCAGCTGAAAGCATCACCATATTGCTTGGAGTCACTCCAGTCATCTCTGAGAGCTTTTATTCGCTCCTCTGCCCATTTCTGAGCCAGGAAGGATGCAGGGTTTTCTGAAAAGTTTTATGTTCAAGCGATGAGCAGGGAAAAAAAGACTTATGATTGTTGGGAAAGAGTCTGTGATGTTGTCATTGCCTGGGTCCTCATGTAAGGTAGGCAGATAGGCCATCAGACACCTTACACCAGCATTCTGCTTCTTGTCTGGCTCTACAGTTGCCTCATCAATGGCTTTAACCCATTCCAGAGGCAGCTCAGTCACTGCTGACTTGAAAGTGTCAAAGAAGAGCTCAGTGATAGCAGAGACAGCGGATATGGATTCAACAGCATAAATCTTGAGCAGTCATACAGCTTCGTCAATGCTCTTGGGAGTGATGTTGGGCAGCAAATTAGAAGTGCTTCAAAAGAAAATCAGAATGTAGTTGCTCACCTTCTCCATTGAGATAAATTTGTTTGTCATTCTTTAAGCTTCGTGTGTCATTGGAATGCTTCATAGAGGGTGGAGCTGCTGAATTGGGTTCTGGAGGACTTTTGGGCTGGGTCTCGTGCTTGTCTTCCCCATCAATGACACCAAGACCAGGGGTTTCCATAGTCTTGGAGGTGGTAGCCTTGGGTGACTCCTCATGAACAGGAGTGTGTTCGTCCATGGAGACGTGTTGTCTGCCTGTCCATTACCTTCATTAAGGTACTGTGGTGACTCCTCATGAACAGGGGTGTGTTCGTCAGCTGGAGAATTGTCTTCTGCCTTTGTTGAGGGGTTGTAGAGATGTGGAATCCTTGAGCCCTGCTGCCACGACCACATTTGGTTTTAGGGGTGGCTTTGGTGATTTTGGTGGACAGTTTTGAAGTGTTTCGTCCTCTGGAATTTGTAGGAAGTGGAGGAGGAGAGTCAGCATTTCCTTTAGAGTGAAGCTGCATTGGGACTGTCTGTACACAACAAAGTACTTCTTGAGTGAGATGGAGGTCAAACTTGGTTGAAGTTGAAACGATGGGGCTATTAGCTTGTTTCCTCCAGTGAAGAGCTTAGAACCACAAAGGACTAAACCCATCAACCTGTCAAATATGTCAGTAGCTGCAGCACCAGTAGGGTCTGAGATCCTGTAATTTGTTCAGAATGTTAGCCAGTGGCAATGGGAAAGGCAGAGATACTCACTGGATCCCATGGATTCTAGCTGCCCTGGTGCAGACATGAAGATGGTGGAGCTTATCATCCCAATCCCAAACGATGATGAGAGTGGGAGGGATCAAGAAGATAACAAAGCTGGCAACATAGAGTTTGCGTCAGTGAGAATTGTTGTCTGAGCCCATAATGTTAACCACAGTGGCAATGGGAAGGGGATAGATACTCACTGGAAGCCCAGGGACTCTAGCTATCCTGCTTTAGACATGAAGATGGTGGAGCTCATTGTCCCAGACGATGATGCAAGTGAGCTGGTGATGCGGACTCTGTATAGTCTGTGTCAGCCAGGATTGTTCCCAAGTCCCTCGAGCCACATGCTAAGACCCATTGAAAACATCAACAATAGCTGCAGAAGTGAGAGGATAGGTACTTACTGGATGGCCATGGACTCTGCATACCCTACATAGCATCAATGGAGGAGACAGAGGAGATCATCCCAGACAATGATGAGAGTAAGAAAGAGAGATGGAAAAGATGACAAAGCTAGTAACACATGCACTGTATAGTCCCTGTCAGCCAGAATTCTTCACAACTTTAGGTCGCTTAAGGGTGCTAAAGCCTGGACCCAGGAACCCAGCTTTGTCATCTTTTCCATCCTTTTCTCAAACTTCCACAAGTCCTCCACTGCCTTTGCCTCCTCCTCCTCCTCTTCCTTGTGAGTATGCTATTTTTAATATGTGTAGAATATGTAGTGTAGCTACTTAGCGTGAATAAAATGAAATCTACCTGCCGAAGTGCTGGTAAAGTTGTCCATAGACAACTATTTTTTAGTTTTCTGTGCCTTAAAAATGTCTTAAGCATTTTGCTGACAGTCTGTGCTGGCAGGCCCCCTATGAACCCTTTTATCGATAATGAAGCCAGTGTCTCAGCAGATGAAGAAGAAGCAGAGGAGGAGGCAGAGAAGTGGGAGGGAGAAGAAAGTTTGTGTTTACATCCATTTCATTCTCTCCAATATCCACTGACCATTCTGCACCAGGTACAACACCACAACAATGAACCAGAAGAAACTGCACTGTGGGATGCTTTCATCCAGCACAGCAAGACATGTGCAAATGCCAGCATTCCTCCAATTAATGCTCCTTCAGATATCAGTGAAGAAATAATGCATATCTTGCTGCTCCAACAGGTCAACCCTTCTGTGTTTTGGCATGTAAAATGTAAAGTAATATTTGTGGTCATCTCCCATCCACACACTAACATAACAGATGCATTGGCATAGCCTGGTTTGGAGTCTGAGCTCGTCTCTGCACTATATGATCATTTTACCTCCCCTTCCAACCCCATACCAGATGGCATTCGTTTGACACAACCTGTAACTATACCACCACCACGGATTCCAATACCAGCTCAAAACCCCCAGATGTCTCATTTCCATGAGGCTTTTGACACTGTTCAATGAGGACTTCACTTGGGTAGTGAAATACCCAAGATCCATGCTGAGTTGGAGTGAATCCTGCAAGACAATTACATTGGGAAAGACTGGGATGCTGCTGTGTCAGCTACCATCCTGGAAGAGGACAATTGTCTACAGGATGCTTTAGAGACAATCAATTCATTGGAATGACAATGGTTGGCTCAGAACAACATTCTCACTGTATCTCAGGAGATACCCCTAACCACTCAGCCCACAGTTCTCCCTACTCCTGCTCCAGCAACAACCACCTCATCCTTCAGCCCAGTCACTCCATGGTTCTGCAGCAATAAGATCACCACCATCACCCAGCCCTCAGTTGCACCTGCACCACCCAGCTCACCATGTCTCATCCGATCTGCCTTGTGCATACCTGGCATGTCCAGTTGGGTCTACGTTGAAACAGAGCCCAATCTCCATCTGTCCTTTGCAAAGTGAGCTCCTTTGCTGAAGTTTCTTCAAAGTCATCAATGCATGAGGCATAGTCACACTGGAAGCCCCATCATAGAATTCGTCTCTGCTCAAGAGATGGGTCAGCTGCTTCAGTGGACTTTGCCAGCCATCAAACCAATGAGCTAGGTGAGGGTGAGGAAGGGGACGTATACTGGTGACATGGGTTTCATGGTCAGACAGATATGTGACCAAGCATTTCTGCCCACTCACTTCCTGAACACTGGGTGCAAACACTTGTAATTCCTCAGATATACAGAGGAGTTACACACGCCTTACTTGGGTACACTCAATATGTAAGTCTATATGACTTACTGAGGAATTACAAGAGACCAAAAAAATTAGATTAATTATGTATGACCATTATAAGGCACAAAGACTTACAGAAGACTTTCAGTGTTATAGCACTTGTAATTCCTTGGATATACAGAGGAATTACAGAAGCCTTACTCAGGTACACTCAATAAGTAAGTCCACTTGACTTACTGAAGTATTACAAGAGACCAAAGAAATTAGAACAGTTATGTATGACCATTGTAAGGCATGAAGACTTACAGCAGACTTTTGGTATTACAGGAAATAATACTTTGTCCATAACAAAAAATAAAAGAGAATTACAAGAAATCAAGAAAAATCAAAGAATTTGGTAAGTGCATTGTAATACATATAGACATATAATGGACATTCATTGTGACTTTCTGTCACAGTATGTGACACAATGGATATACAAAGAAATTTCAGAGTGACTTTATGTCACAGTATGTTATTCTGTAAAAGCTCAGCAGAATTTCAGTGTGACAAAAAATCACAGTATGGTCAAGTGTAATACCATTGGGACTTACATAAGACTCACAGAAAAGAAGGCCCTGGAAATCTTCAAGATGAAATTTATCAAGTGACAGGCAAGTGACAGGAATTCACCAAAAAGTCTGTCAGTATTACAGAGGACTTACAAGAAAGCCAGGTCAGGCATGCTATATGATAATTCTTCAGTCAAGTTGTGCCTCTTGCACTTGTGCCTGAAATTTCTTTGTATATCCATTGTGTCACATACTGTGACAGAAAGTCACAATGAATGTCCATTGTATGTCTACATGTATTACAATGGACTTACCAAATTCTTTGATTTTTCTTGATTTCTTGTAATTCTTTTTTATTTTTTGCTGTGGACAAAGTATTATTTCCTGTAAGTCTTCATGCCTTACAATGGTCATACATAACTGTTCTAATTTCTTTGGTCTCTTGTAACACTTCAGTAAGTCAAGTGGACTTACTTATTGAGTGTACCTGAGTAAGGCTTCTGTAATTTCTCTGTATATCCAAGGAATTACAAGTGTTATAACACTGATAGTCTCCTGTAAGTCATACATAATTGTTCTAATTTTTTTGGTCTCTTGTAATACTTCAGTAAGTCAAGTGGACTTACTTATTGAGTGTACCTGAATAAGGCTTCTGTAATTCCTCTGTTTATCCAGGGAATTACAAGTGTTATAACACTGAAAGTTTCCTGTAAGTCTTCATGCCTTACAATGGTCATACATAATTGTTCTAATTTCTTTGGTCTCTTGTAATACTACAGTAAGTCAAGTGGACTTACTTATTGAGTGTACCTGAGTAAGGCTTCTGTAATTCCTCTGTATATCCAAGGAATTACAAGTGCTATAACACTGAAAGTCTCCTGTAAGTCTTTGTGCCTTACAATGGTCATACATAATTACTCTAATTTTTTTGGTCTCTTGTAATTCTTCAGTAAGTCAAGTGGACTTACATATTGAGTGTACCCAAGTAAGGCTTCTGTAAGTCCTCTGTATATCTGAGGAATTACAAGTGTTTGCACCCAGTGTTCAGGAAGTGAGTGGGCAGAAATGCTTGGTCACATACCTGGATCCCACTCAGCCTGATGAATGGGTCAACCAACTCGACATTTGGAAGCAGTTCTGTTGCACAGATAACAGAGAGGCTCCTGTGTACGGAGTCATCATCAACATTTCTGCAGTGTTGTGGAACTGGTAGGCCATCAAAGTTATACAGCAAGTTAAAACTTTCTTATTTGCGATTTACATGAAAATTCACCAATTCCATGTCAACACTTGCAAGCATGTTGGTGCTCGAGACTCCAATGGTGGTCATCATCTTCTCTGGATTGATGAGCACGTCTGCTGCCATGAAAGTGCTAGGAGAGACACCAACTACACCAGCTTTATCACCAATATCTTCTTCCCAAACCCATATACCAAGGTGAAGGTTTATTTTCCTCACTTGAACAAGTCAGCCATACTGTGACACAACAATGTTGATCAGTTGATATGACTACTCTATACTCTTTTGCAATGATTATTCACTTACCTTGATTGTCAAAACAGTTCAGGAATGTATCTTAAGAATGCACTGCCTCTTGGGCCACATCAAAAACAGTTTCATCAAACAAGGACCAGGAGGAATGAGATGAGCTTCACAAATTTGCCTCTGAGAAGTGACAGGCTAGGTGCTACAATCAGAGGGCTGACATTGGTGCAGCTAAGGGAGCTTTGGCATCTCAAGCCCAAGCCACACCACTGATCTCGATGAAGACACCTGCTGCACCATGGAAAGACATTCATATCATTGTTATCCATGGTCTGATGAAACTTTATGAAGGGAGTGTCGTCAACGTCTTGCAAGGAGACAACATGCTACTTGGAGATGGTAGTCTGGCATTTCCTAGTGGATTGCACATCTCCATCAATTTCAGTCAGGTTATGACCTATGCCCATGGAAATGCAGCGAGATTGGAGATCAATTATAGCTGGATTTGTGATGTGAAGTGAGTATTTGCATTTTTTCCCTCTCATGCCCTAAGAACTGACTGCATGAGCAGAACTGGACAGGGATTAAATGAGGTGTACCCATTGAAGTATTCCCAGCAGTACTACCAACCCAAGTTTCCTGTGGAAGTTATCAAGATTTCAAAATGCTCCTTGTCTGTAGAGGAATCCACTGTTTCCTGAGCTCTGACTCTGCCTCCACCCCAGGGAGAAGTGGTTCATGATGGTGGTGCTTGGGATCCCACCTTCTTGGAACTGGACTTACCATCGTTCTCTGTTCCCCTACCAATGTGGATCCACCCTCCACTCAATGGGAAGACATTTATGGCCACTCACAGACCCAAAAACTGACCTGAATGCAACTGAATGCACACTACTCCTTTCTTGAATGATAAAAAGGTGCAGCTTCAATATGGCAGAAGTAAACCATTCCTTGTGGATCCTGCAGAGGTTTATCTGATGCCAGTGAGAGCAATGTCTCATGAAGATGGTATCTCATTTGTTTTGGAGAACATGATGGCAAGTATGCTCGTCATCTCTATGTCTGGTATGACAAAGAGCAGCACAGCGAGGAGTCTTGGATGGTAGTAGCAACATTCAGAAACTAGGGAACAGTACAGGAAGAGATCTGGGATGAGGAGTTCCTGATTGATGCCAGCATTTGCATAAATGCTGGGCCTATAGCCCATGACAATCCTTTGACTCTGTGGGTGCAGGAGAGGAAATCAGCCTTGAGAAAGAAGAGAGAGCAGAAACACCTGCCCAGGAAGAAGAAGAAAGATTGATTTACCAGACATTGTGGACACATCCATACCCTGTATATAGTTTGTATGAACATACTTGTTGGAACTGTTTTTGTCTTTCTTGCTGTTGTACAGACTCGTTGTCACAGTTTTTACAGTGTTTATCCCTATCCACATATTGTGGAAGTATCTTACTTGTTTATATATTCTCTGTGCCATGTGATTATCATATGACTGCCTCATATCTTATCTTTTGATTAGCCCTATATGGCTTGATCTAGTCCATCATTCCAGACTTGCATTCTAGAATACTTGCTTAGGTAGTCAGTTACACAAGGGACACATGCTATCACTGTGTGCAAACACTTGTAATTCCTTGGATATACAGAGGAATTACACAAGACTTACACTAGTACACTCAATATGTAAGTCCACTTGACTTACTGAAGTATTACCAAGGACCACTGTGAGACTTCATGCCTTACAATAGTCATATATAATTGTTCTATTTTTCTTGGTCTCTGGCAATACTTCAGTAAGTCAAGTGGACTTACATATTGAGTGTACCAGTGTAAGTCTTATGTAATTCCTCTGTATATCCAAGGAATTACAAGTGTTTGCACCCAGTGTATTGGTCAATTACTGCCATAATATGCCATTTAGAATTAATTTGTCATCAGTAGTATGTCATTTACACATCTGACTGAATTACTTGCATCAGTCAGCATATCAGTCAGCACATCAGCCAGCACATTAATCAGTGCATCAGTCAGCTAGGTACCAGGGGGTCTTAGATAGTGTCTGGGGTCTTAGAGTACTTGTATATAAGCTGTAGTGTCTGAGCCTGTAGGACTCAGTGTATACAAGCATCTCTCTGCATCAACCTAAGTCTAAGGTCATTGGCCCTGGTGCAGGTTCAACATGATGAAGGAAGGGGAAAGAAGATCTGGTCTACCTTGGCAGAGGTGTGTCATTGACCCAAAGACCAAATCTTCCTTGTCTTCATGGGCAAATCAGGTTGAATGGTGATCATCCTGCTCAGCTGGATGAAGAAAACCAACCTCTCACTGCCATTCTGCCAACCCAGGAAGACACTGTGGATACATTGTTGCAGGAATTTAGGCAGCCCGAGCCAGTCTCCCCTTGTAAACAATCCCACAAGTTGAAGAAGGAGTGTCAGTGGAGACGTTGGCTGAAGGTCATGACACCGATGCTGGTGGAACATTATATGGATTTACTTAGAAGGATGGAAAACCTGTGCAATGATCCTGAGAGGCAGTTTGAGGAGAGCTGTGAGTGTCAAAAGGGTTGTTGGCATTCAGTGTCCATCATTTGGTTCACTAGTGCGTCTTTTTATTTTCACACTGAAATATTTACTAAATGAGACTTTTTCTGTAGGTATTGGGACCCTTAAACTGTGGATTTGTGATGAATGTGCTCCTGCCACCATACAGCTCATCAAGAACAGTTTGTTTCCATGTGCACCTGTACTACCTACTCTGGCTGTTGATATCTGCATGCTGGATTTGCAGATTTCACCCAACATGACTGCCTGGAGTGGAACACTGATGGAGCAACTTTCTGAGCAAGGCTACCAACTACATGGACAGGACCCCTTATGCTTGCTATGGCTCCAAAGTCTTCAGGATGCAACTCAGAAACTAGTCAAAACGAAATTGGAATATGCCAGAGACCAGCTGTTAAGCCCTTCCTGGCTTGAGGAACCCTCGGGTACAACATCTGAAGAAACCTCAGCCACCAATGCGACTCCCTCGAATCCCATTGCCTCACTTTTAACGCCTATCATTCCGTCCTCAACCTCACCTCCAACTGTCCCATCTGAGACTCCACTACAAGCAGCTCAACAACAAAATCGTCCCAGTGAATATCTCCGTTCACAATGTCTGAGATGTTTTGGGAGCACATCACTGGAGGAGCCCACATCTAGACCTCAATGTTTCATCACCAAAGATGCTTGTTTTACTCAGAAGCACAACAAGCAGAGTGCATGCAACCCTCCCTGGTTCCACCTGGACACTTTTTTCATTCCAGAGACAATGGTGAAGGAGTGGGAGACATTTTTTGAGGAGACAAGGACTTGTCATCCATCCAAGCGAGGAAGGATAGATGATGAAGGTTTACAGTAGGATCATTTTGAGCATGGCATGCATGTATCTAAGTCTGCCCTTGACGGGTGTCAGTCCAGCTTTCACGCTGCTCAGGAGATCTTGGCCAAATCACCAGCTGCAGGCTATGATGCGACTGCTTGCACCAGAATGTTTTGTATTCACAATGCAGCTCTCTTTATGGTATCTATGGAGTCTGTTGGTGAGAAGCAGCACTACACACTAGCCTTGATTGTGACTCTCTTCGAGCATCTGCCTGAGAGCTGGAAGATAGGGTTGCTATACAACATTGCATGCCAGCTGGAACAAAGCTGCCTCAAGTGGGGTTTTTTAAAGCAACTCCACAAGCACATTTTTTGGGCTGTTTCCATATTTCATGCCTATGGTCATAACCAAGCATGTCAGCTGATATACCATCCACGGAAATGGACTTGGTTTGGTTTCTGTGACAGTGAAGGCTGTGAGTGGTGTTGGAGTTGTCTGAATCACTTGGTAGTGTACACAAGAGTTGTTGGGGTAAGTGGTTCTTATCTATTGCAAGGGAAAAGATTGCTAACAAGTCCACAGTATTATCTCTGGTTATACATGTTGGATATGCAACCCCACCGCCATAATGATCTGGTTTTTCTTAGCTCAGTGAGTGCTCTAGAGAGGAAGAAGAGGATGCTACACAATTGACATGAGGAAGCTACCAAAGCCCTGGCTGAATGCAAGTAAGACGAAGACTTTCTTAGGGCACAGTGGAATGAGCAGGTTGAGGCTCAAACTAAGCCTCTTCTGAGTGTGTTCTTGTTTTCTTTACAAGTATGGGTACCTTATCTAGGACAAAATCCTGTAAAAAAAGCCCTTTGCTTTCACAAAAGCCTGGAAATCATCAAATTGAAGATAACTGATCTTGAACAGGTGATAATATCACCAAATACTAAGTGTTACAAGACTGTGGTGATTCATGACAAACTGGTCAAAGCTCGTCAATCAAGGGACCAACTATGAATTAAGCTGACTCAGAAAGAATGACAGCTAGGCCCAGCAGAGAAGAAAGAGCTGAAGAACCTCTGAAACCATCCCTTTTATACAAAACACCTGAATCCACTTGCTGTTAAGCAACAGCTGCATCAGAAGTTGATTGCTAGATGTTACCGACAGTAGAGAAGTGGTGAGTGTCTCTACGGATGAGCAGAGTATGATGCTGACTGTGATAATGATCATTACACAGAAAAAAACCTTCATGCTCATACCCAGGATGCTATTCAACACCGAGATCCCTAGTATCAATATGTTGGCCAATAAATACAACACACTCTGCAATGAAATCTCATGTCTCATATGCCAGGGAAAGACTCCTACTCATGCTGTCACACCACAGATGATAGAGAGAGGAAACCTCTTCAACTTAGACATTGTTGAGGACATTTGGCAAGATGCAGGACTCAGCGAAGACACAAATGATTCCCCACCACCATGGATGGCAGATGATGATGTCAGAAAGGGTATTAGAGCTATTCTGGACCTCGACCATGCAACTGAGGAGGAGGAACACTTAGTGAGGGAACAAAGGTCGTTGTTTGAATGGTTTATGGAGGAATGGCAAATTATCTTACTGGCAATGGAGTCGTGCAAAGGTGAGAGTCTTTTTCTATGATACAGCTTGTAATTGATTAGTTTCTCTGATCATTCAGAGAACAAAGGTCTTTTGCATCAACTGCAGCAGTGCAAGCAGTTCCTGTTGAAGGCCTATGTCCACTGGGAGTGGTCCTTCCTGATCAACAAGAACCTTGCCTGGGGTTCAAAACAGCCTACAGACAGTGAAATTGGGGATGCACAAAGACAAGCACTGCTTAATTCAACAATCATTATGGGTGATGGCGAGGGTGATGATGAATTTGGGACAGAGTACATGGAGGGACACAGTGATAGTTTGACTGAGCATCTTGACTCCCAGGACATAATCAAGGGATACAGAGATTTGGAGTGGGTGGAAGTGAACTTCACAGTGACCAGCATTGATTTGTTATTTTCTCATGTTTTCTTACAAGAACATTCTTATTGTACTTCTATTGAGCAAGTATTCCTTGGTTGTCTGTCTGAGGGCCATCAGAGGCTATGAGGAAGAGTATGGGAGCTACCAGTCAGGGACTGGTAGCTCCCAGAGGCTGCAAGAAAGGGTATTCAGAGGCTACGAGGAGAATGGGAGCTACCAGAGGCTATGAGGAAGAGTATGGGAGGTACCAGAAAGGAATTGGTAGCTTCCAGAGGCTACAGGGAAGAGTATGGGAGCTACCATAGTTGTATAGGTACTGTTACATAAGTAGTTCATATCAATAAACTGGCATGATTGTTGAGAAAAGTGCTCAATAATTGGGACATTGTTTACTCTCACAAGCCAGAATAGTACAGTGGTTAGCTCGCTGGCTCTCTATCTATCTGTAGCCTGTTCTCTTTCTCTTCTTCTTTTACTCTCTAAGATCCTCCTATATTATTGTACTTAGTTGTACTTGGCATTCATCTCTCATATTTCTCAATTGCTCTCAGTATCTTAGTATTTACTTTGATCTCTTACTTACTCATTCTTCTATCTCTACTTACTTACCAAACATTATCCTGTGCATTGAGGCACATGTTCCCATTTCTGCGCCTCTTTATAGCGCTTCAGCGCTGTGTCAGGATGATCAGCTCTACATTGTTGTTGCTTGCCCCGCTATACTCAGGAAATGGGTCCACATAGAGCTGCTTTTTGTCATACCTAGACAGCTTTTGTGGAGCGGTGTAATAAACTTGATTTGACTTGACTTAGCCATCTATCTATCTATCTATTATTATCTGATTGGCAGCAGGCCCTGATTCCAATCTGGCCCAACATACTTTTTCACCAGTGGAATAGTATCAGATACTTCAAGTGTTTAAAGTCTGAACCACAATCGCTTGAGGTATATGGCAAAGATATATATATATAATGGTCTATGTTATAACACCTTTTAATGTTTGTTAAAAATGGTCTCATTAATTCTAAGGTACAATCTGACAAATAGAAAAACCGCATTTTGGAGGAAAAAAGAACCCAGACACCCTGTGAAAGAGTGACAGGAGTGGTACCTCCCATCAAGGCAATGTGAGCTCCCAGCACACCCAATCTAGAGATCATGGGAGTCCAGACACACAATACCAGGAGACTCCCAGGGAGTGTAGGAAGCTCCCTGGCACTGGGTAGCCTCCCAGGTATTTACCCACCTCAAGGCTGAAGTTTGTACAGAAACAGTACAGCCTAAGGAGGTAGGTTTCAGGGGGTGCCTGAGGTGAATATCCCCTATTACCCAGCATTTGCCTTTAATTCATTCCCAGTTTTAGCCATCCAAAGGTCAACTCTGTTTTGTATCCCACTCCCATATGTGCCCACCCCCAATGTGGCATCAATACATCCCATCTTATAACGGAAACTTGATTCCATCCCCCATTATACCATAGCTCATCTTGTTCACACATGCTTGACCAGTTGGCTCTTTTGTAAGTATAAAAAGTATCACTTAGGATATATACCTAGATGACATGTGCCCAGCCTATATGGGGTGCCAATATCTACTAGTTTACCCTTATAAACAGGCACAACACCACTTAGGCCATACTTCATCACCATTCCAACTGGGCCTCAAAACTCCTCAAAATGTGTATTTTAGTGTCCTGGGCTGTCATTTCACTAATTTTGCAATAAATATTGGGTGTTTCCTGGGTATCCACAGTAGCTATGGTCAACCCCATCATCTTGGTATACTTTTCTTTTGATATAATTATATTTTGCAGCCACCAGATGTGATTTGGTACAACAAGAAGAACCTGTCAAAAAGTTTCCCATGCATCATTCCTTTACCAAGATCTCAACCTATCTCTGAGTATATCATCATTGTTTCTATATGAAACCAACAATGTAATGCTCAATTCTTGTATTTCTTTGAGCTTTGAGAAGGTCAAAGGTCAAGTCAAATGTAACCCTATGCAGCCACTGACATGACCCCTTGTCAGATCCTTTATAGGGATAGGTACAATGTATCTCAGTAGTAACTGTAATAAACCTATGCCTTGTAAGCTCAAATGCCACTAGTGCCAAGGCAGCTAGTAGGTATCTAAGGTGCCGGGGAGGTGAACAAGCGCATAACCACTTACTTCAGACAGAAGGTAAGGGAGGCAACAAGTACAAGTTCAGATAAGTATCTAATACAAGTATCAGGTATATATAACACTATGAATGTAGGTCCCTCTAGCAGTCAAAGGAATATTCATACAAGAAAAAGCAGTAAATCGAATGCGAGAGAAAGGGATAAGAGGAAATACAACTACTACAGGCTAATATTATCTAATCTGCTCGGAAGAGGAAGTTGAAGGTAAATATCCGAACAGCCCAAATGTTGAGTACGTATCGACTCGTTTCGGATGTGGTGGAGAATGGAAGGTGAGGGTATTACTGGTAGACTGGTTGGGTGAAGGAGAAAAACACTGTACACGTAGACTGTAATTGTAGTAAACCTCCACCTACAGCCAGATTTCCAGAGAAGGACGGGTTTAATAACAGGGTTATATCCTTGCGAACGGTTTGATGATTAGTAGCCAATCCACCTTTCAATCTAGTTTACGAGTATGGGATGTCCACCTCCACCTCCACCTTGATCGTGCAGCCCAGTAATGCCACCCGCTGAGTCTGACGAGTCTGACTGCGTTCCGCCCTCAGCCACGACAATTTCGAGTCCTCTAATAAATGGATAGAAAATATCAGCCCCATCGCCTGATCCAAATCGGACTTTGGGCGTTTCCGAACCCGAGGAACTGGGCATGAAAAGCTCGCCCAATTCACCGTCGGATAGGACTGGGCAACAAATCTTTGTGGAGGATGCACGTCTGGGGGAACGATCGAAAGTTACATTTCCGTAGCAGTTGGTTCGGTCGAAGCCCGTAACGATGTAGTACGATGAAGACGTAGCTGATCGGAGATATTGCTTCCAAATGTTTCGTTGGGCGTATTCACGAATGGCAGATAAACCCGTGTAATCGATGCGGGTGGCACCATTAGGAAGTATGAGGACTGATCCTTGCGATTGCGTGAAATGAAATTCAATACTCGATGCACGCCTAGTTGTTGTGTCCCTGGTCACCAAGCAATAATTAAGTAGTGAAATATGAGAGGTAGATAAAGATGATGGACTTACGAAGTGAGGATGTTCCCATCCCTATCAAACATGTACTGATGTCCATTTTCGCTGACTATCCTTGTGCCAGGTGCAAAGTACTGGGATGAGTAACAGACGAGAGCTGGATTAAATTTCATAGGAGTGAAGCCAGGGGGAACACCCCATAGGTTGTCGCGCTTTTTAAAAATATTAAACAAGCAGACCAAGTCACCATCAGTATCATTGAGAACCACATCTCCCACTTCAACCTCGGGTTTACCCTTGACTTGAGGATTGAACGGTGCATATCCATGACCTGCACCCTTAAAAGACGCAGAATATATCTGAGCAGTGTCATATAGCGTCGGCAAATCACATTGGGCTTGAGAATCAAGTTTTCATCTTGGCTTCAAGAATCAAGTAATGGGATGAAGACCTACCTGTACTAGAGTCTTCCGCGGTTGGTTTCTCAGTCATGATGCTGTCCTGCGAGGAAGCTTCCATTCATTCAGATCAGTGGCAAAGTAATAGACAAATGGATGGATTCACCTCTGAATTTTGATGGAAATTTAATCAACATTCGGCTGATCAGCGTTGCTTTATCGAGAAGTTCATCGTCCCCCTATCATATGAGAGCGACTCAGTGTTTGCGTTGTTGGTCAAGGCACTTACACTCACGTCTTTTAACACGGATGCCCATTCGTCGTCATGAGTGACAGACACACTTGCGCCGTACTGTAGGATTGCTTAGTCAAAGTGTCTTGTCAAGAAGGCAATGAAGTAAACCTTTTCAATGATGTACTTGTTAATGATATCAGATGGATGCTGCACCGCAGAGTTCTCAGTATGTTTCATGCAAAGTAAATTAAATAAAGCCATACCTCAAATGCAGAGACATCCGAATCAAAATCCGACTCGTCACAGTCAGAAAGATCCCATTCAGAGGTCGATGGCTGAGAGGAGAGATCCGTATCTTCAGTACTCTTCGATGTTAAAGAGCTCGCGGACGGTTTTGACGATAAGTCGTCTTGGCTCGAGGTATTATTCGACCTAGAAGAAACAGATCCCGAGTCGTTGGGTGAAGTATATGCACGCCGCCGAGTTGGATTCAAGCCAGGAGAAACCATTGTGCTGGACAAACTACGCAAAATTTGCTCTTGGTACAGCAAGTCCTTGGGGCTTCCCTCGGTCAAATCTACGAGCTCCGTCCCGGCCCTCCGTACCCATCCCCCCGTCTGGTCATGACTTTGAATCCTCGCAAGAATACGTAGAGATTCTCGTCTTGCGATGAACCGCTATCCTTCCAGTCGTGTACCACGTTAGAGAGAGGATGACGTGACACAGATAGCGCCCCAAGCGACGTTTCGGATAAAACAGGGCAAGAAAGCGTGAAAGATACGGAAATATCTGTAGAAGAAGCGAGGAAAGCCGCATTCCTGTAGCGGTTAGCTTGGTCAAAGCCTGTAATGACATACAGGGAGCCATCGGGTACCATTCCTTGGAATTGCTCTGCGTAGTCGTACCAAGCCTCTGCATTCTGCTCAGCATGTATTCTGATGCGTTCTCTGTCTCCATAATCAACACGAGTAGCTCCGTTGGGGAGAATGAGGAGGGATCCTTTGCCGCGTACGAATTGAAAATGAACGCTCATTCCAGGTGCAACGGGCACGGTACTGAGACGCAATGGGAGTCGTATCAATTCGAGTGAATTAGATTTGAAAGAAACTTTACGATGCTCACGGATTAATAGCGTTCCCCAAGATATCAACCGTAATTTCCTGCCCGTTTTTACTCATTATCCGAGCCCCCTTTACGAAATAATCTGGTGAAGTGTAGAGGTGGTCGTCATGATATTCCAGAGGAACAAAGCCACTTGGCAAGCCCCTGTATGTATGCTCGTGTGTTCCGAAGATGTTAAAGAGGGGTTTGAAGAAGCCGTTCCTGTGATCGACCATACCCACATCTCCGACGTAGACATCCCGGGCAACGCGTTGTGTACCCAATAGAGGACACTGTGGCTTCAACAATGCACAGCCGTGGCCTTTGGAGTATAATGTCCCTGAGTAGAGTTGCTGTAGAGTAGGAGTTTTGGCGCATAGTGAAGGTATTCCTTGGAGCGATGGAGAAGGTTGGGGGAACCTAAGGATGTGGGTCTTTAACCCATGACAGGCTCTTAAAGATGTAACCCCCCGCGGGAACTATTATCATATAAGCATACAGAGCTTCATGCGTCCATGTGCAGTATCATACATAGCATCCAAGGCCATGGGCATAATGCTCTACATCTATAGCAACACGAATTCTTCGTGGCTATGGTATGGTAGTACATATCAACCCCTTTAATTGCTATATCCGCAATCAAGTGTTTGGCTATAATTCTGGGGCTCATTTCGAAGGATCCACAATTACACCCTTACGTGGGCGTTATCTTTAACTCTACAAGTACTTCTTTCAGCACTACTAAAAGAAGGCTCGGATAGAGTAGTTTCCATCGAGTGCCATATCGGAGTGCGCGAACTGCCTTCCCTCTAAAAAGTTCTAATTGATCCAAGTTGCCACCTGACTCAAGGACGCACGGGTGCGTTTACAGCGAGCACTTAGCACTTTCTTCACCGGCCGTCCCCTTATTCACGTAATCGGGTCTTCTCCCAGTCAGAACAGGACGGGTTGTCCTTGCCCCCGGATGATCATCAGGAAAACCACTCAGAAATAATGGATTGGTAATGTTGTTGTCGTAGTCCAGATAATTATCTGCCATATCTTCTAGATAGTAATCTAATTATGCTAACTCAGCGCTATCCCAAAATAAAGATGAAACGGTATCTCTATCTCGTAATTAGCATCTAGAACTAGTACACAGGGTGTCAAACGACATGGAGCCTACGCAAAAACTACCGTACATACATATGAGAAACACTTCAACTTAGTATATCCACAATTCCTACCGACACAATAAGGGTCCCTCCATGTCCACCCTCATCTAAGTACCTAACAAGTATGAGCCACTTGAAGCCCGGGCGTGACACAATTACTAGAGACGTAGGAACATCAGACGACAGCAAAGGATAAAAAGGAAAAACACACGCAGATGGGCAGTACACTGGTCATTACTACACCAAAACCTAAAGTTCAGACGGCTCAGCCAGGATGCAGAACATTATCATCATCAAATAAATACATACCTAGCAACGTCAACAAGAGCCATGCCCAAGCGCTAAAAATCCAATGCAATTTGGTGGCGAAGTAGCGGCTGTGATGATAGGCGCACGTACCTATGATCCTATGGATACACTGGACAGTTACGCGTGACGCTGCAGCAGTTGTACACGACATAGTCATACACTGCCAGTATCCAGAAGACTGTAAAGATAGCTACGTACGATCCTATATTGGCGCCTGCTGTGGAGTCTACGAAACTTGAAGATAGAAAAGAGGAGGTTTGAAGGAAGAGATAGGTCCTATATAGGTCTGGAAAGATAAGATATACCATTTGATAGCAATGTCAGGGTGGTCAGCTGGTAACTAGTAATGCAGATTATAAGAAGTGAGGCGCTCGAAAGCCGTTTAAAGATGTGTCTCCAACTTGCACTAAAATTCTGGTACCAAAAATGATTTTGGATGGGAAGTGCATCTTCAAATCTAAGAGCTAAGAGCTATGTCATCTGCCGACGTACATTGGACGTACAGGACCTTGGACCTTCAAAAAGAAGATTATAATTATTTGCATATCGGATAAATAATTCTCTACAAGAGCACTTTCGCGAGCGGTTATAATTACTTTCATCAAATTTAAGACAGCTCGGATCTGCCACAAACAACTGCTCCATCGAATCCGATATTGGAGCCCCCCGAAGATTGGATGCACACTATACATAGGTATGATTGATTGCCACCTAATTCAGGGGTGTGATTGCGAACACACTTTCCTTCACGGAATCGGGGCTACTACCAATCAGAACAAGACGGGTCGTACTTGCCCTCGGATACCTTGTATGCCTAGCAACTCCGAGACCAATAAGCACATAAGGCATTACAAGCAAGTATTGACTTGATGTATAATGGTCGAAGGATCTACGAATTGCCGAGGCCGCGATAAATGAAATCCGGCGAGGGGTTTCTATATATGTCACCTACCTTTTCATCTCGCCGCGAGTATTTGGTCGTCTGTCCATCATAATCTTCGAGTGGATGATAGAAGGGAGCTAATTTTGGTGCGCAGATGAGTTGAGTGACAACGGCGTAATTTCAGTCCTGGGGACTGGTATAAGACTTTGGAAGATTGGCTGGGTTGATTTAAACGCCGACGAGCCACAATGAGTCAGTTTATCAGAAAAAAAAAGAATAATAAAAAGCACTGGGCGTTGGATTCAAAAGAAAACGACGCCCATCAGTGGAGGCATGGTGCATTAGACTCACACTGTCACTATACTGTCTGGAACGGCTTCGGGGGGGCCTGCATCTAATCTGCGCTAGTATTACAGTGATTCCTGCTAATCATCTTGCGGATCGTCCTAGAGAATTTCTCTCTGGTAAAAGAATAGGCGAAACACGGGGAGTCCTGAAACAGCGACTCCCCTGGGTATATTCGTGGGCGAGACTCGAAAAAGGCGCATACATCACAATAAGTAAATAAGTAAATACGGGAGAGAGGGAGGGTGACGCGAATAAATCTGAATTGACTCAATAAACTCGTAAATCAATATGGGAAGTAGAAGGATGACGTAGAAGAGACGGAGTACTTGACCAGGTTTGACTCCTGTCATTTTGATGCTGGGTGGTTTCATGAATATGTTTTCATTGTGATTGGTTTTGCCATAAAGGTATGCTGATTTGATGTCCATTTGGTGAACTTCCATGTTATGATATGCTGCAATGGATAGAATTATGCGTCCTGATGTCATCTTGGTGACTGATGCGAATGTTTCATCTGGGAAATAATTGAATTCTGGGATTTGGTTGTATCCACGCACAACAAGTCGTGCTCAATGTTCCTTGACCTTTCTGTGTTCGTCCTTCTTCGTCCTATAAACCTATTTTCCAGTGAGAATACTGGCATCTGATGGTGCGTAGACTGGAATGAATGTTCCTCATTCCTTATGTCTCCTCATCTCTTCTTCCATAGCTTCCTTCCATTTAGGCCAATCTGGTTGTCGTTTCACTTCTGCAACTGAAAGTGGGTCATAAGCTTCAAGTTCTGATGTAACCTGAGCGAGATTAGCGGTAAGCAATTTGGCAGATTCTACTCCTCCTGTCTTCTTCGTCATCGATCTGGTAATAGGTCTTCTACCTGTGACAATCTTGGGTGGAATGATGATCTTGGGTGCGACAGGTTTGGTAATTTCAATGATGGGATCAATTGTATCTGACTCAGGGACCTTTTGTTCCAAATTGATGAAATCATTATCCTCCTCCTCACTGATTTGGATCGGTTGATTGGTGAATTGGATATTCCGTTCCATGGTGATGGATTTCTTCTTTGGCCAATAGATATAGTAACCCTGGGATTCCTTCTCTGGTCCTAACCAATGTCCTTCAACTGCCTGATTTTCCAATTTGTTGGGTTTTGGAGTGCATTTGACGTAAATGATAGAGCCAAATGGATGAAGATCTGAGATATCTGGAATAGTTCCAAATCGATTTTCGTATGGAGTCTTCATGTTGATCGCTTTGTGTGGGGTATGGTTCCAAATGTAGGTTGCATAGAGCATAGCCATGCCCCATAACCATTTCGGTAAACCTGATGAGATGAGCATAGCCCTGACGGTGTTGAGAAGCGTACTATGACTTCTTTCTGCAATACTGTTCTTCTCTGGCGTATCATGTACTGTGAGTTTCCTCTCCATTCTTTTTCCTTTCAAATACTTTGTAAACTCTCCTCCTAGAAATTCTCCTCCTTGATCCAACTGTAGAATTTTGATGATAATGTTGAATTGAGTTTCGAGGGTGGTCTGGAAGATGACGTATTTGGTGAATGATTCGTCTTTAGAGTGCAGTAGAGGGGTTTCTAGCCAGTATGTGGCATCATCAATAAGCGTGAGTGAATACTCCTGGTGGTTAATAGTTCTGACTGATGCTGGTCCCCAGATGTCCATGTGCATTCTGTCTCCAAAGTTCTCAGCGCGTGGAGTAAGATGTAATTTTGGAATAGTGAGAAGAGCTCCTTTGGCACGCATACATACAATACATTCAATCCGTTCCATTTTGTTCGGATCAAGACATAATCCTTTGACTGCATTGTTTGCGAATAAGGTTTCGATGTATTGATAACTCTGGTGACCAGGAGCACAATGGGCTTCGTATAAGGATAGGGTGCAGTTGGTAACACAATGATTTGATAAAGCCCATGCACTTTTGGAATGTGAGCAACGTTACCATGATTCCTCCTTCAATATGAATGTTGTACCCTGCGTCATCCAATTTTCCCAATGATACTAGTGTGTTTGGCATGTCTGGACAATAGAGAGTGTCACATAAGGGTAAGAAGTGAGGTTTCTCCTTTGTATCAACTGTTTCGATGTGTAGGGTGCCTTTCCCTTGGGATGTGAATGTATCAGAGTTAGCTGCTTGGATTCGATGAGTGGGAATAGTCTGATAGCTTCGTAATTGATCATGTGGGATGAGCATCCAGAATTGAATAGAATTAGTGGAGTATGTTCCAATGCTACGAAAGCTGCTTCCTCAGCTATGTCAGAGCAATCAATAGTGGGGTGATCAATGGAATCTTCGATTTCCAGAACTTCAATGGCAATCCAACTTTCTTCATCACTATCTTCTTTGTTCTTTTCTCTGGCACTGCCTGCTGTATCTTTTCCTTTTCCATTCCTTTGTTGTCCATTCTCCACATTCTTTCTGTCTTCTCAATGTTCTCTGGCAACATTCATGCGCTGCATGTACTTTGATGTACAGTTCTTGGAGAAATGACCAAGTCCTCCACAGTTGTAACGGCTGGATTCCTCCCTTGTTGAGTTGTTGCCTTGCCAACTTCCTCCTGCTCGACCTCAGCCTCTTCCTCTGAAGTTTCCTTGACCTCTGAATAATGATCCTCCTCGGCTTCCTCTGCTATTTCTTCTGCCTCTTCCTCCTCTTCCCCTAAATCCGCCATGCCCTCTACTTCGGAAGTTATCATTGGAGTAATTCGCAGATTTTTGAGATTTGTTGGAGCTAGAAGCAAGTTCTTGCCCTGAGCTTCAGCACAAATAGCTGCGATTAACATTTCTGGTGTCAACTTGTTAGGTTCTTCTCTGTAGACAGTGATGAGGGCTTTGACGGTGGCTTGATACATATCAGGAGTGGAAGAGATGATGGCTGATTTGAATTGGGAATCAGGGATAGAAATTCCACGGTCAGCTAGTTCGTCCATGATAGCAATGAGATTGTCAAGGTGTTTACCAACTTTAGCTGAGTTGGTACAAGTGAGGGAGAAAAGTCACTTTTCCAAGCTGGCTTCAGTAAGTGGATCCTTTGCATCATAATCCTGCTTTAATGCATCCCACAACTCCTTCAATGTTGGCTTGTTCTTGTAACACCTAAAAATGGTGTCTGGTAGTGTGCTGAGAATGCCATTCAACAGGTCATTATCCTGCTGTTGTTGATCTGCCACTGATGTGGGTTCTGTGGTTAGATACTTATCGTATCCGATAGATCCTGCTGCTCTCTGGACTCTTGTTACCCATCCTTCTTGAGTTTTGTAACTTTATCAAATGCTTTGGTTGCCTTAGACATGTCGTCGTCTGAATCTGAATCTGAATCAATTGTATCGTCTGGATTGAATGGATTAGGATCTGGATTGGATGGTGGAGAAGGTGAGCTGGGTGGATTAGAATGTGGTTCTGGATCTGGATTTGGACTGGGATCTTGTGATGGAGGATTCGGTGGAGGTGGCGTTGGGTCTCTTTTTGGTGGCTGTTCTGGGGCTTCTGGTATGATGGCTGTGGATCTAATGATGTGGAGGGTTGTGGCGCAGCTTCTTGTGGCTGTCCTGGAGGTGGAAATACGAGTGAATTCCTTGGTGGTGGTGCTGTGTGTTCTTGATGACTGTTGATAAGTGGTTCTTGTCCTCCGTTTATGTGTCGTCCCCAAGGATTTGGGTTTGCCTTTGGTGGTAGTGGGATAGAGTTGTAGCGATTTGGACAGGGATGAGCTGTTTTGTTGCACCAATAAAATTCTTTGCTTTCTATGTCCCAAAAACAATCATTGTAGTCGTCGAAGTTGTATATGTGTGCCTGATATGCACAATGGAGATCTGGTGCTGGTGGGACGTACTCTTGTGGTCTGGGACTGCCTCTCCTAGACTGGTTTCTAGATCCTGACTGTGATCTGGTTGTCTGTTTGGGATTGTTGACCCTGGGTGCTGGCGATCTGTGCCTTGAACTGTAGTGTTGCAAATTACTAGTCATACAATGTCGAGAGCTAGACGATGAGATATGATTAGGCTAGGGTGGGGCCCATAGCCTATGAGAATAAATGAATATGAGAACACTTGTTAAACAAGTGAGGCGACGAATACTATTGTGGCTCTGGAGGTATAGACAGTAAACTACTGAGTATTTATACTGTTGGCTACTGTGGCTACTGTAAACCCACTTTGTGGTTTCTACACATTGGACACATATTGCCACAGTGTGAGATAATTTTACTTATTAGGATTATTGGATATTTCAGTCATGAGACCAACTTCTATTTCATCATTTACCAATTTACCTACAGTCCACAGTCACTGCGCAGCATAGTCATTTTGCGCACAGTTACTTAGCTGCAGTTACTGTGCAGATTAACTCATATTTTCCGCAGTTACTGCTCCGTAGTCATTATTTCTTTATCGTACCACTTTTTACTGTGCCTCAGTTGCACAGTAATTTGAAATACTTATTCTATGAGTATATAAGTAGCCCAATTTTGTGCACAAATAAAGAGAAGTTCCCCAAAAACAAGTTCCCTAACAAGTACTTCCCTTCCAGTAACTACTTCCCTGCGAAGTACCACTTCTCACTTACGTCTATTCTCTGTTAGAGTGTGATTGACATCTCAAGCCAAAGGCAATCTATTGAACATCTAGTCTTCTGATCAAGAGAGTTTGCTTCAGAGCTCAGTGTTGATATTTTGTGACTTTGCAAGTTCAGAGCATTCTTTCTGAAGCTTTCTCAGTTCTGGATTATTAAGTCCAGTCTCTTACGTTCACAGATATCTCAGCAATCTACTCAGATTGTTCATTTTTCAGTTATTGTACATTCGAGGAATACTTATTTGAATATTGTGTTCTGACCCTGGAGACGAGCTTTGACCAATGACAAGTCTTTAAGCAGTCTTCATTAGATTGTACAGATCAGATCAACACTACGCGAGTCCATAAATATAACACTGTGGAGAAAAGTGGATACAAATAGATTGTGTATACTAGAGAAAGATAAGATCATTTGTTGTAAGTATAGTTCAATATAAAATTCCAACAATATTTGGGAAGGAGGAAGTACCAAAGAAATGTGAAATAAATGAGATGAGTGAGAGGAAGGCGTGTACGAGATCATTTGTGTCTGGAGACGCGTAAGGAAACTACGGAGGCATAATGGTGTGTAGCCCTGAGGCATCAACCTTTGAGGCCACGGAGGCAATTAATGGACAGCACTGAGGTCCTACGCACTGGGCGTTGAGTGAAAAGGAAAAAGAGAAATAGAGTGCGTACTCACGGCGATGATTAGACTTTTGTAAAGGGCTTTAAAACAAGATAATAATGGGAATGAGCGTTACCCAAAAAGGAAGGTCGCCTGCCGCCGGTGATTATCAAGCTCTTTCTTGTCTCTTTCCCGTCTCTTTCTCTTTGCACGACCCCCGTCATGACTAGTGAAGTATGCCAATGGACTGTAATAATGTAGCGCGGAATAATATTGGATTTTGTGTAGCTACTTTGAGTACTGGCGCTCTGATCAGTCTGCATACAAATAGATGTAAAGTAATGACTAATCGCTGAAACGGGCATCCTATGGCGGTCCATAGAAGGATTGCACCTTGTGTCCTACATCCTCAAGGCTCTCTTCTTGAGCTCATAGCTGATGCGCCGCTTGCCGATGTAGGCGGTGGAAGACCAGAATTGGGCGTGGGTCGAGCACCTTCCTTATTGGGTAGACGCGGAAAAAAAAAGTGAGTCCCATTATTTACAGGAATTGCTGTAACGCCAAGCCAAGGTGGATGATTCAAAAGTGGAGGAAGGAAGGGAAAGGGATTGGGTCAACTATGGTGTTTGGTTGAGAAACAGCGACGCGTCGGAGCGGGAAGACAGGCGTCACATATGACAGGGACCTTTGGGTCTATAGACGGCGTGCCGCGCGTTGATGAAGTGTATGTTTGCTGTATGTCAGTGCCTGATCTAAGGGCGGCGTTAATACATACCGGTGATCAGCTGCAAATCCGTACCCTGTTTCGGTACTGTGCAGACGACTATACTTGGCTCGCTGTGGAACCCTGAAATGCCACGTAGAGGGAAGCGAAAAGGAACCTGACTGTCGGAGATATAGCGGGTGGGCGCGCCCTAAAAAAACAACCACGTGTTTAGGTTAGGGTTTGGACTCTTTGATCAATCCGTCAGTCGGTGTGAGGTGGGAATCAGTCCTATCATTTCTAGGTCAGTTGTTCGTCTTGTTCGTACCTGTCTTTGTGCTCACTTCTAGGGAAAGGGAGAAAGAGAAAGAAAAACCGTCGTTCCTTACTCGTCACGTTCCTTTCAAAAATATCACAACATGTTCTCACCGCACTCTTCCTCGACTTCCTCTCTATCTGCCAAGTCTTCGGCTGCCTCAAAACCTAACCCACCAAAGACAAAGACGCCTATGTTACTCTCTCCGCCTAACACTGCCCCTTTTCCAGCCCCAAATGGACAACGTACCCCTCCACCAACGCTACCGTCCTCTCCGTCGTTCCATACGCCGTCTTTTGCCTCAAAAGCCTTTCTACCAGAGGATGGCTATCCATTCCCTCCTATACCAGCCCCGCCTACGCCGAGACGCCGTCTATGGCCGCCTCTACTCATACCCCTCGTACTCTTCCTCATAGCAGGGTGTACCAGATGGATGCGTCATCCTGCTGTGATAGATTTAGTTGTGGGTTCCGAAGACGGGTCGTTGTTGGGTATACACAAGAGACATCCGAGTGCCTCCATATCTTTCCCTACCCCTTCTTCCACCTCCGCCTCCACCTCCACCTCGCCGTCTGCATCTACATCCCCTTCAAACCAACCAGTCCCCACCATCCCCTCCTCCGCCTCTCCACCACCACTACCAACCCCCTTCCCTCAACCCTGGGACCAATCCTCTCTCTCCCTAAACTTTTCTACCCAAGGCTGTTACAACTTTTTCCTAAACATGACCAACGCGGATTCATTCCGCTCCTGTCGTTCCTTCGGCATGCTCCAGTCCTTTTCAGACTCGTTCGTTGATGCCCAGACAAATGTGACCTTGTTGAATGAGGTGTTGTGGGGGACTTGTAATCCACCGGACGGGGCTGATACGTGTACCAATACTTTGAGGGATTGGGTTGATGGCATTATGGCGAGTTGTGGGCAGGAGTGGGACGAAAGGAATGAGATTGTGGTACAGACCCGGGTCGGTGAGTGTCGCGTTTTTTTTGGTATTTCTCCGTGTCGCTGAACCCTATACAGCTCTCCTCGCATACCCCCTCCTCCTTTCTACATCCTGCCTTCCGCTCTCCAATACAAACACATACTGTTACGTTTCCTCCATCGCTCAAGGACCTTCCTCCGTATCCGATATATACCTCTACTCCTTACCCCTAGGCATCCCCTTCCCCGATAGTGCAAAACCGAGCTGCGGACCATGTGAGAGAGATTTGTTGGGGAGTTTCGGGAGTTGGTTGAGTACGTGTTTTTAAACCCCAAGTTTTTCGGCCCGCTGATGTTTTTCTTTCTCAATGTAGATTCCACCTCTTTTTCTACGACCTCTTCCGCTACAACTAGCGACACCGATCCAACACTCGACCCCGATGATACCTCGCCTGCTGTAGGTCTCAAAAAGACGTATGCGGATGCCGTTCAGGTGGTAGAGGGTGTGTGTGGGGAAGGGTTTGTTACTAGCGGGTCCACGGCGGGTGGAAGTGGGCCGGTGGGTAGTCATGCCAGTGGGGCAAGGGGTATGAGTGTACGAGGACGAGGGGTGTTGGGTTTGATGTTGGTGGCGGTCGGAGTGGTTCAGTTGTTGGCGTAACCCTCAGAATGAGCGTAAAGCGAGGAGTGGGAAGACGGTGAGACGGTGCAGATGCCTGGGGGTTGGAGGTTGCTGTTGGAGGGCTCTGGTTGTGGATTGGGTGTCAGATTTGGGATTTTGGATTTTGGATCTGGATCTGGATCTGGGATTAGGATTGGGTGCGGAATTTTCATTTCGGTTTGTTTCAATGGGGACATGAGGGGAGGCGAGGAGCGAGAGTGTGTGAAGGGTCATTGGGTCATTGGGTCCCCCGGGTCGTTGGCGTGTTGATGTGGGTGATGAGGTTTCGTCTTGGCTAGGGTTGAGGCTACGGTGGATGGTACATGGACATTGCTGGTATTGAGGGGGGTACGGGTTACAGGTGGTGACGGGCTACTACAATCTACGTGCGGTCTATAGTCTACGCTCTACGCTCTACAGCTCACAGTAACGCAACCCCATGGCTTCCGACACTGACACTGACACCGACATCTCCTCTCGCCGTATTACCACCTTCCATGCATCTTTGCGGCGTCGGTGATACGACACTGTCAACACCTAATAGGCGATAGGCGGTACCACCCTTCCCCCATGCGAGCTTGTACACCCAAAGTCTTCTCCCACTGCTTCGTCTCAAACACTCTCACTCACTATCTTCGAAATCGTTTCTGAGCCGAAGTGGTCCTCGTCGATATGGTCATAGTTCTCAGTCCACAGCCCATAGTCTACCCGACTCCCGACTCCCGACTCCCGATTACCAGGTTTACTCGAGTTTGTTGCTGGGATGCAACGATGATATCATTGGTATACCCTATGGACGTGAAGGTGGAGGTGGAGGTTGGAGGACCGAGGGGGAAGGAACGTAGGGAGGGGTGTCGGTGTCGGGAAGAGGGGAGGAATGAATGGCTAGTGGATCGGTGGTTGACGTCTACGCAATGTGAGGGGGGGAGCACGTACGCCTGGTTCACTCGTTACTAGTATCGATGCCGGCCACCGTTGCTACTATATTTCCTCCCTCATTTCGTTCATCGTCACGTCCTCAACAGTCTCCCTCCCTAGCCTCATTCCTTCCAAAGACGAGTCTTTGTTTAGTTTATGACATGTGGTGACTGTATTGACAACGACTCTTCATCTGGCTCGGTTTGGCGGTCGTTGATCACCTATTTGTCTTGTCTTCTATCGGCGGCTGCCATATTGTCATCCCCACTCGCGTTTTTCCGGTTCTATCTCTAGGTTTATACACTACATGCTTTACTTCGTGCTCTCTCTTTCTGCTCTGACACCATGCATATACTCTATCCCCCGTTTCTTGTTTGTTTGTTTTTGCTCAGTCTTGGTCTTTGGAATGTATATACCGGCTGGTTTCTTTGCTTTTCCACATTGTTTCTTTTTTCTCCTTCTTGGTTGTTTCGTTTCGTTTGGGATTTGTGTTTTACTTTTTTTGCGTTTTGCGTTTTGCGTTTTGCGTTTTGTGCATGTAAATGAACCATTTTACCCTAACTTTGCAGTCGTTTCTTCTTGGCGCATCCTTTTATTATCTTGGAATGATATCTGATTTCCTTTGTGTTCTTTCTCTTCTTTTTTTGGGATTTAATGCTCGTCGTCTTTTTGGGTTTGAGTCCCCTCTCTTGGAGTCGTCCTCGTCGTTGGTGGAGATTGCTTCACCTCCTACTCCTACTCTTGCATACATACATACATAGTCCTATACATCCTTGCATATTTGCATCCTGTTTTCTTTTTTTTTTTGCAAAAGAGTCCGAGTCCGAGTTCTAGCCGCTATCTCCTTCCCTCTTTTCTCCTCTCTGAGTCTCTGCGTGCCTCGTGATTCGTCCTCTCACTTTTGTCTTTTGTCTTTATCATCATCATCGTCTCTCTACTTATCTGAGTCCATTGTCTCACTACGCACTAGCGTCATTCCTTAGCCTACTTGCATTTGTTTATTCTGTTACTCGTCGCTTACTCGACTACCGAATGCCAATTCAGGATTCAGGACACGATCGATCAAAAGTTCCCACTCCCACTCTCCTCGTAATGTGCACTTACATTTGTTTATTCGTTTACTCGCCTACTGAGTGCCGAGTGCCAATTCAGGATATGATCAAAAAGCTCTCACTCTCCTCTCCTTGTAGTGTACATACATGGTTCAATGCTGGACTTGTGCTGGATTGCGGTGAAATGGGCTGTTGTTAATGAGATCTGATAAGTAGTTGAGACACGTCTTCCGGGGTTGTCTATATTTGATCAGTTAGTTGCTTTACCCTTTGTTTGATGTATGTGTTTGACTATGCTGTGATAAATGGACCAATATTATTTCAAACATAATCAGCCAAAATCAAGCCGATTTCCCATTATTATATATCTCCCAAACTCGCGTCTCCTGAATTCACCACCTTTTTGTATCTTCCAAGCTCACACTCCTCTCTTCCAAACTCACCTTCCCAAACTCACACTTAATCTGAGCATGAACAAGCTGTGCATAGTGTTCCTGTAAGAGATGTATCATAAAAGATGAACAAAAGATAGGGCAAAGGATGAACAAAATGATGAACAAAAGGCAGTGGCTGATGAAGAAAAGAAACAGAAAATGAACAAAAATACCCTGAAATAATACTGTCATGACAGCATCATTGTCTCGAATGAACTGATAGTGATAATTGGTTTCTTGGATAAGGTGATAAAAGGCTGGGATATGAGGAATTGGATACAACTGGGATGTTTCTCATTCAACACAAGTAGGAATTTGAAAAGAAAATGCTATTGGGGAAGGATCACATTAGGCATTCAACCAAAATCAAAAATCCTTTGAGGAGACTCACCATATGATGAAGAAAGTCAAAGGTGGCATCAATAATCTCAGTTCCAGACGGATAGTTGCCCTTCATAAAGACAAGAGCAGCAGCTTTCTTCCTCGCCTCTTCAGAAACTGGGAAAACCTCTTCATCAAGGAATTCTGCTGTCCACTTCTTAGCACCACAAACATGAAACCTGAACGAACACTTTGGGAGGCAATTCCATTCATAGGTGGCTTGTTGGGTAACAGGTGTTGGAGCAGACGCTGAGAGAATTGCTGAGTCAGGGGGAGCAAGATTGGTGGGAACAGTGGAAAATTCAAGATCTTCAATAAAGGACTTGAAGCAGGACACAAGCATGGTTTGGTTGGGCATGATAGACAACGAGGGCAGTTGGATATTTGGTTCAGTGAGGAGAGATGGTGGTGATGGTTGGGCAAGAATGGGTTGTCATTTGAAGGCTCAAAAAGTTCAACAAAACCCTGAAAGGATTTCGATTGAACAGAAATTTTTCCTTTTCCATTATCACAATCACAGAAGTGACTATTTGGGAAAGTTATTCTCTGATGGAATTTTGTATGGATCCCACCATTCATATCCAGACCATACCTTTTCATATTTTCTATTTGAGCCAACTTGAAAACACTCACTTGTGGAAAAGTTCACCTTAGAGGGGGGGTAATGTCAGAAATCCTCATCTCAGCCACCTTCGGCACATGCTGTATCCATACATGCCTTCATATTTCCATATCCATCACTCTTACATCATTCACTGCCTAAGCCCAGAAACCCTCAGAGGGTTTTTCGATTATACCTATGTGCACCCCCACCCTATTCTGTTTCCATTTCATTTATTATGTCAATTATTCGTTCTGTTCATCGCTCCACATCTATATTCATTGTTTGACATTTGATTTGTTTATTCTATTTACCATTTGGGACTCACAATCGTTTAGTATATTATTTATAGGAGCACCTAGGAGTGATTGCCAACTGGTTTGTAGGTCTCTTTGAGATTTATTGGTAAGATTGTGACTGGTTCTGTCCCTAATACATACAAATATTCCAATCTGATATTCATTGCTTTACTACTGGGATCCACACCTCACTCACCCCTAGTCCATACCTCACCCACATCTAGCCTTTACCTCACTACATCTAGCCGTCCATATCCCATCTGCATCTAGCCTGTACCTAACCAGGCTAACCTGCACCAAGCCTGTACCTCCCCCACACCATAGCCCATATCATACCTGCACCTAGCCCATACCTCACCTGCATTTACTGTATCTCATCTGCACCTAACCCATATCTCACCTCACCTTGGGCAGCAATGCATATTTGGAAAGATCTTTTGGGCAAACATAAATGACAAATTTATGCTTGGCACTGGAGCTACTCCATATGGCTGTTCTGCCTCAAATCGGTCCCATATGGAGTAGACCCAGGCAAGCAAAAATGGCACTGAAAAATCTGAAATTTAAGTTTGCACAGAGATCTTTGGAAATATGCAACACCGCCCCACCTGTACTTAACCCACACTAGAATCTCACTCACAACTCATAAACCTCCACTATGCTGTTGCTATATCCAGTTAATACTAGCAATTAGATACAAATTATACTGATATGCAGCTCTAAATAACCCACACAAGACACTCAGAGGCTAGACAACAGCTAGAGAATCCCATATGACCAAGGGAGAAGACAATATGAAGACCTGTGGCAAACTGTGGGAGAATAATGATAAGTGAGTGAAAATAGGTGATGACTGGGATATACTGCTATCATTGATATAGGGCCAAAATGCAAGACTAGGGAGAAATACTGGGAAAACTGCTGGCACTGCTGGGATACCTGGATAACTCTGGAATGATACAGGAAAACTGACTCTATTGGGAGTAACTAGATACCTTATATCCATGATCATCAGTAGCTAAGTATGAGTTGGGATGTGTACCATATGGTTGAAGTCTGAAAATAAAACAAATAAAGCTGTGGAAAAAAATGAAGGCAGTAACAGATGAAAATACAGTAGAAAAAAATAAGTCAGGAAGGGAAACAAAATGTGCAGGATGTAAGATATGGTCTGTGATAAAAAATAGTAAGAAAAACAAAACAAGGAAAGGAAAGAGGTCTGAAATAAAAAATGACATGTAACACTGTGCCACAAAAAAGGGAAACTCCTTATGAGGGCTTATAAGGCAAATGAAACGACCAAAACTCAAAGCAATACACCATTAATATCTTGATCAATAAATCAGCAGCCACTTTGGTACAAGGTCAGACAATGCATAGGATAACTTTCAGATTGAGAATAATGTCTTCACTAATACAGAAGAATTTACCTTTGTACAATACAGTCATGAGGAAAACATTGATGAAAACAATCTGTCTTTACATTACAGCCTGAAATAATGTTTAAGAAGGTACTCACAATCATACTACCACCCACTTTGGTATATGCTCTAACATTCCAGTAAGTAATGCAAAGTCTCAAAAGAAATTCCCACCGTAAAAGGTCCAAAATATATTTCCAGTCATGAAAGGCCAAAAATATATCTCAAAGCCCATAAGGACCATGACATTGTTCAAGCTCAATAGTCCCACTCATATGTCAATAATTAGATATAAAAACTTTGTTATCTCATTAATACAGTACAAAGTATCTTACACTAATGAAGCCAGATAAAGACGCACAAACACAGAGACACTGAAGAGACAATAAGACAACAGCATATCAGTTAACATGGAGAAGCAAAAAGGGTCATGAGTCACTAGTGGATATCAATGTGGCAAACATAAAAAAGAAATGAACAACGAAAACGAGGCTGAAGCCAATGCATCAGCAGTCTGACTCCAGGGCCATAAAGGAGAGAAGAAAAAAGTGGAAGGTGGAGACACCCACCCAGAGCCAAAATCAATGCATGGGCGCACAGCAAAACACTCACACTACCATAGTCCGTGCCCAGCCCTAACGGCAATGCGAAGGACAGACCCCAATGCAAAAAGTAGGTCAAGGGAGGAGAGAAAAAGGAACCAAAAGGAAATCAACAGAATGAAGAAAGAAACACACAGTCCTAGGGTTAGGACAAACGAAAAAAACAGAGATGCAAAGCCTAGCCTTAAGGCTCGCAGCCCAAACCCAAACAATCCCACCACAACATCCACAGCATCTTCGTCTCTCATAGACGACAAAGACGATGTGGAACCACATGTGTGCCTTGCTATGTCACAGTCCAAGCTGATAGACTGACCAACAGAAGTCGCCCCGAGATTACGGTGACACAGCATATATGGGCAGTCAACATTGTCCTCCACACAGCAGTCCAAACAGCATGAGAGACAGAAAAGTGAATGGGAAAAAATACAACAAAGGCTGCCTGACCATTGACCAACAGACAGATAATTGACTGGGGAAGACAGCTGCAGGTGGTTAGGGAGAGGTGCAGGCAGATGTGTGTTTTGATGGTTGAGGTTGATGGGCACTCAGGGCCCATAGGTCAGAAAAGGGATATAGGGTTGAATGAAATGTCAACAAGGGCGTGGCGAGTGAGTAAGAGGATGCACTCGATACAAGTAAGCAGGGAATGGGGATTGCCATAGTCGATAGAGCATGGTCAACGCTGTAGAGAGTGTGAGTCAATGTCTGAAGGCAAAGTAAAGGTGGGAACGAAACGAATACGCCATCGCCTTTGGCGGTGACAGAAAACCGAAAATGTGTATGAAGAAGATACAACTCACCAGCACAATGAACTGCCACCCCTCGCCTGCCTTCTCCTTCTCCAAAATTCACAGGTGATGGCTAAACGACCTCTTGCGTGATGTCTACTGTAGCGGACATTAAATCCAGAAGCGGCAGGGAGTTAGATAGAGAAGACAAGTAGAACTCACCATAATAAGCATATTATGCACTCGGAGTGAAAGGCGGCCACTGGGCAAGCTGTTGTGGTTAATTGGAAGCGAGAGGAACAATACAAGCCACAGGTAGTGCAACCAGAGGAGCCATGTGTTGATTGGACACCTCGTCAAGAAGACGGAGGATGAGAAGCGTTGCAATGAGGGCATGCAGATATAGATGGGGCAAGCTGTTGTGGTTAATTGGAAGTGAGAGGAACGATACAAGCCACAGGTAGTGCAACCAGAGGAGCCGCGTGTCGATTGGACACCTCGTTGAGAAGACGGAGAACGAGAAGCATTGCGATGAGGACATGTGGATATAGATGGTGGTGGTAGAGAGTTAAGAGGGAAAAACTGGATGCATCGGCATTTGACCATGTTTTGTTTGCCAAAGGCTTCTGGCAAACAAACAATGATGTTGCCCAACCATTTCTGCTGCCCCAAGGTCGGGGCTGCATACTGCACAGTAGACTCCTGGGGCCAACGATGATGATGTGAAGCAAAGAAGGTATGTACGTGTCCTGTAATTTTTACGTGAACCTCTAATACAGTACTATCTATAGCTTATTGCATCTGGTTTGCGTTATTGTCATTGCTGCTATCATCATGCTGAAAGGACAAAAATATCCGCTCAATGGATAGATGACATTATTGTACTGATATAAGATGTTTCTGTACAGAAACACACTTTTTTACAGATATATCTTATATAGTGTATGCGGGAAGGCCAATTTCGATTTTTGATTTCGGGTTTATCAAACTGGCCCAGGCATCGTGTATTATACAGTCTTTGTGTGACATGTCCTGTCGTCCCGTCGACCCCCTCTCCTCTGTATCTGATATGTAAGCATGTATTATCATGTACGAGGGAAATGACAAATGTAGGCCAACGTTGCGCAAAGCATGATAACAATGCCCAAAATGTGACGGTATGGGTTTTGCTGACTGAATCGGGTATGGGTTTTCGGTGGGCTAGGGGGTACGGGTACGGCTCAGCATATCTGAACCCGCTGCCAACTGTGACCCTTTGACAGGATGCTTATTAGACATGTCGGCATATGGTGTAAATGGCCTATAATCATAATTACTATTTCAATCTTGATGTTGCCAGCACCATACTCACATGAAATTCCGTCTACAGCCCTTTGTTTTCTCTCAAAATGCTTCAGCGTGTACAAATCCTGCAGGTTCTGCTTATGACCAGCTCCCCCTGTCGCAACCCTTGACCCGTCATCACGGGTACAGCACACACCTACTGTAGTAAGATGATAAGGCACTTCATTTGGGTGGGATTCAGAGACCACTTCTCCATTACCTCTCAGCTTCTCAAATTGGATGAGAGATGGCTGCACATTCCAATCTCAGTGGACAGAATCTTTGGAACAAGTTTCCATTTAATTAGTTATATCAAATACTATCAGCAGATAAGTATTTTATATCCGTAAAATTAAATTAAATTAATCAGAATCTTCCTCTTCTGAAGTTTCCCGAGAGGAAAGTGAGCGCAAATTCATCTGTTGGTATCAGGCTACGCAATGGCAATGAGATTCAACATAGATGTTTATGCTGGCTTCGCCTTGGATGATGGGAGAGTGGGAGAGCGGGAGATGTCACATAGGGACTGTACAATGGTGGATGCCCAGTCCCGATTGATAACCCCGAAATCAAAAGTGGAAATTGAACCTTGGCCTTCCCACATACGGTATCTTATATCAGTAGTAGTGATGTGATCTATTGTCAAGCGGATATTTTTGTCTTTTCGGCATGTATATTACTGGGGTAAGGGGCCACTGCTTCGCATGGCAAGTTACAAGGCCCTCCCATATCAAGTGATCACCATTAAGCAAGGCCTCACTCTCAATTGCAATACCAATAATCCTACACTCCCTGTCAAAAATATCTCTAAACTTTGTGATATCTTCAAGTAGGCTGGATATACCCTCTGCTACAAGGATAACATTGACGCCACACATTGGTCATCATCAGCAAAACACTGCACATGAGAAAAATCTGTGAATACAAGGAAATATGGGCAACTGTCAACTGTGACCAAAGTGTGATGTGGCTGAGCTCTGAGTTTGAATTCTGGCCAAATGGCTGATGTCACCGGTATGTGTAGCAAAAGTATTTCAGCGGGTTTGTAGTAGGCCTTGAACCTTTAGCACATTGGATAAGTATTACTTCAGAAAATAAAGGCTAGATTCACTGGTATGCTATTGATACAAATTGAAAGAATTAAGTTGTCATTGTATTGTGAGCTAGACTCATGTATACAAGTCAAGTACTTTGACGAAGAATGAAAGGGGTGGAGACCAACACTGCACATGGCAAATTGAAATAGTCTACTTAGTACTCAAGCCCATGATCAGGCATTGCAGGGATTGAAAGAGGGAAACACTCTTTTGGAAGGTCATTTGATGGATGAGGAGAGGTGTTTGGAAGGGATAGATAAGATAAATGAGGAGGAACAATCTGACTTTGAGGTGCTGATAACAGTAACCATTTCAGTGTCCTACTCTATTTTGTAGCTCATATGAACTTAAAATGAAGCAAAAATGATTTCTGAGAAAGCTCATTCCCAAGATAATCTTTTGTTCTGTTAAGGACTATATACAAGTTGATTCTGGGCAAGCATCAAGATTATTTTGGACCTTTTGTGCTATTATGGTCATTTTAAGACTCAAAACTATTGTGTATAGATTGTACTCTCAGACATGGTTCTAATAGGAAATTAATATGTTTTAATGAGTGAATTTAGTAGGCTCATTCTAGCTGCCTTGAGTAAGCTTAACCTTATGTACCCTTATTCTTACTTTGTTACTTGGCAGTGACACAAAACCCTTTTATTCATTATAATGACTTCAAAATTATTGTGCTATCATTATTCTACCTAGCAAGGCCATGAAAATTATTTCTGAGTGATTATACTGCCTTGTTAGCCACTCAAAACAATTGTATGAACAAATAAGTTGGAATCTTATTTTATGTGCCTTGTTAGGAGGTATAAGGCAATGGATATAATTTTGATACCCTTGTAAGTGAGTTATAATTAAGTATTACTCTGTTGCCAGTTATCTGCCTCAAAAGTTTTCAGCCATTTTCCTGGCGTGAGAGAACAGATAGGGGCACTAAAGTAGTTACTGAAAAACAGTACTATAGTTCATAAATGGGGAGATACTTCATAAGTGTACTTAGTGTAATCTTTTCCCAAGTTACTTCCCACCCCCAATACATACCAAATTATTGAATAGATCTCTTCAATTTTCACTATCTAGTATTGAGAGAGATATATGCCCCTTCTAGATTCTCTTACCAGCCTCCTTGAAAATTTTGGCTGTTTGATAGCACTTATAATTGTGGCAACTGTTGCACATTTACAACTCACCCTTTTCTCAAGATTTACTGATCAAAAACCTGGATCAGAGTGTAAATATCAAATATATACAGCTACTATTTTACTTGTAAATGGCCCAGAATCCACTCCGAAATGATGGAAAAGCAAAAGTAATGAATGGGATTGACAACCACCACCAGCACACCTAAGCCTGGGGTACCCGTACTATACACTGAGGGTATCCGCAACTTTCTGGGTGCTGCAGGCCAATGAAAAATGAAAAATGATCAAATTTGATTATTTGGCTATCTATGCAACAAATGCTCAGGTAAATACTAACAAATAATTGCTGCCAGAATCACGTGCGCACTCAAGTTGCGTTCCCACGAGTGTGAGCTGGGTCTGCACTGGATATGCACCGGTTCACAACCGGATCTTAACCAGTCAAAATGTCACTGGGTCATCATTTGCCCCCAGTGCAACCTGCCTCCATGCACTCTCCTGCATGCACCCCAGATGCAACTTGTGCATACTCTGGACACACTCTGTGCACAAACTGGGCACACTCTGGATGCACTCTGAATGCAACCTGCATGCACCCCAGATGCAACTTGTGCATGCTCTGGACACACTCTGTGCACAAACTGGGTGCCCTCTGGATGCAACTTGTGTGCACTCTGGACACACTGTGCATGAAAACTGGGCACATTCTAGATGCACATCCCAGACACAATTTGCAAGCAATGGACACACTCTAGAGGCAAACTGGGTGCACTCTGGGACACAACTTGCCTGTGCACACCTGGGATGCAACCTGCACTCACTCAGGATGCAACCTGTGTGCACCCCAGATGCACCTTGTGCGCACTCTGGACACACTCTCACACTCTGGATGCACCCTGGATGCACCCTGGATGCAACTTGTGTGCACTCTGGACACACTCTGCACACAAACTGCACACACTCTAGATGCAACTTGTGTGCCCTCTGGATGCACTCTGGACACAACCTGCATGCACCCCCTCTGGATGCAACCTGTCCACAGTCAGGACACAACTTGCATGCACTCTGGATGCACTCTGTGCACAAATTGGGCACACTCTCAATGCAACTTGTGTGCACTCTAGATGCACTCTGGACGCAAATTGGGTGCATTCTGGATGCAACCTGCACACAGAGTGTGTCTAGAGTGCACCCAAGTTGTGTCTGGGAGAGTGTGCACAAGTTGTGTCCAAGGTGGCGCAGGTTGCATCCAGTGTGTGTGCAAGTTGCATCTGGGGTGCAGGCCAGTTGCATCCAGAGTGTGCCCAATTTGCATGCAGAGCATTTAAGTTATGTCTGGAGTGCATGCAGGTTGCATCCAGAGTGTGCACAGAGTGTGTCCAGAGTTTGCATCCAGAGTGCACACAGTTTGCACACAGAGTGCATCCAGAGTGTGCATAAGTTGGATCCAGAGTGTGCGTAAGTTGGATCCAGGGTGCATGCAGGTTGCATCATTGCATCCAGTGATATGCCATACAAAATTTGCATATAGAAACATTAATTGGCAGTTAGAAAGCTGGTTCACCACTTCAATTGGTATATAAAGGACTAGAGTGAGTCTCGAACTGCTAGTTAAAGCACTAGTGGACTAAGTGTATGTGCCAGTACAATAAAACTAAGTACTTATGAATAGGATATGCTTATTCTAAGTACTATGGTTGATGTGTACAGTGCTTCAGTTATAGTAGCAGATCCACCCCATATACTATACAAAGTTCTATAAGGATTTTGTAACCATTCCTACTCTAACACAGTTAGTACCGCCAGTGCGACTCAAGGGAAAGTGAAGCCCCTATTCACAGGCAAGGAATGCATAGGCTATACAACCCAGACTCTAGCGCTAAACAATCACTGGTTTAGAATGGTGCCATAATCGGAGAATGACTATGTCTGAACTAGTGGTATAACAAGCAATACCTCACTTGTAAGCAAAATAGAAGGAATAGTCTTTTTAAAGGCAGTAAGGATACAAAAGACGAGTTCCTAGGAAGCTCAGCTTTCATATGGTACTAAAGGGATGGACTAGCAGTGAAGGAATAAAAGCCCATAGTTCATTACTGCCAGTATGCGATCTAAGGAATGAGTCATAACGAGAGAGCCCCAAAAGGGTAAAGATATTTCTGAATGCAGCAGTAAGATTGGCAAGATGTGTGCCTGATGACTGAGGTGTTCTCATTGGGACAAGTGAGACTACAAAAGATATGTAGGGCCTTATAGAGAGCAGGACTCATCTATAAGAACTAACTGGTGGTATACTAGAAACAAAGTCTATAAACACCAAGTCTATAGTAGTGCCAGAGGAACATAAGAGGAGGAATAGGCAGGAGACTACACAAACCTATAGTGACTGACTGGTGGTAAAGGAATGTGAGTCATACATGGTGTAGCTATGTGAGTCAGAATGACTACAGCTGCCAGTTCCAGGAAGGTACTCTTAGTCAAGAGGATGAAGCAAAGGGAACATAGAAAGCCCTATTAGTTTTAGATAATGTTCTACATTTCCTAGATACCCTAATTAGAAAGTACCTACTTAATCTAGTAGTATGGACAAGCTAATATTTCTGTTTTCTTATGTACCTTTTAGTGGACATTAAAAGAAATGTAGAACTGTATAGTAGTAGCTGTGAGTAGTATAAAAGGACTAGGTATTTCTTGTAGTTACTCAAGCCACATCTCACTAGCAAAACACAGACTACACTTCTACCAAATTTACCTTACTCACATCGAGTATAAACATAGTGTGTGGATCAATAGTGTTGAATCAAATTTGTTGGTTTTTGTGTGTTACCTTTTTGTGTGTGTCCTTGGACTTGTGAAACTGGTTATAAGGCATTTGGGCCTACAAATTGTGAATTGAAACTGTTGGTTATATCCTTGTGGACTTGTTATAGTCTTTGTGTGTGTTTAACTCATGTGCATTTGTGCAAAACCCCTACCAAAACCCCCAAAAGTCCTTGTAGTACAAGTGAACTGTTGAGTATTCTGACTACTCGGAACACTTGCACTTTACTATTTGTATAAAAGTCTTTAAGTTTGTGTTTGTACTACACTTACACAAAAGACACCTATTACCAGGGTGCACACAAGTTGCATCCAGAGTGTTTCCAGTTTGTGTCCAGAGTGTGTCCAGAGTGTGCGCAAGTTGTGTCCAGGGTGTGCACAGGTTGCATCCAGAGTCAGGTTGCGTCAAGCAGAGTGCGTCCAGATGGCATGCAAGCTGTGTCCAGGGTGCATACAGGTTGCTTTCAGAGTGCATGCAGTTTGTGCACAGAGTGTGTCCAGAGTGCGTGCAAGTTGCATCTGGGGTGCATGCAGGTTGCATCCAGTTTGCATGCAGAGTGCGTCCAGATTGCACCCAGTTTGCATGCAGCACAAGTTGTGTCCAGGGTGTAAATTGCATCCCAGGTGCACACAGAGTGCATCCAGAGTGCATGCAAGTTGCATCTGGGGGTGCACACAGGTTGCATCCAGAGTGTGTCTAGATGATGCACAAGTTGCATCTAGAGTGCACACTGGTTGTTTCCAGAGTGCATCCAGAGTGTGTGTCCAGAGTGCCTGCAAGTGGTGTCCAGGGGTGTGCACAGGTTGTGTCCAGGGTGCATGCAGGTTGCTTTCAGAGTGCACACAGTTTGGACACAGAGTGTGTCCAGAGTGTGCACAAGTTGCATCCAGGGTGCATGCAAGTTGGATCCAGAGTGTTTCCAGAGTGCATGCAAGTTGCATCCAGGTGTGTGCAGGTTGCATCTAGAGTGTGCCCAGTTTGCACACAGAGTGGAGCTAGTTTTCACACAGAGTGCATCCACAGTGCACACAAGTTGTGTCCAGGGTGGTGCAGGTTGCATCCAGAGTGTGTCCTGAGTGTGTGCAAGTTGCGTCTGGGGTTCATGCAGTTGTGTCCAGAGTGCACCCAATTTGTGTGCAGAGTGCATCCAGGGTGCACACAGGTTGAATCCTGAGTGCATCTAGAGGGTGTGCAAGTTGCGGTGGGGGTACACGCAGTCCAGAGTGCATGCAAGTTGCATCCAGGGTGTGCACAGGTTACATCCAGACTGTGTGCAAGTTGCTTCTGGGGTGCACCTAGAGTGCGTGCAGACTGTGCCCAGTTTGTGTTCAGGTTGCATCCAGAGTGCACACAGTCTGTGCTTGGTTTGCATGCAAGTTGTGTCTGGAGTGCACGCAGAGTGTGTGCAGAGTCCACCCAGTTTGCACACAGGTTGTGTCTGGGGTGCATGGAGAGTGTGTTCATGTGTCCAGTTCTCTTACTGTCACCTAAATGTGATATTATATATTTTCCATCAATATGTCAGGGTGAAAAACCTGGCCCCCATTCAGGTGTAACCACACTGTGCCTCTAAAAAGATCTTAGCTGGGCTCAGGTAAAAACCCACACTGCATGGGGACATCACTGAAAGATCTTGCAAGTTGAAAGGAAGAGAAAATAAAAAATGAAGCATAGAGATAAGACATGGTTCATGACTGAGGGTGGCAAGAGGGAGGGTGAGTGAAAAGAGGCAGACGGAGCAGACGAGGGAGACAAGGGAGACAAGGCAGACAAGGCAGACGATGCAGACGGAGCAGACAAGGCAGATGGAGCAGACAAGGCAGACAAGGCAGACAGAGCAGACGAGGCAGACAGAGCAGACGAGGCAGACAGAGCAGACAAGGCAAATGGAGCAGACAAGGCAGACAAGGCAGACAGAGCAGACAAGGCAGAGAAGGCAGACAGAGCAGACAAGGCAGACAGAGCAGACAAGGCAGACAGAGCAGACAAGGCAGACAAGGCAGACAGAGCAGACAAGGCAGACAAGGCAGACAGAGCAGACAAGGCAGACAAGGCAGACAGAGCAGACAAGGCAGACAAGGCAGACAGAGCAGATGAGGCAAACAAGGCAGACAGAGCAGACAAGGCAGACAGAGCAGACAAGGCAGACAAGGCAGACAGAGCAGACAGAGCAGACAAGGCAGACAAGGCAGACGGAGCAGACAAGGCAGACAAGGCAGACGATGCAGACGGAGCAGACGAGGCAGACGGAGCAGACGAGGCAGATGGAGCAGACGAGGCAGACAGAGCAGACAGAGCAGACGAGGCAGACGGAGCAGACGAGGCAGACAGAGCAGACAAGGCAGATGAGGCAGACGGAGCAGAGACAAGGCAGACAGGGCAGACAAAGCAGACAAGGCAGATGGGGCAGATGGGGCAGATGTACCACACTGAGCAGACGAATATGACAACGCAGACACAGTAGTCTCCCCTTTTCCTGTCCAGCCTGAGCTGTCTATTTATATTCAGTAAAATTTAATTAACCTAGTGGAATGAATTCATTGTATTACATCCTGTAAATTTTCAGTAAGCCCTTCTGTATTACTTAATTGACATGCACTCCAAATCCATCCAACAAGTCTCTTGTAAGTCCATTGGATATACATGATGACTTACAGAATAGTCACTTTTCAGTAAAGTCATTGTAATGTCTTGTGACTTACAAGTGTCTTACTGTGACCAGTCTGTCACACTGTATATTCTCCATTTAGCATGCAGGTTTTTTCCAGAGACTTACGAGATAGACTTCTAAAACCTGCATCTTGTAATTCCCTTGTAAAATCACAAGTCTTTCTAGGGTATTACTGTGACACAGATGTCCCTCCATAAATTCAGTGTAAATATGAGCAGTCTTACCCAAGACTTTCAAGTTCTACCTTCTGGTAAGTCCTCTGTAAATTTTACTTGGTTTACAAATTGTCTTACTGTGACATTGTCTCACACTGTAATACCCTGGTATTTCCGTTCTGTTTTACAAGAAGACATACTGTGACAAAAAAGTCACCTTGTAATTCCACTGTATGCTCTTCAATGCTATACTGTGACAAAGCCTCACACTGAAAGTCTATGGTATGTCCTTGCAGCTTACAATGGTCTTTCAGAATAGTCCTCATTTTTTGTCTATTTTGTAATACATTTGTAAGTCAAGCCAACTTACATATTGATTGGCTCCCCATAATACTCTTGTAATACTCCAGTAAGGCTGAGGATTTACCCGTCTTTGTAGCAAATGTTTCTTGTAATTCCTTCATAATACAGCTAGTCTTACAAGTGTATTACTGTGACTTGATTGTCACTTTGTAAATTTCCTGCAGATTTTGCTTCCTTGTAAGTCCTTTGTAAATCTCTCTTGCCTTACTGTTTGTCATACTGTGATTATCTGTTACACTGAAATACTCCAGTATTTCCTATGTGTCTTACTACATGACATATTGTGACAAAAAGTCACTCTGAAATTCCTGTGTAATTCCACAGTATATCCACCAAGGGTATACAGTGACAGCAAGTCACACTGAAAGTCCATGGTATTTCTTTGTGACTTACAATGGTCATACAAGGTTGTTCTAATTTTTTCTGTCTCTTGTAATACTAATGTATGACAAGGAGTCTTACATATTGATTGGCTTGGTGTAATACTCTTGTAAAACCTCAGTAAAGCCGAGGATTTACAAGTGTTTGCACCCAGTGCCACTCTGCTACCAGAAAATCACCTTTCGAATTACTTCATGGATATCTCCCCTGACTCTTCCCATCCATTAATCCTTCCTCACATGTCCCAAAGGTCAAAGAACACCTTCAGAACTTAGAAGTACTATGGGAAGAGTTGAAAGCAAGTCTGACGACTGCTGCGGAGCTGATGAAGAGACAAAATATGGATCATGTAACAGAAGGGGTGAAATTCAAAGTTGGAGACAAGGTACTATTAGACAGAAAGAACTTGAAGACAACAAGGCCAAAAGCTAAGTTGGCAAATCATCGTCATGGACCATTTGAGATCACTGATGTAATCAGCAAAGTTAACTACCATCTCAAACTACCAAATGCCTGGTAGATTCATCCAGTTTTTCATGCTTCGCTTCTATCACCATACAAAGAAACCGAAGCCCATGGAGTGAACTACCCAGGTGAACTGGCTGAATTGCTTCCATAAGATAACAAATATGATGTTGAGGCAATTTTGGATTCAAAACTAACTAGGAATCGACAAGAAGTGCAATATTTAGTCAAGTGGTTAGACTACGCAGACTCAGAAAATTCATGGGAACCAGCATCAGGATTGACAAAATTGAAGGATATGATTGAAACCTTCCATCAACAACATCCAGATGCATATCGTCCACCAAATCTCATAAGACCTGGGTCTATGTTGTGGTCAATGGGAATTAGTTTAGGGGATATTTGGAAAAGTACGTGTGTGCTCCAGGGGAAAGCACAGCTTAAAGAGGGGGTAATGTCATGAACTGCTACAGTTTTTTGTCCTCCTTCCTCTTTTACTTCATGATTGAACCCTTTCTCTGATCATTTGTCCATTGCATTCCCTCGATAAAACCTTTTAACCCTATATTTCTGACTTTGAACTTTATAAAACCTGTCAAACTCTATAATAACTGTCAATCAATCTTCCCATCTTTCTTATCTCTTATCTATTCTTCCTATCTTTAACTTTATTGATCCGATCTTCCTATCTTTCTCAACCATATGGCACCATTCTATTTTTACTTACTTTTATCATCTCTTCACATTTCTTATATATACTTGAGATCTTTTGTAACTGATTCCCCAGTTCATTCATTTCGTCTCTGCTCCATACTACTATTACACAGTGTAGAGCCTAGTCAGTCTACTCGTCTCTCCCTCTCTTTATCTCATTTACATCTCTCAATCTATCTGTTTTGTATCCGCTTTCTCTCAGTGTGTGAGTTGGGTGGTTATTTGAGTGTATCAGCAACCTTGACAATCAGAAAGGGAATTGAAATCTGTGAGCATGAGATTGCAACAACTGCTAACTCAGTTCCTGATGGTGCAATCATAGGAAATGATTCATGGATGGAATGCTATGCTATGTGAGGCAAATAGCCTGTGGATGTGTTCTCCATAGGCCCTGAGCTCTTGCCCATGATGCTCAAAGACAGTGACCATAGTGTCTACAGTACGATCCCATGCAATACCCCAGTCATTGCAATCAGACACAGTTTTGGCAGGAACCAGTCACTGTATTTGAGATGGAGATTTTCGGAGATGGTTTCAGTTCGTTCTTCATGATAGTGCACTGTGTAGATAGAGCTGAGGACATTGTCTAAGTTAACAGTCCTGCTGTAGAGAATGTTTTTTAGCTTGGATTCAGGGAATTCAGGCACGACAGCTGAGGAGAGAATGGAATCAAGTGCTGCTTTCCGGTTTTTAAGATTGACGTCAAGAATGTGTAGAGTTTTGAGGAGGTGAGGGGAGAGAGTTTCTTGGTATCACGGGTATTCCGACTCGTCAGTATTGTGGCATTTGGGAGCAGGTTCAATGACATTGTGAGCAAGATTGTCACAATACTCAGCTAAGTCCGAAATCCCTCGTTTCTGCTGCATGATCCCATCATGATTCTCCATCATATTGATATAAACTTGGAGTCCATCAGTGAGGTCCTCCTCAATAACAGGCCTGACTGCTAAAATCTTTCAAGTAATGGCTGCAATGACTGAGCCTTTGTCCAGCTTGCCATCTCAATAGGAGTCTACAAAGCCAATAAGCTCTTTTTGCATAGCAGTGGCATCTTTTAGGGTAAGAGTCAATTTACCTTTTGCTATGGAAGATGCTGGAGTGGGATTAGGGGCTGCAGGGTGGAGACCAGTGGAGGGGCCATAGGAACTGTAGTATGATGAGCAAAGTTTGGATCATCAGTTGTGAATGTAGAAGGAGAAGAGTTCATTGTAGTTGAACCATCAGTGGCTACAACATTGGAATTGGACAGGTGTTTATCAGTATGAAAGAATGAAAATGATGGGAGCAAAGCAAAGAGTGTGAGTGAAAAGACCAAGGTGAGTGAGGAGACGAGCAAGGAACAAATAGAGAGGAAAGGGATGTGAGAGAGTTTATGTAGTTGAGGATATAGGGGTCAAGGGTTGAATGAAGTGTTCTCACTGCCTCAGATGGCAGATCATTGAACTCTCACATTCTGAGGATTGTATAGAGTGTTCTCACTGCCTCAGGTGGCAGATCATTGAACTCTCATATTCTGAGAGGGTTGTGGTCTTCATGGATGAGGTCCACAATTAGACAGTCTTAAACATATATATTTAAAAGTCTATTCTTGCCTTTTCGTTGTAATGTTTCAGTAATCCCAGCTGACTTACCCCAGTATTACTGTGACTTTTTGTCACACTGAAATACTTCTGTATTTCTTGGCTGTATTACCCAATGTATTACTGTGACACCATGTCACTCTGAGATGTTCCTGTAATCCAACTTGTCTTACAGCAGTCTTACAGCATTGCTCTGAAAATTTCTTCTCTCTGTAGTACCTCTGTAATACAAGGCAGATTACTTGTTGAATGGCTTGGTGTAAGGTTGCTGTAATACCTATGTAGGGCACTGGATCTACAGGGATTTTCCCTCTGAAATGTCCCTGTAATACAAAACCTGTCTTACAGCAGTCTTACAGCATTGGTCTGAAAAATTCTTCTCTCTGTAATACCTCTGTATGGCAGATGATTTACAGGTGTCATGAAGTACATGCCATGGTATGTGCTTATATACACTGGTCCAATAGTCCAGCCAAGCTGGACATATCGCCCTTTTGGCGTAGTGGTTAGTGCTTCTCGCCCTCTTTCTCAAATTTGGCAGTCTCAAATGCAGCACATGTCACCCAAACAAACTTATGTAGAGCATCACCAAATGAGTGGGTAGCTTTGCGAAATGACTCTACAGTTGAGTCAAAATGAAGATGAAGCTTGGCATATGCATCCCAGGTTGCAAATTCCCAGATGAGATCCATAATGATCTTATTGTGAGGTTCTGGCAACAGCCCCTCAAAACAGACCAATGCAACCTGCAAAAAACAAGTCAGCATATGACACAATAATTGAGTATGATGGCATACCTGAAGATAATCCTCAAACTCTCTACCTGTAGTCCTCTGCATCTTCGAGACATTGCAGCAAACTCAGCGAATGTCTCGTCCAAAGGGAGGTATAGTGTGATAACTGAGAAACACGAGAAAGAATCATTCAATAGCTGGACAGTGACATACCGAATATCAAGAACCTCAATAAGCTTTGGGTCATGCACATAGAGTAATCGTAGTAGATGAATGAAAATGGATTTCTATGTTCCAATTTCAATCTCATGCAGCAAATCTGGAGCAAACATCCTGATATAGTCCAACCCAAAGTTGACAAATGCTTCTGCACATTCTCATGTATGGTTTAGTAACATTAAACACAGAGGAAAAAGTTTGACATACAATGTTTGGAGTCCACGATCCCTCACCCAAGGCATTCTTGACGAACGTATACTACTCCAAAGCCACAGGCCAGTGAAACGTACGTGTCATGTTGTATTCCGTCCCTTTTACCTTGAATATCTCGTAGCGATGCGTGTCGTGTTAGTTACAACGCACAGTGAATGCTGGAGTACGGCTAAGCAGGATCAACGCGGCCTGATATGAGCACATAGTAATTATAATGAACTGTACTACAGTTGACAAGCTGATTAAAAGTAAACCGGCATTTATGACGATGGGAAGAACTTGAAATCTGTTCTGAGAAAGCCACTGTCCAATAGGAATAGTGAGGTCACCGGGAATCCCGTTCTGCGAACAAGTTCGAACAGAATAAAAAGTCAGAACGCCACAGCACTTGATATGAAGCTTACGGTATATCTCATAGTCCCATAGAGTTCGAAGATCTTGTTGCGAAGGTCCGTATATCTCGAGAATTCGGACTCAAGAAGGTTAGTTTGAGCAGGTGAGGGATTTGGAGTCCTAGTGACATTGACGACGCTAGTATTTGCCAGTACAGGAGGGTAGATCCATCCACTTGTAACGCTCAATGCTGGGAGAAAGGGGACACCGGCAGCTTCGACGATGGGAACTGTATCGATGTAGCTTGCGTTCGAGATGAGAAGAGCCCCCATAGCGTGGAAGAGAGATCTAGTTCATACATGGTATGAGTCAGAGCAAGAATATGGCCTTTTCTCCGACTCACTTTTGATCTCCATCGTAGTAGGCTTGACATTTACCTCCCACCTCGGGCTGCTTATCAAATACAACAACGGAATAGTTCTTCACCTCTAGGGCATGTGCAGCCGCCAAACCAGTGGGACCAGCACCCACGATACACACAGGGTGTTGACGTTGAATAGCTCGATCAGACTGTCCAACATTCATGGAAGCGCGGACGAAAACGCCGAGCAAACAAGGGAGTAAGATCTTGGAAGCAATTGCCATGCTGCGTGGATTTGATGCTTCAGTTCGAGTTACCCACTTTTATATACCCAACGAGACGCACATGCTTTCTCTATATAGATAATGGCGTACTAGATCGGCTCCAAGGCCATTATGAAAAGAAGTTCTTTGGCAAAAACCGAATAACGTCGTCTGTCTTCAGCTTCTAGAACCGTTCTATTGGTGGCCCTAATGGTGAGCTAATGTGACACTACATAGGAGGCGCAGCATACGAGATTAAGGTGTGCCGTGCTCGGTTGTTGTATTCGACGAAATTATTCGACACGAATTCGACTCGGCCGTTTATTTCCAGTCAAAACCGGCCCTGCGTAGGTCTGCGCAGAGCTGCGAATTGGTCGCCACATCTGCGTTGATCCGCCCCCGTCTGCGTACGTGACTCTACAGATCTTCTTGAGTGGTGGTATGCACGACGCTCTCAATTCCTGAACTCATATCAGTCAGCTCGTGCCATTCTTTGTATCCCAGGTTTTTGCTGAAGATGATCTATCTCATATTTTCTTGTTTCTACAGGCTCAGCTGTCGCTGTAGAACGTGTTTTCTCTGGCGGCCGTGATACCATATCTCTCCGTCGTGCTAGCCTCAACCCAGAAACTAGTTCGGCTCTGATGGTGGCTAAAGCTCAGTTGCGTATTGCTCGGATTGCAATTATCGAGATTCTCGGTGACGATTAGCGCAATCATAGTTCGTTTTGAGTACTTCGCTATGTTTTACTGTATGCTTCAGTACAAATAACTACTTCGTTGTTCTTCATTGACCATACGACCCGTATACGTACGTATTCAGCCCGTAGCCGTACCGTCACAGACTTTTTCCGAGTTACGGTTACGGATAGGGGATGTCCATATAATATACGACCCGTAAAAAATACGGCCGTACACATATACGGGTACGGTACCGAGCCCTAGAACGTATGAACTGAACACTAAGATATAGTATTTCAACAATAAGAACCAGCTTGCGAGACGACATTTCTTCAGTTCTTCCTCGTTTCTTTCTGAAACTTCCTCTCGTCTTTCATTCAAACTACGGTCGACATGTTGGGTCTTATACGACTGTTTTCCTTCTTCCTCATCTTTGAGGGAATCGCGGCAATGGCTTCGCCCTACCAGAACCAGACTGAGATCCACCATTTCCAGGCTCCTGGTGAAGGAGATGTCCGTTCTCCGTGTCCATTCTTGAACACGTGGGTTATGTCTATTACTTGAATCTTCCAGGGACGTAAGACTTACGCGCTTTTCTAGGTTGGCCAATCATGGATATGTACCTCGAAGCGGCAAGAATGTCACAATCCCAGACATTGTGAAGGGCGGTCGAGGTTTGCTCAATTTTATGCTCTGCCAACAATACTGACTCGTTTGGTTCATCTTGGAAGAGGGCTTCAACGTCGGTCCCAACTTCCTCAGCTCGGCTGGGAAGCTCGGACTGCTCACATCATCTAATATTGATTCCTTCAACTTGGATGACTTGAACTTGTAAGTTTCCTGCTCTTCCTAGATTTTTTTTGGGTCTCTGAGTCTGATTGCGTCTTCTTAGACGCGGATGTCTTGAATTAGACAGCTCTCTCACTCGTCCTGACGCTTTCTTTGCCCCGAATAACGCGAACCTCCCTTTCAATGAGACAGTTTATCAAATTATGGCTTCTTCCAATCCTGGGGTGGACTATTACAACGTCACCTCGCAGGCGCAAGTCCAGGACGCTTGATTGAACCACAGTATTGCCAATAATCCAGAGTTGGTGAATGATGCTACAGCATTTACTGCAAGAATTACGTCGAGTGCGATGATTTTGACTATTCTGGGTGATCCGAAGACGGGATTTGCACAGAAGAGGTGAGTGTCAAACCGTCCTAGTCGGATGAGGTTGGTCTGACTGGTATCTTTTCAAACTTACTATGGCATTGTGGATACTCTTATGCGTGAAGAACGTATGCCTGATGGATGGAAGAGACCGGAGGACGTGATTGACATTGACACTGTTCAACCTCTTGTTCAGGCTATCATGGATGCTTCCAACTGGCCGGGTCCTAATAATGGGACTTATCCTGGAGCACATCAGTTTGTCATTTTCATCCAACAATGTGGGAATTTTGTAAAAACACTGGATCAACCACAAGCTATACTTTTGTAAAATCAATGGATCTTTCCACAAACACTTTTATAAAACCTCCCTTGTTTATCCATGATACAACCACAGATGATGCTGCTGACTCAACGGCATTTCTTGGGGCATTGCATCATCTGAAAAGGCAAAGCTGTCATCAAATATTATAGTGTCCTGACCAGTCATTTCACTAATTTTGCAAAAGATATTGGGGGTTTTGTGGGTATCCAGAGGTAGCTATGGTCCACCCCATTATCCTGGTATACTTAGCTTTCAATATAATTATACTTTGCAGTCACCAGACGTGATTTGGTATGACAAGAAGCTGTCAAAAGTTTCATTGTAAATCATCATCTTTCTATCTGAAACAGAGTCGGTAAGGCTCCAGTTGAATTGTAGAGGTTGAATCTTTGACTTGGCCAAGGGTCAAAGGTAAGTTGGTCGAACATAGGCTCAGTTGGTCAAACATCATGTGTTTGGTTGAACATAGGGTGAGTTGGTCCAACACGGTTTTTCGATTATACCTATGTGCACCCCCACCCTATTCTATTTCTGTTTCATTTATTATGTTGATCATTCATTTCATTCATTGCTCCACATTTATATTTGTTGTGTAACATTTGATTCGTTTATTCTATTTACCATTTGGGACTCACAATCATTTAGTATATTAGTTATAGGAGCACCATAGTTAGTTGTGAAGTCTTGATACAGGAGTTGGTTTCACTACTTTTATATAGTTAGTGTTCTCCTGTACTCAAGCCTCAGAATTGATCTTGTTGTTGTTTCCTCTCATTCTTCTCTGCTTGTTTTGCATTGTGAATCAAGGAATACATGCACTACACTTGTGCGTGGCTCTCTCAGGAGTCACGGTTGTCCCATATCCTTTACAGGGATTCTCATTCTACATTCACCATCCATTGTTGTTCTCCTTGATCTAGTTCCTTGTTGTCATCTCAGTTGCTGTACAGGTGTGTAGATTGATCTGCCAGCAGCTCGGATTGTTGGTCTTGTAGGCTTAGGGTTAGTGGATGAGTAGTGTCACTCCTTCTCGCTGAAGCCACCCCTATGTTCCAGACTCCTCCTGGGGCATTCTCCCCTCATCGACAAGCCCATTTGGCATTGAGAAACTAGCCCAGCTCAAGGGTTCATGACAGCTTCAGGTCAAAGGAAAGACCAGATACCAAGGTATCTAAATGGCATAGCCACACACAGAAGGTTGAGATTATAAGAACGAGTCCCTAAAGGGCCTCGTAATGGGCCACCAACTTTTCAAGCAACAGTCAGCCAGTGTCAAGCAACACTTAAGGTTAAGTTAAGCAACAGTATGAACAGAATATGGGCAAACAAGCTACCACTTGAGCTATCACTCAAGCTACAGCCACATCCAAAGTTAAAGGTTGAGCTACCCTCAAACTACTCTCAAACTACTCTCAAGTGGATTTGTAAATGTAGCTCACGTTTATGAAACAGTGACATGTAGACAGTACTATAAATACACATACATACACACATGTAGTTTTAGTTCCTTTTCTCTATCTTCTAACACCACATATTCTAGTATATCTTTCTCTCTTGTTGACTCTCACTCAGTGCTCTGGTCAGATGACCAGTTTCCAGGGTTACACTCAAGGAACAGTCAAGCAACAATCAAGCAACTGTTGCTTGACCTCAGTTGTTACAGAAGGTGAGTTTTGGTAGAGTTGATTTAGATGAGGAGCTTTTGGGTTGGAGTGGGAAAGGTTAATAAGATTCGAGAATCGAGAGACAGAGGGAGATAGGAAGGAGACAAGGACTTTGCTTGGGTTAGGTTAGTGGGGATACAAGTGCAAGCCAGAGGGTTGAGATGGATGTATGGAGAATGTACTTATCTATCTTCTGTTCTTTCCTTCTTCTTTTGCTTCAACAGCATTCCCATTCTTCATCATTCTCTGAATCTTTGTTCTATTCTCGCATATTGCACACTATAATACAATACATCAGGAAAATCACAATCGCATAGGAGGTATGGAGGGTATGGAGAGCATGGAACCCATACCTTTTCATACACATTTATCTGAAATGTCATCAGATAGGCCCATACACACCTTGTAGAGATGCATTGGGAGCATGGATGTATAGAAAGAAGGATATGTACTGAGCTCAATTATTGGAGTTTGATACAAATGCATGTACCTTTTCAATGTACTAAGTAGCTTCCAGCTCTAACACTTGCACTGCACTGGCAATGTAGTTGTCCACAATGTCAAGAAGAAGAGTGTAGAGTAGGCAGATGGAGACTGTAATCTTGATGAGATGATGACACAAAGGACAGGCTGTAATTTACATAAATGTAAACTTCATGAAAACATCCTGCCCAATGACGTTGATGTTGAGCACAAGTGTGTCCCCATCACTGGCCATGCTAAGTGAGCGTCAGTGACATGGCATGGTCACAAGGCCATTGTTGCATTGGAGTTTGAAAAATTTCTTCATCAAACCGATGCAGAGTTGACACTTTCTCCCTTATTTCCTCAACTACATGTTCCCTCCAGGTTACTCTTCTCCAGCTCTCTTCCCTTCACCCTCTATACTTGTCATCCTCTTGTGAGCAATGTGCAATGGAGATCCACCATCACAATGGCCATTGTGACAGAAACACTACATATAGGGTCTCGTTCTTATAATCTGACATTTCTGCATGTGGCTATGCAATTTGGATATATGCTTTTTTCGAGATTTTCTTACTAATTTCCGGCTCGGAGTTTAATAGGAGCCGGTACCGAATAGTTGTCAGTTGACGGCGCTCATTTAGCGCTCGCACTCACTCTTTTTGGGCCTCGTTATTGCCACACGCAGTGGTGGCCCACATCTCCTTCATTGGTAGGTGAGACGAAAACCTATAAGTATTGCAACGACTTGAGCGTCGTAGGTTGTACCTAGCTACAACTTGCGATGCTCAAGTTGTCATCACGTTGTATCAAGGTACAACATGAATACTATGAATGTAACTACTGTGCACGCAGCATGAACGACTTGAGCGTCCAGCTGCATGTTACTCAAAATCTCAATCAGGTCAATATAAGTACTCTGCGCGCAGCATGAACGACTTGAGCGTCCAGCTGCGAGTTGGACTCCAATTCCACAAAAAAAATACTATCAATGTAAGTCAATCCCAGAAAAATATGCGTACGAACGCTGTGAGCGGAATACTCACTATGCATACTTACGCACCTTCATTCCAGGGTTACCGGGACCGGTTACTAAAGAAGCCGGAATATTTTTGAGTCCGAAATAGGAAGTGCAAACCCAAAGGCGTCTACCTTCCTATTTTGGACTCAAGTTTCTTTCAACCTTACTCTCGTCAATACGGCTCCAGACGCTTTGCACCAGTAACTAAGTAAATTACTTGGTCCGTGCATACATGTTAAAGTACCCGACGCTCAAAGCATCGAGTATAAGTACTTGCATCAAATCAGTACTCGACATCTGTGAGTGGACAGATATGCACGGCATTCTGGTTTAGGGTTTTGGACACTCAAGTAAACCGTCGAGGCTTTGGATTCTGTATCCTGTATTTGATATTACATGTCAACTTGAGTGTTGCAAATGCTTGAGTTGATGCAGATGTGCTCTCAACTACTTGAGAGTCTCTGACATTTATCTTCTTCAATAAAATACTTATTAGATGATACATGCTACATAGCTCATGAACTGTAGTCCACAATCAGACTTATACATCCTACCTGGTCCAACTACTTCAACGTCACATCCTGTACCATCCATCCACCTTCAAATTCTCTCTTATCCACCAATACAGTCCTATTTCACTAACAGCTTCTGTTTCAAGCTTGGGTCTTCCTGCCGCCTTCTCCCTTATATTATAATCCTCTTCTAGCTAGTTATCTATCCAGTAGACAGCAGTCTCTGGATCGTTCTAACTGTCTTATCACCCGCCCTCCTCCTCCTCATCTGAAATCCTACATCCACTCCTGCACCTCCTTCCCACCAGATCCCTCTACCTTGGACTCGATTCTAGGCTTATTCAACACCCCGAATCCGATCGTCATGCTTTCGAAACCTCTGGATGTCGTGCGCATTTGATATGGCTTGTTTTCGACTTTTTCCTGTTTTAAAACTGGCTGTAACTTCTCAACGCGAGGTGCGTTCGATCCGATTTCTTTATAGTCTTATTCTACTTATAAAATCGATCACATAGAACCCCCGAGTTGCCCAATTCCATCAACATTTCGTTGACCGCCATCTCCTGCCCTTCCCTCTTACTACATACACACCTTTTTGACCTTCCCCCCATATTCCGTCATCCCGGATGGGATTCTGGGGTTTTCGAGCCCTCTGAATCCAGTGGTCAAGGTTTCGAAGCTTTTGAATGTCTGTCGGATGAGATATCGCGAATTTTCGCGTTTTGTCAGGTTTGAAATGGTTGTAACTTTGGAACGGGAGGTGCGTTCACTATGATTCTTTAATACTCGTATTCTATTCATTGAATAGATACCATAGCACCCCTCACTTGTCCCAATCCAACATTATTCCGCCAGCCGCCGTTCCCTCTCGTCCCCGCTTACCACCTCCACTCCTCCTCATTACCCTGTCCAAATTTCTTCTTCTAACACTCGATTCCAGAGGTCTTCGACACTAAAAACTTGATGGTGGTGTTTTCAAAGCGTCCGGAAGTCGTCCGCATTCGATATGCCTACCTTGTCCTCCTCCCCCCTTAAGAACTCAAGATCTCTTCGCCTTCTACCCCAATTCTCTTCGTCCCAGGCTCATTTCCGGGGTTATTCAACCCCCTGAGTCCAGTGGTCAAGGTTTCGAAGCCTCCGGATCTCTGTCGGATAAGATATTGCCAACTCTCGCGTTTTTTGATTATTCAATGGGCCATAACTTTCCAACCCAATGCCCGTTCGTTTTTTTATTTACATATACACATTCTACTCCCAAAATGGACTCCATAGCACCCCCTACCTGTCCTATTTCATGTATATTTCTCCTCCTGTCCTTATTACATCCAATTCCTACTAAGTAATATGTTACTATGTATGTATGTACAATTCTGCAAAAAAACTTGAAGTTTGCTAGCAAAGTCAGTCACAGTGTATGTCTGCGGATTCATGCAGAGCGTCATTGATGCACAGTAGTTACAGTCAAGTTCAGACTTACAAAGTCAGAACTTGACTAGGAGTGTCAAGTAAATTCTGACACTTTGAGCGTCAAAACTTAACACTCCAAGTCACGTCAGGACGGTTATATGTCATGACGCTCAAAGCGTCATGAAAAAGACTGGACGCCCACGGTGTCATGAAAAAGACTCGACGCTCAAAGCGTCACGAAAGTTACTTGATGCTCAAGGCATCACGAAAAAGACTCGACGCTCAAAGCGTCACAAAACTTACTTGATGCTCAAGGCATCACGAAAAAGACTTGACGCTCAAAGCGTCACGAAAACTACTTGGTGCTCAAGGCATCACCAAAAAGACTCAACGCTCAAAGCGTCATGAAAAAGACTGGACGCCCACGGTGTCATGAAAAAGACTGGACGCTCAAAGCGTCACAAAACTTACTTGATGCTCAAGGCATCACGAAAAAGACTTGACGCTCAAAGCGTCATGAAGAAGACTCGACGCTCGAAGCGTCACGAAAACTACTTGATGCTCAAGGCATCACGAAAAAGACTCGACGCTCAAAGCGTCACAAAAATTACTTGATGCTCAAGGCATCATGAAAAAGACTTGACGCTCAAAGCGTCACAAAAAATTACTTGATGCTTAAGGCATCACGAAAAAGACTCGACGCTCAAAGCGTCATGAAAATTACTTGATGCTCAAGGCATCACGAAAGACTCGACACTCAAAGCGTCACGAAAATTACTTGATGCTCAAGGCATCACCAAAAAGACTCGACGCTCAAAGCGTCATGAAAGTTACTTGATGCTCAAGGTATCACAAAAAGGACTCGACGCTCAAAGCGTCACAAAAATTACTTGATGCTCAAGGCATCATGAAAAAGACTCGACGCTCAGAGCGTCATGAAAGTTACTTGATGCTCAAGGCATCATGAAAAAGACTCGACGCTCAAAGCGTCACGAAAAAGACTTGACGCTCAAAGCGTCATGAAAAAGACTTGATGCTCAAAGCATCACAAAAATTACTTGATACTCAAGGCATCATGAAAAAGACTCGACGCTCAAAGCGTCACGAAAGTTACGTGATGCTCAAGGCATCACAAAAGACTCGACACTCAAAGCGTCACAAAAGTTACTTGATGCTCAAGGCATCACGAAAAAGACTTGACGCTCAAAGCATCACAAAAATTACTTGATACTCAAGGCATCACGAAAAAGACTCGACGCTCAAAGCGTCACGAAAGTTACTTGATGCTCAAGGCATCACGAAAAAGACTCGACACTCAAAGCGTCACAAAAATTACTTGATGCTCAAGGCATCACGAAAAAGACTTGACGCTCAAAGCGTCACGAAAATTGCTTGATGCTCAAGGCATCACAAAAAAGACTCGACGCTCAAAGCGTCCGGAGAAATACATAAACATACTTGACACTTAGAGTATCAAGTACTTATACTCAACGCTTTGAGCGTCATGTACTTTTTTGGATGCTCAGAGTGTTATGTATCTTTGTGGATGCTTACACTGTTTCTACTAGTAGACATGAAAATTGTAGATCATATACTAGTAGATACATCATAGAATATACTTATTAAAAAAATACTATCAATCTAAGTACTCTGCATGCAGCATGAACGACTTGAGCATTCAGCTGCGTGTCAGACTCCAATTGCACAAATAAAAATACTATCAATAGGTAAGTACTCTGCAAGAAGCCACCAGTAACTCTCCAAACCCTGCCACTCCTCTCTCAAAAACCTGCCACCAAACCCTGTCACCAAACCCTGCCCCTCCCCTACCCAAATCCTACCCCTCCCCTGCCCAAATCCTGCCCCTCCCCTGCCCAAATCCTGCCCCTCCCCTGCCCAAATCCTGCCCCTCCCCTGCCCAAATCCTGCCCCTCCCCTGCCCAAATCCTGCCCCTCCCCTGCCCAAATCCTGCCCCTCCCCTACCCCCCTAGGGTAGACCCCTACTCAAACCCTAGAAGTCCCTAATAACCCTAACCCTAAGTTCATACATGTCACTTGGATCACTCGCACAGCGTCGCGGACGCTATGCGAGTGGTTTGTGTACCATGAAGACATGTATATGCACTTGGATCACTTGTGTAGCGTCGTGGACGCTACGATGTGATACGAGTGGCACAATGGCCATTGTTGCCCCCTCCCTTGGGCATTAGGGTCAGTGTGGGATGTGGGTAGGACGAGCTGCAAAGGTTAAGAGGCTGAACCATGCCCAGAATTGCCCGATCTGCAGGGTTCATGGATATAGTCAGGAGTTTCAAATAAAAATAGCTTTGCAGAATTCAGTCCCTTGTGAGAACTTACACTCAATAGACGGAGTTTTATATCTGGATGGCAGTCTCCTCTAGCATGCCGAAAAGGGACAAATTATCCGCTCGACGTGTACTGGGCTTGTAGGGCAGACAAATACATTCCATATGGGGTCTCTAGGACGTGCATCAATTTTGGTGGTCAGGTACTTGTGCATCTTATAGATAGGTATGGGCACAGGTCAGCATATCTGAACCCACTGCAAACCCGCGACCTGTTGGCGGGGTAGACAACCCATATATACGCCCAATGATATCAAATTTCTCAGTCATTTCTGAAATTTCTCGCATAAAAAGGACTCACAATGCATGTATATCAATATTTGACTCATTCCTTTACTTGAAACATTGGTGAACTAACTCGTTATGCCTTGTATCCCGCAGGTCAAGCCTGTGAACCCTCGACCCGTCCGGACGGGTATGGGATTTGGAGGGTACGGGGATGGGTCAGAGAATTTTACCTGTGGGATACCCTACTCTTCCCTACTTATACATTCCTCTGTTGTTTCTCTGCATGTTTTTGTTTTGAGCTTGTGTGTTGTGATAAGAACAATTATAGCAATTTTGTGTGTATGTACAAGGATGCTTAAATCTGTATGTATTTATAAGTATGCTCATATCTACTCTGAAGTTGTTGATGATGACGATGCGATGTGTGGATCATTCAGCCCAAGCTCAGCCATTCCTTTGCGTACTCATTGTTCTTCATGAATATCGTCATCATCTGAGCTGTTGTCATATCTCAAACGCTTCAAAAGGTTACGAGATGGAGGACCTG